>MU228071.1:2056183-2069872 GCA_018584345.1 Thuja plicata
TATATATATGTCTTCTCTGGTAGATGTTGCCTATCCACTATCTATCGTGTGACTGGGATATGCTCCCAGGCCCAGATCTGAAGTACCAAAATACCAACAGTCATGATCTGAGAATAATGGTACACTATCTCATGTAACTCTCTATACATGTGTGCAAGGATGCAACTACCCCATGCAAATCTATGTCTTGACATAATCGTATGCTCGAGCATGTCGACCCAACCAACCATGAATCTGTGTTGTCCTCGGTCAGGCATAAGGAAACCTCTAATCAATCCTACCAAGTATATGGGAAGGAACTTATAGTGATCACACATGTAGTGCCATGTCAGATACTAGCGAGTGATTGTATCATCATCAAAGAATCATTGTGTTGTCATGATCGATGAAGCAGAGGTCGAATAAAACTACACCTCTCATCCCATAATAGGAACTCTCATAATCTGCCACACATCCTCCAGTGTGATGGTCATCTCACCAGTAGGTAGATGGAAGGTGTTGTTCTATGAATGCCACCTCTCGGCTAGAGAAGTCAACGACCCTTGATTTACCCTGATATCGGGTAAATCCCTCAAAGACAATAAACCAACATGGGCAACTAACTCTGCCTCATCATCAGTCAAAGACCTCGACAAAGCAAGGACACGACCAAAATATGGTCCTTGAAATGAAACTACCTCAAAAGGAACCTATTCAATAGGTAGTAATTACATAAAATTTCAAAATTAGTGTTCTATCTAAGCAAGCTAAGCAGAAAACCTATCAGCTAAGTGTTTTCATTGTCAGCAGAAGAAAAATAGTCAAACTGGACAGTTAACTATGTTCAAAAATAGAAACGACCCTATTTTTACAGGGTGTGATCCCCTTCACGGGATGTGATCCCCAATTTTTGGGATGCAATGGGGTATCCGGGATGCGACCCTGGTTTCACAAGAAGTGACACGGGATGTCGCATGCGGCCCTGTTTTAACAGGGTGCAAAATCTTGAAAAACATAAAAAAAACCTACATCATGCGACACAAAATTGAAAACAGGGTGCAATCCTAAATTTATAGGATGCGACACAGGAATTCAGGGAAAAATTGGAAGTGATGTGGGATTTACAGGATGTGCTGCTAAATGCCAGAAGCGACGCAGAATTCAAATGGCTATAACTTGAGCTAAAATGCATAAAAATGAAAACTAAAAATTTCACAAGATAGATTTTCAAGTACTTACCGGAGGTGGGTAGTCAGCTAGATGTTGGTGTTGATGACCAAGCTAAAAATGATGCTTCTCCATGGGGACCACCATCTTCTCTGTAGAGCTCTCTAAATTACTAAGGTGAAAAGTGAAAATGAGTGAGTAAAAAGTGAATTTGGGCCTATATATTTGACTTTTTGACCTATTTAGGAGCTCCAGAACTCCTCCCAGACAACTGAAACTCATCTTGTTATCTTTCTAATCAATCCAGAATGAAATTGAATGCGCCAACATTGTTCTCCACAGTGCAGTAATTTTTTTTACGACAATTACTAAAAATGCAAAATTGCTCCATATGTTTCGAAAATGATTCACAAGCTTTACGCGATCAGTTTTCTGGGTTCTATCATCAAATTGCACATTATTAATCCAAAATATTGGTTAGACATCATTTTATCAGACTCAAAACTCACATTTTAACATCATTCACTTGGTACAAGTGTGTTTTCTCTTAACACACCTCTGTTTCTTCACTTCTTCTAATTGATTATTTCTTGATCCAACCGATCCATGCAAGTGATACATCATTTCAACAGAGGGATTTTATTATTTTTCCTTTGATTTCATTCCTGAGGGGGCATGAACACACTATAATCAATCAAATTCTTGCTCGCAACAACATTAAAACAACTTTGTTATCAAAAAACTAAAGGCATGACAGTTCCTTGACTAAGTCAGGACTGTTGGATGGAAAGCTTCAGTTCTCACAAGTTGGATATCCTATGTCTAGTTTTTCTTAGATTCTTATTAAATCTCCTGGTATTTTTGTACTAACCTTCGTTCGATCAAGTTCAAAATCAGTATAATCAATTCTCAAACAACAACCAAGTTTAGAATTGGTTTTTTTAAGGTTTTTGTTTATTGACCTTTGATTCGATCAGGTTCAAAGTCAATTCTATCAGTTTAGTTCAATCAAGTGCGAGAGTGATCTCATCAGGCATTTCGTTCGATCAAGGGCAAAATTCTCAAAATTTCTGAAGTCAACATCAAAAACTTTCTTTGAATCAATGCGTTGCTTGCACATCTATTCAAAGAGGGGCAAATGTAACCATCCTAATTTGGTCTATTCTAACCATAGACCCTATTTTCCCTAAGTGTGATCATACCCCAATTTTGTCAAGATAATTCTTCAATTTATTGGCATAATTCATTTGAATCAAATTTAATCTCCTAAGTGATTTAATCACTAAATTGCATTAATTGCCTTAGCCAATCAAATCAAATCAATTCAATTCTATCAAAACAAATCAAAAACATGGCTAAGGTAATTAATTAAAAGGAATTAAATAAAATCCTAATTACACCTCATCACTTGCAAAAGGAAAGCCAAATCCCCTAGCCTAATTAATTTAATTAATTGGCTATAGTACTGATTAATTATCAAAAGCAACCAAAATCTTAAATAATTAATTTCCCCTATTATTGAATGAATATATTATTCATATAATTTAATTCATTATTATTCCCTTTAAACCCCAACCTAACCTATTTCAACCACCTTAACCTTGGTTCTAACTAATCCCAACCACTTCACCTATTCTAAGCCTAATTATAATCTTAATCCCATCTTAACCCTCTTCCTAATGATGTCACATTCCTAATCTTTGGATTAGGAATTCAACTCATTCTCCAAATTCAAATTTCTCAAGCTCCCCTTCCCCAAAGTCCACTTTCTCAAGCTTGGACTTAAACCCCTCACCATGCCTCATTAATGCTCTCATAAATGCATCATTAATGCTTATACCCTGACCATGCCTCATTAATGCTATCCTTCATTAAGGCTCTTACACATGCATTTATGACCTTATCTCTCCTCTCACTCCTAATTTCTACTATAAATAGAATGAGTTTTAAGCTCAATGGGCCCCTAATTTTGGATTGTTGAAAGCATTGTTATGTTGTTCATAATATTAGAGATCTATATTACATTTTATCTTTCTTATTTTGCATTGTTATAATCTTCAATTTTAGAGCTTTAGAATGCATATTTCTTGAGCATGTAGATTAGTTTCATTTAAATCTTTCATTCTAGGTTTTAAATGTCACTGATAAATGCATAATCTGAGGATAATTATCGCATTTTTCACACTCCTCCTAGATAGGAAGCAATAGGTCAATTTTAGTTATTGGTATGCTTTCTAACCCTTGTTTCTCAGTCTCACTAATACAATGAATTATTGAAGTTTTGTGTTGCAGCTAATAGGTACACAAAATAACACACACACTTCATCTTCTTTAGGAATTTTCAATTTTCTTCTAGATCTTTTGGGGGCTAGCCTCTTCCTCTTATTAGGAGGCTCTACTTCTGCCTCTTCCTCATCTTTCTCAGGTTCATATTCTTCTACCTTTATGTCATCCTCTTTGCTTTCAGTGATCAAAGGAGGAGATTCTGATGGATTGCCATATTTCTTTCCAAACTTCTCTATTCTCTTCCTTCCTCTTTTCAAGATTTTAGGAATCTCAATTTCCAATTATATTCTTCCCTTAGCTTCTTCATAAGTACCAAAATATGGTGCTTTAGGATCAACAGGCTCATTTACAAGAGCTTCAATGATGTCTCTGGTCTCATTTATGTTAACCTCATATGTAAGAGGTATCACCCATGCAACCCTAGGCTTGACTGCTTGGATGTATACTTTGTCACAATTAACTAGGAAGCATATGTCATTCTTATAGTCCTCTACCAATGTTTTGGTAATTCTGAATCTATTCTACATTTTCTCTCTGAAACTTTCAAACCAAGCATCCATGATGCTTTCAAATTTATCTCTCAATTCTACTATAAACTCATTTATCTAATAAATTATAGGCATGTCCTTCTTCCATACAAATGTGCCTTTAGAAGGGAAAAACTTTTGAACATAAAATAATATGCAGACCAAAAGTGAACCAAACTTACACGGATTGGTCTTAGATGCCCAGATGCTCTCCATGTTTTTTTCTTAGTTGGATGAGCTACAACTCGGCAAGGTTGAATGATAGATTGTTCTTCACCACTTTGTATGCCAAGTCCACAACCTCACATGGTACACTGTTTGGTTGGCTTGAACTGTATATCTTGTGTGCAATCACATGAATTCCAAACTTCGGCTCCATGCCAGTCACTCCATTCAACT
The DNA here is from genome assembly GCA_018584345.1 of Thuja plicata. Classification (NCBI taxonomy): domain Eukaryota; kingdom Viridiplantae; phylum Streptophyta; class Pinopsida; order Cupressales; family Cupressaceae; genus Thuja; species Thuja plicata. The sequence continues at coordinate 2,060,542 of MU228071.1, forward strand.
TCATGCCTCTTCCATCCCACTCGGCAAGAGTCTTCTTGGCTAGGTCATCTCAGGGTAGGGTTTTGGTTTCCTTAGGTTTGTCAAGCATTGGGTACCCTGTCACTCAATGTACCATCATCTTAGTGATCTTTACTAGTTTCTCCAACCAGAGATGCATGTGGTGAACATGGCTCAGAATAAACCTAATCCACTTTATCTGAAAGTTCTTCGGCATAAGCATGATATGATTTAAATCCTTGACTTCAAGGTGCTTGTATTCTGGCTTTAGGTTTCTATCCATACAAAGTGCCTCATATGCTTGATTCATCTCCAATGTGCCCAGCTGTTGAATGGTGCAATGATAGAAAGATCATATGTCATGAATCAGAAATACATTAGGATGAATTTGGGAATGGGATCCCATTGGATCTATCTCTTCTGCAATCGCTAAATGAAGTTTGAACTTTGGCAGTTCATAGAAATAATTCCTTACTAACATCTTGGATCCCTTCTTGATCTTACTGTTGGATGAAGATGCCATAATTCTTGGAGGATTGATAAAACTTCACTGCCACTAAATCTTTCAAACACAAATTCGCTCTACAATCGCTAAAATCTCTTAATCACACTACAAACTGTAGACAATAACCCTTCAATTTCACCATTTATGACAAATTTCACCATAGGTTTTCATTAAATGCTCTGTACATAGTAGCTGTCATAGCTCGGGTAGTTCTCCCAGGCTTACTCACAAGCTCGGCAAAAATTAACTTTGCATCTTCGAAACCATACAACTGACTTAACTCGATTAAGCCTGAGTAACTCGGATGTAACTGAGATCCTGACTTGGTTAGAACCATAATGTGTCCTAGTGCATCAATATGCAAATTTGGACTTTCTAGCATGTCTGCAACTGATGTATGATGGCTTGTATGCATAGTTCCAGTTATCTCCTTGCATCTTTATTCAGAGATGGTGGATCCACCCAGTTCACTATTTTGGGTGTCATTTGATCCTTCATTGTTTTGGTCTGAATTCTCAGAATACTTCCTTACCCATTGCTGACTCATCTAAGTTCTGATTTCAAAAATATTTTTTTTGCCTTTCTCAAAACTAGTATCCACTTTTTCTCTGTTCATATAATTCTTGCTTAGATGACTGAGTTGTTTACACATATAACATCTCTTAGTAGGATTGTTTTTTCTGAGATGAGTCATTGCACAATTTTCACCAATGTGCCCATACTCACCACAATGACAACATCTTCTCCATGTGTTGTAATCCAACTTGCTTTAGCTAATTTTCCAGTAGGGTTCCATTTCTTAGTTGTGCACTCGAAAGACTTGTGACCTTGTTTGTTGCAATTGAAACATTTTCCTTCAAACTTAGGTTTCTCAGTGTATTCTCTTGCCCTATCTTCATGTTTTTTGCACCTGTATAATTTACCATTAAACTTTGACTTTCCATTTCTCCAACTCTTATTTGATGTATGCCCTAACTTGCCACAATGAGTACAAGTAGGTTTCTTGTTCATTTGAGCTCCTTGTTGTGAGTATTCACCTTGTTCAGTATAACCTAATCTAGTCTATCCATGATGTCTGAATTGAGTTTTCTCTATCAACTGATCCATGTTTACTTGTGAATTCATCATACTCTCATTCATTTTCTTTTCAGTATTGAGATCATTTTGTAGTCTTTCATTTTCAGTCCTTAGACTGATAACTTCTTGATTTGCACTGTTGATTTGATTTATCATATCCGCTTGCTGAAGTGACAACTGATGGATTTCATTTTCTTTTTCTTCTAATCTTTTACTTAGCAATCTTTTGTCTCCTTGTGCCATTTCTCAGTCATTTTCTGCTTGGTTATTTTGTTCCATGACTTCACATATTTTGACTGAATAAATTTCTTGTTCTCTCTTCAACTTTCTGACTTATTCATGTAAATTGAGATTATTTGCAAGTAGATCTTCAATGGCTGAATCAACTTCTTCGGAAATTCTTTCTTTGCATAAATCTTCAATTCTTTCTTCTATATAATTTTTTTCATTCATCTACACTGCTAAATATTTTCTTCTTTTCAGGGAATGAGAGATCTGCTCCTTGAGTTTTCTGATTTGATCCATGGCCACTTGTAGATCTATTGTTTCATTTTCAATGGCTTTCTCTAGTATGTATATTTCCATTGCCTCTTTGTTCAAGTTGTTTAACTTTTGATAAGAGAACCTTTGCTCTGATACCAATTATTGGAAATATATTATAGGCTAGGTGACTGAGAGGGGGGGTGAATTAGGAACCAATAAAAATTATTCACTTTTATCATTTATTAGATTTTCTAATCTTATTGCATGCATGGAATAGAAAATAAATAAACATCCATAACACTTGACACAATATTTGATTACCCAGAAACCTTCCAAATATAAAGTAAAACTGGGGTGGGGATGGTACCCATAAGATTTAGTACTGCAATAATAAATTTGGCCAGTTAAGGCTTACAATTGACCAATACTAATGGTCTGCCCTGTTAGGAGCAATAAGGAATGTTAGGTCCACCTTTTGAAAGGATTTATACAATACAATAAAGTATGCACTTTTTTAGGAGATTTCTGAAGGATTGTTAAGTCCACCCTGTTAAAGGATTTTGACTGATACACATGTTAGGATGAACCAGTGAATGATCTACTATGCAACTCTGATTTGTTGAATAAGATCCTTTGAAGTAATACTGATCACCTAAATGTGATATATGAGTCTCTATTGTTCCTTATACTGTTGTAGCCTTCTAATCAATTTTCCACTTCATATTTACATATTCATACTCTTACTTATGCTTCTTACTACTACTATGTTTGGATAAACAAAGTACCTTACATATATATCTATCCAAATCAATTACCTTCATAATTCAGCTACTTAACATATTTAATTAGTATCAAAAAATATGTGCTAAGTTGGCCCAATGTTGATACTCGGGTCCAGTAATCCACTCGAGTGATGTAATGACACTTGGGAGACATAGTGAACTAGAAACTCTGGCACTCAATCGACACTGGGTGCTCAAGCCACATTGATCACTCAGAGATAGTTTCCACTCAGGAAACACTGGTGACTCAGGTGATACTTTTTTGAACTAACTACCCGGTTGACACTGCAACTTCTCGGGTTACACTTCAATTTGTTGGCTTGGTCAACATTGTATCCATATAAGTGACTAAGTGTTTTGGCACTAATTGACAACATGTCTTGCCATAAGGTCTACAACATGGCTATCTGAAGGAGATCAAAACACCAAATTCTTTCACAATATTACAAAGGTTAGGAGGAATGTGAACATGATACTAAGCATAAAAAATTAAAGGGGTGAATATTTAAACAATCTCCAAGATATAGTTCAAGATCTTGTTCACTTTTTCAATAAACTCTTAATAATAGGGAATTTTCTGATCTACATGCACAACAACAACTTCTTAACAATATTCATAATATTTAACTCTGATGAAAATAAAAAATATCTCAACAAAGATTTCACTTTAGAAGAAATTAGAACAATTCTATTTAAGCTCCATCTCGATAAAGCCCCGGGATCGAATGGATTTCAAGCTTTTTTTTTTTCAAAAATATTGGCATTTCCTTGGAAATGAATTATATGAGGCAATTGTAAAGAGAATAAAATTGGGAAGGATCCTCTAGGAAATTAACAATACCCTTTTATCCTTAATCCCCAAAAAATCCAAAGCAGAGGAACCCGGTGACTTCAGATTCATAGCATTATGAAACACTATATATAAAATACTATCTAAAGCCATAGCTAGCAAACTAAAGAAGTTTCAACCTAAAATTATCTCAAAAGAGAAGACAAGGTTTGTACCAGGAAGGTCAATCCTTGATGGAATTATCATAGCATAAGAAATCATAAATTTTTTACAACAAAACAAGGAACCTAGTATGTTAATAAAATTAGATCATATACAAAAAGCATATGATAAAGTGGACTGGCAGTTTCTCTGCAAATGCTTGGAAGCATTTGGGTTTTCTAAACTATGAATCCATTTAATCTTTAAATATTGTATATCAACTCCTAAAATATCCTTATTAATCAATGACACCTCAGAGGGCTTATTTGATATATCCAGGGGATTGAGGCAAGGGTATCTTGTATCCCCTTTTCTATTCATCATAATGGCAAAAGCTTTTGGTAGATCCATTACAAAAGAAAACCAACAAGGCCTGATCTCAAGCATAAAAGTCACATAAAATGTGCCAAGTATAACTCATCAGCAATTTGCTAATGATACAATTTTACCAAGCAAAAGTGCAAAATCTGACACCAAAAACTACAAAGAAATTTTACATATGGATATGAGAACTTCAGGACACCGGGTAAATGCTAATAAATAAGAAATCTTCTTCCTTAATGCAAACCTATTTTGGAAAGAGAAATATGTCGTATCTTAGGTTTCAAGAAAGGTGCACTTCCTTGCAAATACTTGGGTATGCCTCTGGAAAAGGGTAGCAGAACTCATAAGTTGTGGGATCTGATATGTAAAAAAATAGAACGAAAAATGGATTTGGAAAGGAAAAATGGCTCTCCTATGTCGAGAGAGTAACTTTGAACATTATCAGATTTCCACAATCCATTTAAATTAATTATTTGCTTCTAGATTTGATTATGTAAGTGTAAGTGATGCTAAAAACACTTACACAATCAAATCTAGAAGCAAATAATTAATAGAGTAACTTTGATCAAATCTTTACTTTCAATAATACCAACCTATGAAATTTCATGCTTACCATTAACAAAGGGGGTTGAAGACAAACTGGAAAAGAAACTTAGAAATTTCTTTTGGTAGGGTGTATTAGAGGAGAAAAATAATGACACTAATTAAATGTGATAAGATATGCAAACCAATAAAAAATGGAGGACTAATTATCAAGAAGTTAAAATGACAAAATATGGCAATAGGGAGAAATTGGTATGAAAAATCTACCAAGCACCCAAAATAATGGGCAAGGGTCCTCATAAACAAATATCTTCAATCCTCATATCCTACTAACATTTTTAGAACTGATAATCTGCCTAGAGGATCCAGAGCTTGGAACTTCATTCTATATTGCAGAGAGATTGTAAGAGATAAACTCTCCTGGGACATTGGAAATGGAGAATTTTCACTCTTTTTGGAAGACTCTTGGGGGGGTTACGTTGTGATGGATGATACTATTTGTCCTAAAATTAAAGACATACTAACCACCATCTGGGGGAAATATGTTAAAGACTACATAGACATCCCATCTTGGGATGGAACTGGAAATCCCTAGAATCCACCCCTTTAACTAAAAATGAGAAGGATGAATTAAGAAAAATTCTAAAGACTAGGCTATTAACCATTAAGAATAGAGTAGAGAAATTATTCTGGACAGAATCCAAATATGGATCATATACGGTCAAAGAGGGCTACAACTATCTCATCAAAGCCCAGGACTGGAACGAATCTAACCCTCCACTACACCTCTGTTGGGATAAGAAATGCCTTCCAAAAGAAGGCATGCTCCTATGGGCTACCTCACATAAAAGGATCATAATTTTTGAATGGTTTAGAAAAATAGGTTCTGAAGTTCCATCTAGATGTGTATTATGTGAGCATCAAGAAGAAACAATAGACCATATTATACTAAACTATCCCTATGATGCTAAGTGTTGGTCATGGTTGTTTAGGAAGCTCAATTGGAAATCAACCTTTATTAATGCCTTAGTGGATCACTTAAAGGCATGGCCTAAAGTTCAATATAAAAGTCTTTATCAAGACATTTGGAAGAATGCTACATCCATTTCAGCATGGGAATTATGGAAAGAAAGGAACATGAGAACTTTTCAGGACAAAAATATGAGCACATAGTGTATCCAAAATAACATTGAAGCATGTATAGTGGAAAAAGTAAATAACAGACTTAGAAATATGAACCACATTGAAGGTATATTTTCCCTATGTGATAATTTTATTATAAAATAATGGTTTGGGTTAATCATTCCTCCATAATATGGAAAAGTGGGTAAAGAGATTAAAAAAAGAAAGGGAATCATGCAAATGGATCCCCCTTCAATATGGATGGTACCAACTCAATTTTGATGGTGCCTCATGGGGAAACCTAGGTACAACTGGTATAGGTTGTATAGTTCACAAATGGGATGGCAACTTATGTGGTTAATAGCAAAGTCAATTAGGGAGGTTACCAACAACGTTGTTGAGATTAAAGCTTTAATTGAAGGATTACTTGTTGGAAATGAGATAAGTAAATGAGAGGAGAGGGGTGAATCAGTTACTCCAAAACAAATCCTTTGTCCCTTGGATGTCTTAATTACTTTAACACTATTACTCGGTCAATTAAAATATTCTTTTGTGACTCGGGTTTCAAATCAATCTTTATAATATGTAATGCAATTATACTTTAGTGATTAAGTGCAGAAACATAAAGAATGAAACAAATAACCTATACACATGTGACACCAATATTTAATGTGGAAACCCAATACGATAAAAACCACCAATGTAACTAGTTATTGTTTTTCACTCTTCTGAAGTGAGCCCTATTAGGAGCCAACCCTGTTAAAGGTTACAATAACACACTGTTAGGTGTGACCCTGTTAGAGGATTTAATCACCCTGTGAGGAGTGGCCTTGTTAGAGGTATTCAATACTTCAACATAGAAATGCTACCTTGTGAGAGGATTTACAAAAAGACTGTTAAGTCTACTTTGTTAAGAGATTTGAGATCACTACTACAATTTTTAGAGAGTAACAATGAATTGACCTGTATGTGTAAGCAATTGTCTTTGGTGATTCAGATCTTTGTTCTGATTATGACTGGATCCTTGTTGATCATATATTTTATTGCAGCTCTGAGTGATCTGTACTCAATCATAATCCTATATGATTTTTCCTTCACTCTTCATGTCACAAAATTCCATACTTCTGCTTTCACACACTCTTGCTCACATTCAATTCAAACTTGAACTTTCATATATATGATGAGCCATGTCAAGTCAGCTTGAATACACTTCTAAATAATAATTCACAATTCAGTTAGCCTCATATAATCAATTAGTTATAGAATGTAAATCATTGTTAGTTGGCTGGCACTGAATGCCCAACCATGACAGAAATGCCCGAGTAACTCAATCAACATTGAACTTCTTCAATACCCGACTGAACTCGGTCAACACTAAAACAACTCATTCTATTTCACCAACTGTGCTTGATCTAAATGTAGACATTTGTGTAACACCACTACATAAGTGTAAATACATGTGTAACATCAATGAAAATACACAACTGAATAATTGTCTTCAACAATCTCCCTCTTTGGCATTGATGGAAACACAACATGTCATAATACAAAGAATTGTAGAGCAACAGGAAACTTTCTTTAATGTCCTTAGCTTCATTCTAATTCTTATCCAAAAACTACCTCTAACATCAAAATCTCTCTCTTACTATATTAATCTTATGTATTATAGAAAACTCTCCCTCTTTGACAACAGATGCCAGAGACTCCATAATTCACTTATCTTTATTCTGTAAGACTCCATCTTCTCAAATACCAAATACCAATAGTCAATACTATTTCACTTTGTAATTGTAATGTACTTGAATGTACTAATTCATCTACAATGTGCTCTGATGTACCTTTATGAACTGATAGATCTTCACTGTCACTCAGGTTGATGCATCACTAAACTGTATTTTAGTAAGCTTCGATTAGGGGAAGCACCCCTAGCTTTCCTCTAAGATACAAGAATGCATCCTTAGGTAAAGGTTTGGTGAATATGTCTGCAACTTGTTCTTTGGTATTCACATATTCCAACCTTACTTCTTTATTATGTACCAATTCCCTCAAAAAATGATACTCTATTGCTATATTCTTGGTTTTGGTGTGCATCACATGATTCTTTGAAATTTTAATGGCACTGGTGTTGTCATAGTATATAATAACTGGTTCTTTTACTTCTTCCTTCATTCCTGACAACAACTGCTTGATCCATATTATTTTTGAACAGTTCACTACTGCAACAACATATTCTGCCTATGTTGTAGACTGAGAGATACAATTATGTTTCTTTCTAGTCCAATACACTAACCTCTTTCCAAGAAAGAAAGCTCCACCACTGGTTCTTTTCTTTTCATCGACACTTCTAGCCCAATCAACATAAGTAAATGCATTTAAATCAAAGTTTCCACCTTTCTTATACCATAAACCATAGTCTTCAGTACCCTTTAAATATCTCAGAATTCTTTTGATTTCCATTAGGTGATTGTCTCTGGGATTAGCTGAAAATCTTGCAACAATACCAACTGCCAATGCAATATCAAGTCTGGTGTGAACAACATATTGAAATTTTCCAATCATGGATTTGTAGTTGGTCTGATCTACCTCTTTTGAATCATCATCCTTAGACAATTTTTGTCTAGTACACATGGGTGTTCCAACAGGTTTGGAATCTTCCATACCAAATTTATTAAGTATCTCCTGTTGGAGATTTGATTTAGAGCAGTTGATTGATTGTATGTTTGTCATTGATGACAACATATAATACACAGTAGTAATTCTATATGAACTTATGTGAATGATGACATGAAGACTTGCGTGGATAGATACATTTTTTTGACATTTTTATTATGTTATGTTCATACACGCAGACCCAGATATGATGTTTCAATAAAGTTATGCAATTCTGTTATTAGCAGTTACAGTTCTGGAAGTATAACGGTTTAGGGCCGACATATATAATGTGTTTAATGAGTTACACCTATCTTTAGGATATGTGTGTGTATATGCATGATTAATTATGAGTTCGTGACATAAATCCAAAGGCTCCAAACATGTTTCAGGATGATTTCAAAGTTATGGTTAATTTGGTGAGGCCGACTCAGTGAAGCATCGCGTCTGTTCAGCATTGACTTGCGCGGACTTAATATTGTTTGTGTGCTTAGTTAAGCTGACTAAGATATTGATGAAGTGTTTCTAAGAGCCGACATGACCTTCTAATTTGGAGAAGATACTTATAGTAGTTCAATTATGATACGCTAAGTGTGAATGATACAAAAAGTGAAGAAAGATGTACATAGCAGATTATCAGAGTTGGTTCATTCATCAAGGATCTATGTGAAGAAGAAGTGAAAGATTGTAATACACTGGAACTGATCAAGACAACAGGTCTACTCTATAGTTCATCATCAGATATAGTGCATATCTGTTATACAAAAGGTTGTATCCTTCACCATCAAGCAGTGAGCTTTTGGACAGTGAGTCCACCACCCCTAACAGGGTTATTTGTAAAAGACTCCTAACAGGGTC
>MU228071.1:2076794-2087477 GCA_018584345.1 Thuja plicata
AATCTTGACATGTACACTTTCTATGACTTTATGAGTAGTAAGATTCAGACATTTGTATGCTTTGCTTTTACATGAGTAACCTAGGAATATTCCTTCATCACTTTTTGCATCTAGTTTTCAATTTCTTTCTTCCTTCAAGATGTAGCATTTACTTTTGAATAATTTGAAATAATGAACATTAGGTTTATATCCATACCATAATTCAAAAGGTGTCTGGTTACTACCTTTCTTTAGTTGAACTCGGTTCAAGGTGAACATTGTAGTGCTAATGGCCTCCTTCCAGTATTTGGCAGCAACATTCTTTTCAATCATTAGGGTTCTAGCACAATCCGTAATGGATCTATTTCTTATTTCTGCTATTCCATTTTTTTGTGGTGTACTAGGGGTAGATACCTGTCTTTTGATTCCTCTCTCATTACAGAATTCATTGAACTCATTAGAAATGAATTCTCCTCCTCTGTCACATCTTAGGCATTTTAGTTTCTTTCTTGTTTCCTTTTCAACTCTTGCAAGATACCATTTGAATTTCTGAAAAGCTTTCCATTTCTCTCTGAGAAACATGACATTCATCATTCTAGAATGATCATCAACAAATAAAATAAAATACTTCTCTCCAGTATATCTTGTTGTTCCAATTGGTCCACATAGGTCAGTATGTACCAATTCCAAGACTTCATCAGTATTGTAATTCTTGCTTTTGAAACTTGTCTTGCTCATCTTTCCAATTTGACATTGTTTGCATATTGCTAACCTGGATTTCTTCAAAATAGGAATACCTTTGACTCTCTTTTTCTTTCCTATGTTTACCAGATTATCAAAATTTACATGACACAATCTTTTATGGCATAACCAGCTTTCTTCTACTTGTGAAATAAAGTATGAACCTTCAGTGAGATCAAGATAGAATAGGTTACCTTTTGTTTGCCTGCCAGTTCCAACTAGGTTCCCTTTACCATCCATAAGCTTGGCCTTACCATTCATGAATTCTACCTTGAAGCCAATGTTGTTCAGCTATGCTACAGTGAGTAGATTTCTCCTCAATCCTTCAACCCAATAAGCATTATCACATTTTATTCCTTCTGTCAAAATAATGCAACCTTTTCCTCTCACAGGGCAAGGTTCATCATTCCCAAAACTGACACTCCCACCATCATAGTGTTCAAGATGTTCAAATTTTTTCTTATCACCAGTCATGTGATGAGAACAACCACTATCAATTATTCATGTGTCATTTTTACTGATGTGTGAGAAAAGTGTTGTCTTTTCATCTTCTTTATCTGACTCATCCTTAATAGCAATATAGACCATTTCATATTCTTCTTCATCACTGTCAAAATCTTTAGCAAATTAACAATACTTGTTACGTTTATCCTTGTAGCTTTTGTAGTTCTTGAAATCTTTCTTGTTTTTGAATTTGTTGAACTTTTTCTCATCTTTTTTGTCTTTGTTCGGACACTTTGCAATCATGTGACCGACCTCGTTGCATGAGAAACAAAATCAATGGTATCTTTCCTTTGTATTTTCCTTTTGTGAATCTTCTTGCAAGTAATGCTTCAATGATGTCAAGATCTTCATCATCAGATTCATCATCACCGTCACTTTCAATCTGCTTCCCTTTTGAGTATATATCCTTCTTACCAAGTTTAACTTAGCTTTGAATGCAAACTCAATATTGCTAGAGCTAGGAGAGTAATTGTCAAAGTTGTCCAGCTCAAAAGTTGTAAGCCTTCCCACTAATGTATCCAGATTTATATCTTTATTGCACCTCATCTCTTGAATAGCTAAAACTCTAATAGCATAGATAGGAATTCAAGTTCTTAGTACATTTCTAACCACTTTTGTATCTTCAATTATTCCACTTTCAACTCTGATGGCACTCACAATCTTCTTGATTCTTTCACTATATCTTGTAATGTCTTCTCCTTCTTTCATTTTCATCTGGTCAAATTGTCCTCTTAGACTTTCTTCTTTGGCTCTCTTTACATTTTCATCTCCTCCATGAATGTCCTATAATTTCTTCCACATATCATAGGTTGTAGGGAAGTCCTTGACTTTATCAAATTCTAAGTAGCTGAGTGAAGAAACTATATCAATCATCATTATGTTATGAAGCTTTCATTCCATCATTTGTTCCACAGTCATATTCCTTGTTGGTTCCACATATTTTCTTTCCAAACATTGCAAACCAGCATCTCTAATAGTAGATAGATGTAGCTTCATCAACTTTTTCCATGCTAGGAAGTTGTCTTTGTTTAGCTTTGGGATCTCCTTTCTATAAGACATCTCTGATCTTTAGCTTAGGTCTTGAAACCTTCTCTGAAAGCACTTGAAGCTCTGATACCAATTACTAGAAAAGAGATAAGTAACTGAGAGGGGAGGGGTGAATCAGTTAGTCCAAAGAAAATCTGTTGTCCCTTAGATGTCTTAAATAATTTAACACTGTTACTCGGTCAATTAAAACATTCTTTTGTAACTCAGGTGTCAAAGAAATCTTTATAATATCCAATTCAATTATACTGTTAGACACCTAGATTTGCACCCTTCATCCAATCTCTCATGGTCTTGGTAATCTATTGTAACATGGGAATCATCTCAAGGTTGTGGGACCTTTTTCTAACCGAGACAAGACCTCCAGATTCTAGGCCGGTTCCTCTTGATATGTCACCCAAATTTGCTTCTTAATAGGAAAGTAAATTCTTGACGGAAAAGGGATAGAAGGAATGCATGAAAGGGAAATGACTGAAAGAAAATTATCCTACTAGGTGATACACTTAAGGTGACCTAAATCATAATACATTGACTAATCTTAGCATGAAAACCTTGGAACCAACAGAACACAACTTCCTAGATAGGTTTGCATAAGTATTTCATAGAGAGGCCCAAGATAAACAGAGGCTATTCAGGGAAAGAAGTGATTTCACAAACAATAGCGTATTTACTACAAGTAGACACGGACTATGACCTACAAACAGACATCCAATTTTGCAATTTGGCACATGAATGAGACAAAATGATAGGGGACTGTAGAATATCCACAAACTCATCTAAATCAAATCATCCATAGTAGTACACATTATTGCAAAAGAAAGAGGGCTCAAAGACTCCAATGTTTCACTAGAAATCACTCAATATATTCTAATCTAGTAAGAGAGATTCAGAAAAGGAAGCCCAGGGATAGAAAGATGTCACAAAAAGCCTCTACAATATCTAAACATCAATGAAAGATTACAAACTAAAGAAATCAAACGGCAGAAAGAATTCCACGGATAATTTCCAAGTCAGAAAAACTCTTCAAGCTCTAAAGTTCTCAAGACTAATATATATACTCCCTAGCACACAGGCTTGGAGTCCCCAAAAATGATTAGGGTTACATTATAATATGTTTTATTTGAATAACTAAAACCCTAACTATCTGATCCATCAGAAGAAATCTGGAATCATCTACTGAAGATCAGATCTATCTTTGAAAAGTACCTTGCCATAAATGAAAATCTCTGGAAAAGGTCAATGGATCTGATATGAAAGAAGACCAGTCAAAAATACATGGAATGAGGTCTTAATTAGGAAATTGATCTTGGGTCAAATTAACCATACTATTTGTAAATAATAACGCCAAAAATCAGATTGCCCCTTCAGAAAAGATGACTCAACCCCTTACTCCTCCTAAAGGGTCACCCCTTATCCATCTAATCCTCTGTCAGTCAGCTTCTGCCATAACTATTAAAATATGATCTGCAAGGATATTTGAATTTTTAAATATTTGTATGACAATGGTCACAGCTGGCATGGGTACCTGCATCGATGGCTGGGATCAAAATCTCATTTTACTTTGAAACGTAGCCATAGATGACTTACTCTACCCGGGCCTCGTATTATAATCCTGGGTCACCTTTCCTTCCTTATCGCTGAATCACCCAACTATTCCCTTTAACCTTAGTTATATCATGAGACTCGGTGACAATACAGTCTCGCAATCTCCTTATCTTTTTATTAACTCTGCATCCTTTTGGAGACCTAGGAACAAAGGTGATATCATAGTCGCAAAACAATTTAGAATATTATGTCGCGGTTACGGGACTTGGAGACTGAAGGAGTGTGAGACACGGACCATCAAGACACACGTTCCCCAGTCATTTTTTTAATATTGCCTTGTCACCACTATCACCTAGATCAGCAATTAACTTAAATCAACCTATTTTTAAACATGGAGAAATTGGAGACTTGACGACTGGGCAAACTCAGAGTCTCATAAAGGATTCTTACCCCTACAGTTAATCATGAGACCTCCCGACTGAAAGGACTTTTAACCTTATCCCACTTTTACTCAAACTACATTCATGGGTTAAGAAAACACTTAGTCATAGTACCTCATGATACTTTATTAACCTTGGTTTATAATGGGAGACTACACGACTAAAGGGAAATCTCGGGGTCATCGGGAAAAAATAGAATATGTCTTCTTCCTCATGCGACTTAGAGACAAATGTAACGCTAAAAGTGCACATGGAACTTTTAAGAACTTAAGTGACCTGAAAAGGTAATGATAAAATAGAGTGAGAAATGGTCGAGCTAGGGTTACCATGAAACACTTAGGATTTCATATTTAGGTTATTTGCATGGTAAATGGTAGAACAGGGGACTGAAAAGATATGCAGAGGACATGACCAAAACTAGAAACCAGAGTCTTTTACAGGCTGGGCTCAACCCTAGTGGGAGCCTCATTTTACTCCACTTGTAGCCAATTTTACCAGATGAGGAAAATTTGGGTAACATTCTTGGCAATTTCTGCGGGATGTCTGCCTGCTAGACATTTGAGAACCAATAGCCTCTGAAACATTTCATTGGGCATGGAATCATTTTCTATGAACAAAAACTTTCCTCTGACAGAGAAACAAATCTGAAACAAAACTTATGTGCATGGGCACTTCTTGAAAAGAAGAGAAGTTAGACTAGAAAGCTTTGAAAGAAAGAAGGAAATATAATCTACCCTAGGCTAACCAGTGGAACCAACTTGGTTAAACAAAACCATTTACTAGACTGCTAAAGTAGCTTCCTTTTCTGAATAAAACATTTTGTAGTACATGCATAAGGACAATTACAAGTGTATGAGGCATGTATAGATTTGTCAAACAAAAACAAATTGCCTCTACAAAAGTAAGATCAGATTCACTTACCTCAATTTGATCATGTGATGGTACTTCAGCAAACTCCATTTGGGCTAGGTATCTGATAGGGCAACCCCTTGAGATTCTGAAGGTAGAAACCCTTTCGCTGGCATCCTCCCTCTTTTCATGGTTGTCTTCTTTTACTATGGAAAGCCATGTCAACTCCTCTTTAGTGTTCAAAAGGTTGTCATCTCCTTCCTTTAAACCAACCAAAAGCCCATCAAAGCTATCAAGATCCTGAGGATCTGAGATTAGCTCCAAATTTTTCTTAAGTGACTGATCCCTTGAAAGGGAGTAATCTGAAAATGGATCTTCTGTAGCAGACACACAACTCTGAACTCCTACCGCAGGGAGTAAGGGTTCATCATTTATCCCTTCACAAAAAATTCCCTATGATCTCTGAAAAATCACACTCTTTCAAGCCTTTGCTGATGTTCTCCTCTCATTGTTGTAAAGTTGTAGGGGTAGTTATGGAGATAACTTCATCATCCTGCTCAATAAAATTAGGCAGCTCATCCAACAAGGTGATATCTTCCTCATCAACAAAGATGGGCAGCCCCTCTAATAGGTTCATCAAGGTATCAGCTTGAATATCTATTCCCATCTCCTCAGCCTTCTATCCAAGCTCATCACAGTCCCTACCAAGCTCTGAAGTCTTTGACCTCATCTCCTCTGCATCATCACAAAGAAGCTCATTAACCACAAGCTACTGCCTTGATACTGGGCTAGTATCCTTGCAAAGGCTTGGAATTTGACAACCAAGAGGAAAAGATGGCCATTTCCATATAGGTTCATCACCCTGAGAGACAATAGAGGCCTCTTAAGGTAAATCATTTCCTTGGGAAAACTACCCTGATTGATTAGTGAACTGATCTTTTGTCACAGTTACCTGAGCAGGAGTTTTTGCCTTAAAAATTGGAATACATAGTTGGAGGGTTTTAAGGGAAGACATGGAAGGCATCTTTTCTCTGACTCTTGGTAAGTCAAATCCTGCAATGCTTTAGTGTTGTTCCACCATTGTTGCAACCACTTCTCTCGGTTGTTGATGTTCCAGAGGCGGCTGCAAGTGCTCTGTTGTCTTTTGTGCTTCAAGAAGGTCCTTGAAGCTTGAAATTAGATGCCTTATAGGTTCCTCATGTGTAGGATGTGGGAACAAATGATACCTCCCTTTTGTAATCTCAGGCCCAAGGGCTTCCCTTTCAGCAATTGGAGCTTTGGATTTTGCTGAAATAACTTCAGCTTGACAACTGAGCTCGTCTCCAAATTTTTGTCCATGAAGCATCCCAATCCCAGGGATACATGTTTGCAAGGTGATTGCTTCATGGTAGGGGGTAAACCCTTGGAAACTACCATGAGTTTCCATATCTTTGTTCTCATAGGTTTGAGTTTCCATATCTTGCCACAAATTCTTTATCTCAGATATTTGCTTGATCATGTCAAGCACTTTAGCTTTGATCTTTCCTTGTTCTCTCATAACCTCTGAGATATGAGGCTGTTGTCTAATGGGCTGAAAAGGGGGGGTGGGAGGTAAGCATGGTGGGCCATCTGCCTATGCATCAACATCTCTTTTTGTGCTTTTAGTGCCCATGGGTTTTCTCTTTGGAGGGCTTGCTCATAATCTCTGACAAGAGCATAATCATCTGGGGCATGTTGGATATATTGATGGTCTTTCATAGTATGGAAGCTTGGGGTAAAAATAGGCCTTGGAGGGCTTTGGTATGGCTGATGACTAGCCCATAGCATATTATTATTATAATAAGAAGGAGAGTAACCCAGCTGCTCATAACAGCCTGACATGTCTACTTATAGTTAGCTGGAATTTTGAAAAGGTGTAAAAAAAAAACTTGGAACATACCAGCACTTTGATCTTTGAAACCAGCAGACCTAGGGAGTCGCCAGATATGTATAAAAATTACCTCTTCTAGGTTTGAATCATGCCATCAGCATATCAGTGATAGCATCACTTGCAATATAAAATTCTTTATGGAGTCCTACCGGGCGTGCCAGAACTGTTAGACACCTAGATTTTCACCCTTCACCCAAGATCTCGTGGTCTTGGTAATCTAGTGTAACATGGGAATCATCTCAAGGTTGTGGGACCTTTTTCTAACCAAGATGAGACCTTTGGATTCTAGGTTGGTTCTTCTTGATATGTCACCCAAATATGCTTCTTAACAAGAAAGTAAATTCTTGAGGGAAAAGGGATAGAAGGAATGCATGAAAGGGAAATGACTGAAAGCAAATTATCCTACTAGGTGATACACTGAAGTGAACTAAATCACAATACATTGACTAATCTCAGCATGAAAACCTTGGAACTGAAAGAACACAACTTCCTAGATAGGTTTGCATAAGTATTTCATAGAGAGGCCCGAGACAAACAGAGGAGTGATTTCACAAACAATAGCGTATTTACTATAAGTAGACACGGACTATGACCTACAAATAGACATCCAATTTTGCAATTCGGCATAGGAATGAGACAAAATGGCAGGGGACTATAGAATATCCACAAACTCATCTAAATCAAATCATCCATAGTAGTACACACTATTGAAAAAGAAAGAGGGCTCAAAGACTCCAATGTTTCACTAGAAATCACTCAATATATTCTAATTTAGTAAGAGAGATTCAGACAAGGAAGCCCAGGGACAGAAAACATGTCACAAAAAGACTCTATAATATCTAAACATCAATGAAAGATTACAAACTAAAGAAATCAGAGGGCAGAAAGAATGCCACGGATAATTTCCAAGTCAGAAAAAATCTTCAAGCTCTAAAGCTCTCAATACTGATATATACTCCCTAGCATATAGGCTTGGAGTCCCCAAAAATGATTATGGTTACATTATAATATGTTTTCTTTGAATAACTAAAACCCTAACTGTCCAATCTGTCAGAATAAATTTGGAATCATCTACTGAAGATCATATCTATCTTTGAAAAGTAGCTTGCCATAAATGAAAATCTCTAGAAAAGGTCGATGGATCTGATATGAAAGAAGACTAGTCAAAAATACATGGAATGAGGTCTTAATTAGGAAACTAATCTTGGGTCAAATCAACCATACTATTTGTAGAGAATAATGCCAGAAATCAAATTTCCCCTTTAGAAAAGCTGACTCAACCCCTTACTCCTCTTGAAGGGTCACCCCTTATCCATCTAATCCTCTGCCAGTCGGCTTCTGCCATAACTGTTAAAATCTTATCTGCAAGAATATTTGAATTTTTAAATATTTGTATGACAACGGTCATAGCTGGCATGGGTACCTACATCGATGGTTGAGATGAAAATCTCATTTTACTTTGAAACGTAGCCATAGATGACTTACTCTACCCGGGCCTCGTATTATAATCCTGGGTCACCTTTCCTTCCTTATCGCTAAATCTCCCAACTGTTCCCGTTAACCTTAGTTATATCATGAGACTCGGCGACAATATAGTCTTGCAATCTCCTTATCTTTTTATTAACTCTGCATCCTTTTGGAGACCCAGCGACAAAGGTGATATCATAGTTGCAAAACAAAATGGAATATTCTGTCGCGGTTATGAGACTTGGAGACTGAAGGAGTGTGAAACACAGACCCATCAAGATACGTGTTCCCTGATCATTTGTTTACTATTGCCTTGTCACCATTTTCGCCTACATCAGCACTTAACTTAACTCAACCTGTTTTTAACCACGGAGAAATTAGAGACTTGACGACTGGGAAAACTCAGAGTCTCATAAAGGATTCTTATCCCTACAGTTAATCACGAGACCTCCTAACTGAAAGGACTTTTAACCTTATCCCGCTTTTACTCAAACTACATTCATGGGTTAAGAAAACACTTAGTCATAGTACCTCATGATACTTTATTAACCTTGGTTTATAATGGGAGACTACGCGACTAAAGGGAAATCTCAGGGTCGCAGGGAAGAAATAGAATATGTCTTCTTCCTCATGCGACTTAAAGACAAATGTAATATTAAAATCACACATGGAGCTTTTAAGAACTTAAGTGACCTGAAAAGGTAATGAGAAAATAGAGTGAGAAATGGCCGAGCTAGGGTTACCATGAAACACTTAGGATTTCATATTTAGGTTATTTGCATGGTAAATGGCATAACAGGGTACTAAAAAGATATGCAAAGGACATGACCAAAACTAGAAACCAGAGACTTTTATAGGCTGGGCTCAACCCTCGTGGGAGCCTCATTTTACTCCACCTGTAGCCAATTTTACCAGATGAGGAAAATTTGGGTAATATATACTTTAGTGATTAAGTGCAGAAACATAAAGCATGGAACAAATAACATATACACAAGTGACACCAAGATTTAACGTGGAAACCCAATATGGGAAAAACCACCAATGTAACTAGTTATTGTTTTTCACTCTTCTGAAGTGAGCCCTATTAGGAGCCAACCTTGTTAAAGATAACAATAACACACTGTTAGGTGTGATCCTGTTAGAGGATTTAATCACCTTGTGAGGAGTGGCCTTGTTAGAGGTCTTCAACACTTCAACATAGAAATCCTACCTTGTGAGAGGATTTACGAAAAGACTGTTAAGTCTACTCTGTTAAGAGATTTGAGATCACTGCTAAAATTGTTAGAGAGTAACAATGAATTGACCTGTATGTGTAAGCAATTGTCTTTGCTGATTCAGATCTCTATTTTGATCATGACGGGATCCTTTCTGATCAGATATTCTATTGTAGCTCTGAGTGATCTATACTCAATCATAATCCTACCTGATTTCGCCTTCACTCTTCATGTCACAGAATTCCACACTTTTGCTTTCACACACTCTTGCTCACATTCAATCCAAACTTGACCTTTCATATATATGATGAGCCCTGTCAAGTCGGCTTGAATACACTTCTACATAATAAATCACAATTCAGTCGGCCTCATATAACCAAATAATTATAGAATGTAAATCATTGTTATTCGGCTGGCACTGAATGCCCGACCATGACTGAAATGTCCGAGTGACTCGATCAACACTGAACTTCTTCAATACCCGACTGAACTCAGTCAACACTAAAACAACTCATTTTATTTTACCAACTCTGCTCAGCCTGAATGTAGACATTTGTGTAACATCACTACATAAGTGTAAATACATGTGTAACATAAATGACAATACACAATTGAATAATTGTCTTCAACATTACTTATGTGTAAAAATCTAGGTATACAATAGTTGGATATTGAAGGATACTCACAGATAATTATTGACACACTAAGAAGTGGATCTATTACTAATTGGAAACTTAACACTAGAATTGCAAAAGCCCTAGGTCTATTAGTCTATTTCAACAACCTCAAATTTAATCATATTCATAGAGAAGGTAATAAATTAGTAGATGAATTGGCCAATATAGGCGCAGATAGATCAACTCTGGAAACTCTATAAAATATACTTATAAGTATGCTATATATATTTATATAAATATATATATAAATATATAGAAATATAGAAATATATAGACACTTAAATATATACTTAAATATTAAAATTCACCTTATT
>MU228071.1:2087686-2103561 GCA_018584345.1 Thuja plicata
TATATAATCTTATAATATATAATATTCTCCTTTTTGTTTTCCTCTTATACTGTATACTTCCCTATCCTTTTATTGCCTTCTTTTTCTGCTCTCTACTTTGCTCGCCTTTATACTACATACATTCATAAACACTTTATATAAATATACATATAAACAGATATAGATTAATATATCATATATTAAATAAATAATATATTATATGTAGAAATGGTTAAACTGTAGAGTGACCTAACCGCAGTAAATGCATCAATAACTACAAAGCTAATACAATAAATCTAAAGAAATCTATAATTAAAATGACCTTGATAGATCTATTATAGGATCACTGGAACTTATATCCCAAAATAGAGTGTATACTCTGCCCTTAAAGGTGCTCCCTCATTTATGCTCTTAATACATCCTGATTGGGCTCCCGGTCTCTTTATTACCTAATATGTCACTTTAACCTAACATATTAGTAGCTTATATATAATTTTGAATAATGTCTAATTGATTTGGAATATCAAGTATATAAAATTTATGGCTAGTGTGGTTTTCAGGGGTCATGGATAGACAAATGAGTTTTATCTAGTTTTTTTATTCTAATCTTTACCCTTTTTTCTTCGGAGCTACTGCCTTTATTGCTATTAGTATCTATATCTCAAGTGCTTCTCTAGATTTAGTAAGCCTCTAAACTAGAGGTCTTTGTCCCCTATTGTTTTATGATTACTCGACTTCCTCTTTGATCATCCTCATTGCCACCTTTGACTTGTTATCATACCTCGTAATCATTTCCTGCCACCTTCTCCACCCATGTTCTCCTCAGCATTTTTTATGCCCTCATATTTGTTGCTGACATCATGGGTTGATCAGCCTTCTCTTCTATGATTACTTATCTTTCCTATCATTGTCTTATTTCTTTTTTCTTTTTCTTCTTCTAACATCTTCTAGATCCTAGTAGAAACAGTCAACCTTTTTAGACAGTTCACTTGTGGTCTTTGTATCTCCCATTACATCATGTATGGTATTGGATATGTTATAGGTCTTTAGGTCTCATGGATATTGTTACCACCTATTCTTTCTCTTCATTTATTGGCTTTCATGTTTTGATTTCTTTCGAGTTATGTGAAGTAAGCGACATGTGTTGCAAAGTCGGTCCTCCCGTTGAACTACAAATCTTGAACTATTTTAGTTCAAAGTTCAAGGTTAAACCATCAGATGTAAATTGTAACAAGGCTTGGGTGGTAGCCATTCCATGCCTTTTTATGATGCTTCATTTCTTTGTAAATGTACTAAGGGGCAATGCTTCAATTTCAAGCATTCAGAATGATTCAAGTTGAGGTTCACAGTTCAAAAGTACGGGTTCTCTTTCAAAGGTTGAAATTGCAGAGTTTGTGGATCATAAGTTTGAATTCCAAAAGTTGGTGATATCTTTTATATGGAGGGCATACAATCAAAAAATTGGGTTAACAAAGTTCTGCATAATAATCTCTCAACCAATGAGTTGGAGTTACATACAAAATGTAGTCTTGGTGATAGGAATCTGAGATGCAAGCAATGTTTTCAAACATTAAGATATTGGGTCCAAGCATTTTATAAAAGATAATTTGGTGCTTCCTCTAAGGCCATCCGTAAACTATTTTGGGACAATATAAAAGAAGAATTGTAAATGTGAATGTACAACCATGCAATAACAGCTTGTATCAAGTCAGATTTCATGGCAGTTTTATAGACCCTAACACATCAATCAATAACTTTTGACTGGGACCTCCTTTTTGAAATCGCTCCAGTCAAAATTCAGAAAAATAGGTTTCAGACCACATATCAGAAATTGAACTCGATCCAATGGTGGAGTAAAATGTTATGCCCCCCCCCCCCCCCTGCATGGAGACACATTTGTTCTATCAAAGATATTTTCAGTCCGCCCAGCATAACAAATATTTTTATTTTTGGTTTAACATATTCAAATGCCACTTGTCCAAATTTCATTTGATATGTTAATTTATATCCTTATAAACTTTAAAATCAATAGTTTATAATGATATCAAATTATCAAAAAGAAAAACATTAGAAGTGAAGGGAAAATTAAAATCAAGAATAAGTTATTGGATAAAAAGCTAAAAAGTTACGGGAAGTGAAAGAACAAGGTGAAAGTATCCAAGAGTCAGTTAACTAGGAAAGGGGTTGAAGATTATTTATTGGGAAGATTTTGATGAAGTTGGCGTTCTTCTTCTTTCCAGTAGTCAGTTGGCTACAAGAGGGGATTTTCCACTTTGTGAAGTTTCTGTAATTTTGGCAGAGGGATGAAAGGGAATGATATTTTGTTTTTACAGACTTGTGAATGTGGCAGGGATATAATTGATCTGTTCATCATTTTATCAAATGTTTAAGAATAAAGGGGAAATGTTTAAGAATAAAGGGGAAATGTATATTTTGATCAGTAGGTTTTAGTATATGTTTTTCCTGATTGAAATAAATCTTTTGGTGATTCCAATCATTTTTAAACATTGTCATGTCTCATTTTGTCAAGTTTGAGTATGTGTTATGGAATCTGTAAGCTTTATGCCTCATATGTTCATAAAATAAGATGTTAACTTTTCATTTATTTCTCTATGCTGGGAAAGTTAGATCAATGGTCTGTTGGTCTTTGTTCATTTCTTTCTCCGTCTTTAATCTGAGAATCGCATTTACATCATGTTTATGAGTATATGTTAGTGTGCCTTCCGTGCCTTCTGGTTAAAGGTATGATCTTTATTTCATTCATTGTAAATCATAAGAGGGAGTTGTACCTCTCAATTCAGAGGAGAGTTATAAATCCAATGATAACTCATCCAACTATTGGTAGCATTTGTTCTTCTATTTGGGTATTTTGGGTCTTTCTTTGTATATCTTATCGAAGGACAAATTTGTTTACTAATAGATTTTTGGAGACTCCACTGGGGAACGAAACTGAAGATTGGTGCTTTTAATTATTTTCTCTAGTTTTTAAATTATCTCAGTGTAAAAAAGATTGGCAACTCCGTGTTATAATTTTTAGAATCTTTTGGTTAAAAAGAGTCCAGTGTATTATGGCGTTGGTTGCAACCCAGCCATGGAGACCCCAATTTGGGCCTCTTGCTCTATCATTACATTCAGCCCTACCTTAAAGGCTGAAAGAGTATGTTCCTACATTTTCTGGAGATACAAATAAATGCATGTGATATCACACTAAAGCACTCAGTGTTGCCTATAGTATTCTTGGTGTACAAGAAGAAAATGTCTATGTGAGATTATTTGTTGGAAGCCTGATTGGTAAAGCTGCAGATTGGTTCCAAAATTTACAAAGTGGATGCATTACCTATTGGAATGACCTGGAGGTATAATTTCTTGATAGATTTAGATCTGCAGTTGATATAGGTGAATTACTAGTAAATTTTGTTCAAATCAAGATGGAGGAAAATGAATCTATGAGAAGTTTCATTGAAAGATTTAATAGATGTGTTGGTAAAATGCCTCAAGCGATTCAACCAACTGAAAATAATCAGTTATATGTTTTTATTGCTGCATTGCAAAATGAGATCAAATTTTTGTTAAGGCGAAAGAAATTACAAAATCTAGAAGATGCTCAAAGGGAAGCTGTAGAAATAGATGATTGTATGACTTTGAGTGGAATAAAGTGTGTGGATACATATGCTGCAAATATATCTCAATCTGAAATTTATCTTTGTGACCAAAATGTGTATCCAAAGAAAATCCCTTTACAAAGGAAACCTGTCATGAAAACAGTGCAACCAACACAATCTATTTCTTGTTTCCAGAACTTGACTTCTTTTAATGATCAAGACTTCCAATCACCTCTTGTGATTGAAAATAGTCCTTTTAGCATTGTTGGAATATATCATTTACATGTTGAGCATGAGGATGAATTAAAAGATATATATGATCATACCACACTAGAAAAAAACTCATTAACATACCCACATGCATCGTCCATTGAACAAAGATCCAATGATGGAATATTGAATGCATGCTTACCTGAAAGTATTTCCTTTTCAGATTTTGAGCCTTTTACATTTGATGTTACTAGTATTTTTCCAGCAAGCAACGATGATCAGATTGATATGATGGAGCAGCAAAAGCAAGTAATTGGAAATGAAAATTTAGACGAAAAAAATTCTGAAAATGGTTTCTTTTTTTGAATTTGATTCTTTTGCATTTGAAGTATCTAATACAGCTCCAGTGAGTGGTCTTGATCGGATAGATACAGAAAACCAGCATGAGAAAGAAAAGTGTAGTTGTGAAAAGTTGAATGATTTTTCTTATCCTAATATGCAAATGGATTATGAGTCTTTCCAATTTGATCATGTGAAAGATAATGATGAATATTTGCAGCCCAAATCATTAGAAGAGCATGGTAGCAAGGATAACTTGTTTACCTCTATTTTAATATCACATACACAAGTTGTATTAGAGGTATTCAAATTTGATTGTGAAAATGAGTTATTTGATACTCATCCCATGCTGGAATCTTTTGGTCTTGAAGATAATGATAGTGATGCATCTTCTGAAAATAAAATTCTTATATATTCAAATACAGATTTAAATGTGGAATTTGTTACTAATCATACTCACAATTTGGAAGAAGGTTACACTACCAAGGCTCTTATTTATTTTTCAAAGAGTCACATGGAAGATACTGGTATTCCTTATGCTGATCGATTTATTCAACATGGTGTTAACACATTGCAGCTAGACATTTACAATGTGGAGTGGCTTTTTGGGCCTGACATTCTATTTAAGAGGCTTGCACATTTTATTGTTGGGCATTTCCTCACAATGGTTGCAGTATGGCTGTTAGGAAGGGTACTTCTTACATTTCAGCCACTTTTCTGGGTCGGAAAGTACTTCTCTCAACTGGCAAATGGCTTCACTTGAGAAACACATGCATCTCTGAAGGTATGGGCTGCTTGCCTATCCCTTGTAAATAATATGTGTTGTGCTTTATATTTAAGTGTCTTGGTGTGTTTTCTTTTTTGTTGCTTTGGTTTTGGCTTGTTGTGTTTTCCCTGCTCCCCTCCGCCCTCTGCAAGCAGCTCTCTGTTATCGGCTTTGACTCCATTGCCCAATGGCTAGGCACTACTCTTTCTTAACCAGAGATGCTAGATTCTTTATGTCTTTTTCAGTCCACATCCCTAGTCAGAGCCATTGTTACCACCTATTCTTTCTCTCCATTTATTGGCTTCTGTGTTTTGATTTCTTTCGAGTTATGTGAAGTAAGTGACATGTGTTGCAAAGTTGGTCCTCCCGTTGAACTACAAATCTTGAACTATTTTAGTTCAAAGTTCAAGGTTAAACCGTCGGATGTAAATTGTAACAAGCCTTGGGTGGTAGCCAGTCCGTGCCTTTTTATGATGCTTCATTTCTTTGTAAATGTACTAAGGGGCAGTGCTTCAATTTCAAGCATTCAGAATGATTCAAGTTGAGGTTCACAGTTCAAAAGTACGGGTTCTCTTTCAAAGGTTGAAATTGCAGAGTTTGTGGATCATGAGTTTAAATTCCAAAAGTTGGTGATATCTTTTATATGGTGGGCATACAATCAAAAACTTGGGTTAACAAAGTTTTGCATAATAATCTCTCAACCAATGAGTTGGAGTTACATATAAAATGCAGTCTTAGTGATAGGAATCTGAGATGCAAGCAATGTTTTCAAACATTAAGATATTGGGTCCAAGAATTTTATGAAAGATAATTTGGTGTTTCCTCTACGGTCATCCATAAACTATTATGGGACAGTATAAAAGAAGAATTGTAAATGTGAATGTACAACCATGCACTAACAGCTTGTATCAAGTCGGATTTCATGGCAATTTTAAAGACCCTAACACATCAATCAATAACTTTTGACTAGGACCTCCTTTTTGAAATCGCTCCAGTTAGAATTCATAAAAATAGGTTTCGAACCACATATCCAAAATTGAGCTCGATCCAACGATGGAGTAAAATATTATGCCCTCCCGCATGGAGACACATTTATTCTATCAGAGATATTTTCAGTCCGCTCAGCATAACAAATATTTTTATTTTTGGTTTAACATATTCAAATGCCACTTGTCCAAATTTCATTTGATATGTTAAGTTATATCCTTATAAAATTTAAAATCAATAGTTTATAATGATATCAAATTATCAAAAAGAAAAACATTAGAAGTGAAGGGAAAATTAAAATCAAGAATCAGTTATTGGATAAAAAGCTGAAAAGTTACAGGAAGTGAAAGAACAAGGTGAAAGTATCCAAGAATCAGTTAACTGGGAAAGGGGCTGAAAATTATGTATTGGGAAGATTTTGATGAAGCTGGGGTTCTTCTTCTTTCCAGCAGTCAGTTGGCTACAAGAGGGGATTTTCCACTTTGTGAAGTTTCTGTAATTTTGGCAGAGGGATGAAAGGGAATGATATTTTGTTTTTGCAGGCTTGTGAATGTGGCAGGGATATAATTGATATGTTGGTCACTTTATCAAATGTTTAAGAATAAAGGGGAAATGTATATTTTGATCAGCAGGTTTTAGTATATGTTTTTCCTAATTAAAATAAATCTTTTGGTGATTTCAATCATTTTTAAACATTGTCCTGTCTCATTTTGTCAAGTTCGAGTATGTGTTATGGAGTCTGTAGGCTTTATGCCTCATATGTTCATAAAATAAGATGTTAACTTTTCTTTTATTTCTCTGTGCTAGGAAAGTTAGATCAATGGTCTGTTGGTCTTTATTCATTTATTTCTCCGTCTTTAATCTGAAAATCGCATTTACATCATGTTTATGAGTAGATGTTAGTGTGCCTTCCGTGCCTTCTGGTTAAAGGTATAATCTTTATTTCATTCATTGTATATCATAAGAGGGAGATGTACCTCTCAATTTAGAGGAGAGTTATCAATCCAATGATAACTCATCCAACTGTTGGTAGCATTTGTTCTTCTATTTGAGCATTTTGGGTCTTTCTTTGTATATCTTTTTGAAGGACAAATCTGTTTACTAACAGATACAAACATTAAAGTCTTTCATACCTCCCTTTGTGAATAGGATTATGAATTTTAGAGGTGACATTAATCCAGAAAGATGGAATGATATGGCAAGAAATGCGATGGAGGTGGTCCTAGGTAAGAAGCATTTTAACTATGAGTTTACATATAGGTCGAATAGAAACATTATAGGGGTGTTTATTTCATGCATGTTTTGGGCCAAGATCTCTAAATTGGACATAGTAGCTCTCTGCAATACGGTCTTTGTTAAGGAGTTATTGGGCGAGCTGGAGAATGTTGTCTTTAACATTAACCATAGACTTGAGATTCCCTATCCAGAAGAATGCATGAATGCTCTGATTGGCAGTTTGGAGATTGTAAACCATGTGGTAAGAAGGCCAATACTGGTCTTTAAAGACAAAGCAACATTTGAGGCTATATGGGATGAGATTGAGCGTAACATTCATTTCCTGTTGAAGTGGCTTAGCATTGTGAAAACAAATGATACGGTGTGGCTTTATGAGTACCTTTGAGCCGAGGGTTATGATGTTCTAGCTTCTCTGGTTAATGTAGACTTAGATCACTTCCATTTCATCCTGCCTAAGATAATAAAAAATAGTTGGAAGAAAGCAACTGCGGGCAAAAAGGATTCTAAGGGCAAGTCGATCTTGGATTATGATGATTCTGATGGTGTCTTTGATGAGGATATCATAGTTATCCAGCGTAAATGACTTACTTCACTTCTATGACTTCAGTATAGTATGATACCCTCTGTAATTTATAATAAGGGGTTTATAGTCTTCTTTAGTAGTTTTAGTGGGGGTTGTTTTGTAGGATAACTCCTATGGTTTTTTTTTTTGGATATTGTAACTATGATACCTCCTTCAGCGACTCCGGTATTGTATAAGCATACGTCTGGCAAGATAGCTGGCTCTATAGTTTACTTCTAGCAGTAAGCGGATATGTTTCTCTGTAAACTTCCTTATAGTATCAATATAATGATATACTTTTATGTATATTGTGTATTAAGTTTCAATATAAATTATATAATGTGATGGTTAATTTAGAAAGGGATTGAGAGTTTAGATTATATTGATTAGCATCTTAAAGCAATCGACATTCATAGTAGCAGGAATATGGTAATTTTGAGTACAAAGAGATTGCAGGAACCAAACAATCTCCCTCATTTCAGGTGTGTATAAAACATATATAAACCCTTAGAACTTATTAGAGATAAATTGTTACAAGGGATGTTTATAATTCAAGCCCCGATATAGCCTAAGAATGTGTACTTATCAATTTCCAACACTATTAGAAGGCATTTGGTCTTAATAAAATATGAAAATATAAAGGAATGAATGTCCTTAATAATGAAACAATATTTTAACGGATCCATCTGGCATTCAATTACAGATTAATTTATTTAAACTTCCCAATAGATCAAATCAAAATGTATGAACAAGCTCAAATTATAAGGTGACTCGTTGTCATAAGTATAAGCACTACCATACTATGATTGCATATCCATTCACTATAGGTTATAATTAAGAAAGCAATTAAATTAAGTTTGGTAATCATAGACTTTTTTTTGACACTTAGAACAGCATAACGATTTAGTAGAATAAATCAAAATAGAAATACTAACTACAAAAAAATACTTTTCCCATCGAACATAATAGTGTAAGCATCCTATTATATCTTTTCTAAAAACACTATTAAAATAACATAACGTCAACATGACATTGATCTTTGTTTTCAATTAACTGCGAGAATCTAGAGACTTATAACCAATGAGAAGCATAATTATATGCTGAATTAAAATTTCACAGTTCATTGTGGGTTTCTAAATTATTATGGGTCTAACTCTTGATTATAAGATTGTGTAAAGGACAATGAAACACTTTAAGGTATATGGAATACAAGACACCAAGGTATGATGTATTTATGAAATTCTACTTCAAAGGATTTGAACTAAAATCATTTTTCAATTCAATTGAAATTATTTCTTTAAATAAACTAACAAGACTATATTTAACTAGAAGGTGGGAAAATTGACCTCGACGCTCTGCAACTTGCTCTGCGGGATTGAGCAAGTGGCAGCCATTTGGCCCCCGTACGCAGAGTGCATTCAATGTGCACCTACCCGCAGAGATATTATGGGCTCTTCGTCAGACGGGGTTGGCATTTCTCTAGAAGCAAAAGAAACCAACCCATTAGCAGTGAGAAGTGGAAAGGAGAGTAGATCCTTCTGACGGGTGGTTGCGGGCATCCCTATTAGCAAAGATGGCACCACCTTCTTCAGCAAAGAACAAGGAGTTGAAAGCGGCGATGGAGGACCATGAGGTAAGATTTCAGGCTCCAAAAAGCTTGTCATTTCTCATAATTTGATTATGTGTGATGTGATTAAAGAAGAGAGGGCTAGGCTAGGTGATACTACTATTTTCCTTGTTGCTAAAAATATAGATAAGATTCCTTCCCATTTATTTTTGTATAATTGGCTCCACTCAGTTTGGGGTAAGAAATTAGGGTATAAATTTTCCTTCTGTCGTATGGTCCAGAAAGGTTTGTTCATTATTTTCTTCTACGATTCTGCAAGCCAAAAAGCGGTTGTTGATAAGCAATACTGGAACACATGATCATGCAATTTATGTGCCCTAAGTTGGTCACATGATGCCAACATCTAAGAACTCATGGCACTTTCATGCCCTAGATGTCTTACTATTAAATATATCCCTTCTTTTCTTTGGAATATATTACTAGAAGCCCTATAATTTTTGGGCAAATTTTTCCGGGTAGACTGATCCAATGTCCTCCTCCCTCATCTGGATGCTAGCATGTTGGTCTTGATTAAACCCGGGGTTGATATCCCTGACAACATTATTTTTGAACTTGAAGATGACCTTTTCTCATGCCCGGTGGTTTACTTGGGATGTATTAACTCATGTTTTCTGTGCAAGAGAGATGACCACAGAAGGAGAAATTGCCCTCTCCTGGCCTCAAAATCCAAACCCCATAAGGTTCCCATTAATAAAGACAATGAGGTGATACATATTATCCCTGGCTTGAAATCACCTCCATCTCTTGATCCCTAGGTTGTTAAACCCCCTCACAACTCCTCCACCAATTCTGGAGGAAGTAATTTTGTTAACCCCAACCCGGTCAGATTGAGCATTGACCAACTTTTCATCTCCCTCAAACTTGTTGGGATCGCAAAGGAGATGCCAGGCCTAACAACCAAAAATGGACCTGAAGATAGGATCCCCCCATCCATAAGAGAAAGAACAAACACAAAGTCAAGAATGCCCAATAATTGGCTTTGGATAAAATTAGGAAAAGGGAAGGACCCTTCAAAAGAAGGAGAGGTAATATCAATGAAAAATTTATGGAACAAATCCATCCCCTAGTCACATCCCTCTGACTCAGAAGAGATTGTAGAGTGGGGATGGATAGAGGGAGTATGCAAGAAGGAGGGGAGTTGGAGAGCAGTGAGTGTTGCTAGGATGAAATGGACACCTCGGTGGATCAGACCAGTGCTATAAACAAAGTCCCTTCTAATAGAAACTCATTGAATGACTATGAATTGACTATCATTCTTGCAACCCCCATGTCCCCCCCACTTCCTCCCACTTTCCATCTCCTCCTACCCATCCACATCATAGAATCCCTCCTGAAGTGGAGAGAGGCAACAAGGGTAAAGAGTTATATGTTTCTTCCCAGAAGTCTGATCTCTCCCTAAAAGAGATTTTTGATGATATTGGTGTCAATAAAGATTGGACAATCATTCCTTTTGTTGATAAACATGGGAGGTTTTGTTTAATTCTAATAAGTTCAAAAGGAAACCCAGAAACACCAAACCCCCAGATGACTCTATAATCCTACAAGAAGGAGATGACAGGTTTGGTTCCAAAGATACTAAGAGAAAAAGAGGAAGACTGATTGAGTCAGTGAATAAGAAAGAAACCAAAAATAGTAGCAGCACTAGCTTATCATAATGTTGTCTGAGCTTTAGGACTAGCATGGACTCCTCTTCATAACCTTTATGGACATTAAAATTGCATCTTGGAATGTTATAGGATTGGAGTCCTCAGATAGGAAATATGGTTCAGAGGTTTTTGAGAGCAAATAAAGGATTGGATCTTTTACTAATGCAAGAAGTAAAAGCTACCAACTTCACCCTAGACATACCTCTTAAATGTATTTGGAGAGAGGCTACCACCTTCTCCACATCGCATAATAGAGGGAGGGGAGGTACATCTATCCTAATTATCCCTCTCTTGGATAAATACGTCTCCATATGGGGTACCTCTCCATGCAATAGGACCGTTTGGCTGATTTTGGTATGCAAAGGCAAGGAATATGGTATATGTTTAGTGTATGCCTCTAATGACTATAAGGAAAGCACTGAACTGTCGAAATGGATATCACAGCTTGAGAACATCCTATGGATCATGGGAGGAGATTTTAACATGGTGGTGGGTCCTCAAGACAAGTTGGGGGTCAATAGATTGGAATGGAAAGGTAGTGAACAATTCTTTTGGAATAAGATGATTGACAAAATAAACTACTTGACCCACTTAAAGGGTGCAAAAATGAGCATAAAGCCATTTGGTTTACTTGATGAAACTATCAAAAAGGTGGAAAAATAATATACTCTACACTTGACAGATTCTATTTCAATCATGAGCTCCTCAAATGTCAAAAATATGATGAAGGCAGACAAGTTAGGGTGATCCCCTTCACACTCTCAGACCATTACCCATCATTGCAAGATTTAACCCTAATAGTTATAATCTAAAGAATAGACCAAGGGAAAAACTCTTATGCCTAAACACCTCCCTATTGGATGAGAAAAGTGTATATAATGCAACATATATGATCAGATGGTTCAATAGAGTAGTGAAACACAAAGATTCTAGAAGTAGATGGAACCAAAACATAGAAAGTTGGAAATCCTTGTTCCAAACAATAGGAAGGAAAAAGGCTAAGGATGCTAGATGGGTTGAGGAGAAACTCCATGAAAATTTCTCTAAGGAAGAAGCTAACCTATAGGATAAACCATTCTTTGAAGAAGATGCGGCCAAAGATTCAAAATCTAAAGATGCCCTCAGAAAATTACATAATGAAAAACTCATAGGTGTCAAAATCAGGTCCAAAAGTAAGTGGGTAGAGCATGTTGACAGGGGGAAAATTTACTTTTCAACTTTCTCAAACAGAAAGAAGCTAAGACTAGGATTGAGGAGATTTGGGAAGATGGAACCAAAATAGAGGGCCAACAAGATATTGTCCAAGTTTTTGAAAAATTCTATCAAAAACTCTTCACCTCAGAGGATAGTGGGGAAAGGGTAGTTGAGGCCAGAAATAAGATCAAACAGGTAGTGCCTAATAGAGTAAGGGTTGATGAATATGCCTTGCTCAGCAAGCCTATTTTCTTAGAGGAAATCAATGCTACTATAAACCAAATGGCATTGGATAAGGCACCTGGCCCTGAAAGGCTATCAATAGAGCTCTATAAGAAGAACCCTGAATGGATTGGTTATGAATTGCTTGAGGTGTATGAGGAAGCTGTTATAGAAGGATCTTGTTATGCCCTGCATACCTATGCCTACATTTTTTAGGAAAAATGTTGGGTCCCCCTTTTCACTTTCACCCTTTCCTTTCGTTTCTTGTTTCTTTTGTTTTTCCTCCGAGCTTTGCTTCCGTTAGGGTTGTCTTTCTTTTGCTTCTTGTCTTCTTGTGTCTCCGGGACCCGGTCCCGGAGTTTGTTTGTTCTTTTGAGTTGGCCGGATTCCAGACTCTGGGATTCTCTGTCGTCATATCTTCTTTCGTTAGAAGGTGTGGATGCATGGAATCCCAAGGCTCGAAGTCCAGAGGTTTGTTTGTTCTGGATTTTGTGGGGAGAAAGCAACACATTTTTACCCTAGGGGTATAAATAGAATTTACTTATCATTTTCACATTTATCATGATTAAAACACTCAGAGCGATTACCAGAGTGATTAAGGAGAATTTGAAGCGATTAAGTGCAGATTGCTTTGGTGACTAACAACAACTTAACAAGTGATTTGTAGTGCTTTCTTGAAGGTGAACTTGTTGTAGAGCACCTCCCGTGCTCGCCCCCTTACATTCCCCATGTGTCTAGGTAAGCCTTCAGCTCTCCCCTCTATGGTTTTCTGGTTTTCTCTTTCTTTCTTTTGTCTATCTTATTTTCATTTTTGTTTTGTTTTGGTTTTTATTTCGTCGCGCCTTTCGTGTTGTCTTTCTTGTCACCTCCTGTTGGCGGGTTGGCTCTGCCAAAGGGTTTTCCACCCTCTATGCAGTTGTAATCTAATGTATATGTTTGTATACTCTGTATGATAGTGAGGGTGCTTTTGTACATCCTGTAGACTATATAATTCCCTGTTTTATAGTGTATATATGTCATTTTGTGGTCAGCCCGCGAGTTGTGCTTTGGCCCTCATTGTGCTTAGGCCCTCTATACATTGGGTGTATATTCCCTATATATCCCTCCATTGCATCGATCTTATCATGTTATATCATGTCCAAACCGTATGTCAAGCTCGTCAGAGAGATGTTCGTCATGACTCAAACTCAGAACCTCATTGGTTTGAGCCATGGTGGATTTCTCTCTCCTCCGTTGTGTCATCTTAATGGCAGGATTAATTTCCCATGAGTGGGCATTCAAATCCCATCCCATCTGGCATTTACATCCCCTGTTTCATCCCACTTTTCACCTTTAATGCCATTATGCCACCTGTCAGGTGGCCATGTGATGACCCACGTTATCCAAGTATAGCTTACTGACGGTCATGTCGACAACGGCTAGTTCCTCTGAACTCCGAGTGTTGAGAAGCCCCTAGGTCTTAATTCTATTTTTATCACTTGATCCAATGCCCTAGAGTCCCTGGGTGTTTTTCAGAATCTAATCCATGTTAATTTCATTACTCTGGGATTTTGATGCATGCTAACACATTTTTGGGCAGGTGCGAAATGGTGGTGAATTCCTTGGAGTCCTTAAAATATTATTTTCATCATATCATGTATTGATGGCTCTCTAGTCTTGTAGGTTGTAGATTGATTAATCAAGATGTATGAAGTGATTGCTCCTCCTGATAGCCCAGATTTGCCAACTACCTCCACTCGGGCAGCTACGAAAATAAAGGCCAAAAAGTTGTTGGCCAAGCTGCCACTAAATTCCAAGTACCTAAAGGAGGGCTCTCTCGTAGGGTCCAAGGTGGACTCTATTGGAAAGTTGACTTCCTAAGGATGCATGACTCATTTTGTGTTGTCATCATGGCAACAAAGTCATGTTTAGTTTCTGTCGTGAAAGACAAAATGATTAAGTATGGAAAACAGGGCAGACAGAGATACTCAGCGATCAGCACATCAGCGCACGTGCGAGAGATCGAGTAAGCTTATGTGCATTCAGATATATGTTGTATGACACATGTACATGCTACATCTAGACACACATAGTATGGAACAATAGTACAGCAAAGTTACAGGCAGATCAGTAGACCAGCAGTCTAGAAGACAGAGCATGGAAGCTGACAAGTGTTTTGATCAGCATGAATTATTTTGTGATGTAATGGCTAAGTGCCTTTGGTTATATGTTTGTAATAATGTAATTAGTATTGTAGTAAGCAGGCTTGAGCTGACTTGTTCGGAAGCATTGTATATTTTGTTTTAGGGCCGGCTAGAGTTTTGTTTTGGGTCGCGCCTATTCAGATATGAACATATAAGTATGTAATGTAAAGATATGTTACAAGTGTCGATTATTATGTAAGAGGAAGATATAGAAGAGTAGCATAATGAATTCATTATATGATATAGCTCTTTAAGAGAGTAAGAGCATTCACGCATACACGAAACTGATCAGACAGTAGTGTCATCACAGCAGTTCATTTTGATATAGTATATATCATCTTTCAGAAGGTTGTAGCCTTCATCCTATTGGGCAGTGAGCCTAGGCAGTGAGCCATATACCTTTAACAGGGTTTTGTAAAAGACTCCTAACAGGGTTAGACCTTTAACTAGGTCATTGTACTCATATTGTAAAGACTGCTTCTAACAGGGAAAAGGAGCTTTAACAGGTTCATTATACCTAGTACAGTATTTATGGGTACTAATTCCCACCAGGGTTTTTCTTTGATCAAGGTTTCCTCATAATCATATCAAGTGTTATGAGTTCTTATGTTAAGCTTCATTCAATGTATGTTTTATTTATGTTTAAGTTGCTGAAAAGTAATTAATAGACAAACACTGATTCACCCCCCCCCCCCACCTCAGTATTTCTAACAATTGATATCAGAGCTTTGGTCCTTAGCAAATAAGTTTAACCACTTGAGGAGATCATGGACTCAGTAGAAGCAAAACATTTGAAAAAGAATCTTGAAGCATCTCTTGAATATCTTGATAGGTCTGAAAAAGAAAATGAAGTACTCAGACTGAAAGTTGATGGCTCACAAATGCTTATCAAGAAATTAAGAAAAGATTTGAAGGATTGTTCTACAAGTGATTTAGGGAAAATGATCAAAAATATCAATGAAGAGAATATTCTCTAAAAGATAAAATTGAAAATCTGGATGAACAGCTCACAGATAGTCAAATTGCTATTAAAGAAAAGATCAAAGAAAGAAAACAACTAGATGATGAACTCTTGAAAGCAAACATGAAAGTCTTGGAATTAGAAAACATAAAGAAGAAGTTGGAATCTGAATTAATAGAAGCAAAAGATAAGATTGATAAACTCCACACAAGTTCTAATTCACTTCAATCTCATCTTAATGCACAAAAGCAAAAAGGTGACACTACTGGTCTTGGATTCAGTGTAGCACAAATTGAAGTCAATTCATTGCAAGAAAGAAAGAAACCTCATGAAGCATCTTCAGAAGCAAAGAAAGTTGAAA
>MU228071.1:2103611-2121183 GCA_018584345.1 Thuja plicata
CAAAAGCAAAAAGGTGACACTACTGGTCTTGGATTCAGTGTAGCACAAATTGAAGTCAATTCATTGCAAGAAAGAAAGAAACCTCATGAAGCATCTTCAGAAGCAAAGAAAGTTGAAAATGTTGAAGGGATTAAAACAGATCCACCTAAAGGGGAAATCAAGCAAGTTAACAGAGCTTGTTATGCATGTAACAAACATGGTCATTTGGCAAGAGATTGCAAAGAGGTAAGACCTTTCAATGGTTATTGTTTCTCCTATAATAAGTTTGGTCACAGGGCTATACATTGCAGAACAAATCAAAAAAATCAGTCACAGCAGAATCAAAGAAGAATGAATCAAAACAATCAGAGAAATCAACCTCAAATAAATTTGCAGAACACTACATGTCATATATGTAACTACAATGGTCACACAGCAAAGCAATGCAGCATGATGAACAAGAGAATCAGACCTCCTGTCATTTGTCACACATGTGGAAAGGTTGGACACATCTCAAGGTTTTGCAGATCCAGAACTCAAAAGCAAGAGGATCCTAAGAAATCACTATTTGAAGAAAAAGGAGAAGTCAAGTTTGTTCAAGCAAATGAAGATTCAAGAAAAATTTGGGTTGAAGTAAAGAAGGACAATGATGTTGACAAAGTAGTTGATGCATCCACAGTGGACGCACCCTCTACTTCTGATTGAATAGACCTTCTTGGTCTTAGGGGGAGCTATTCTAGCTCAGGACCCCTGTGCGGTTGATATACTCACCTCTGAGTATGCACCTATGGATTCATGGTTATAAGAACATAATATTGCAGTATGCATACATGCATTGTCTCGAATGCATCAAGATGTAAGTTTAAAAATATCTGAGTAATTTGCGTATGGTTGCAAACATTAAATGCGGTATATTTTATAAAAGAAAGTAAGTGTTCGATCTTCTTCACACTTGCATTCGAGATCACAGAATTTGGAGATCACTGAGCAGGAAGCACAGAAGCATAACAGATTTGGCAGTTAAGAAAACGGATAAGAAGTTGAAATGGAACCCTAGCAGTCACGTCATTTTGGAATTTTGTGAAACCCTACTTAATCAAGTTCCAAGTAATTATGGCGACTCTAGTTGTATTTCATATTGCAGAGAGGAAGAGATTTGTATTCAAGAAGCATCCATTCAAATACATACTGGATGATGTGGAAGGGGCTTTCTCCAAAACCCCACTAGGTGTTGTTCACGTGGAAGATATCTATGTGTACATTTACTGTAAGAATGAAATAGTAGGAGATGTCAGCATAGCCACTCATATGGGATCTATGATGAAACCTGACTACACATTCAAGGATGAGTTTGCGCACTTGATAGATAACCCTATTTTCGAATACTCTAATGCGCATGAGTTTGATGAGCCAGAATGGGTGAAGATTTTGCTAAGAAGAATACATGATGATCTTTACTGGATTGGTGAGGTTCCTGTGCACATCACTACAAACCTAATCCATGAATTAATCAGACTTCCCAAGACTAGACCAGTTTTTCCCACTGGCAAGGATTTCAAGAAGCAAATTGAACAAGTTTGCCTATCTAGAAGTGACAAGCGCAGAATGACAGTTGACCCTATCAAAGAAGATGACATAAAACTTTTAACAATGATACTTGGGTATAAGTTTCAGCAAGCAAGTAGGTTGAATAGTGTCTCTGTAGCAACAGTCCTAGCAGCTATCAGAATGGTGAAGGATAACACTCAATACAACCTATGTGAGATCTTGCGCAGTCAATTGATTGACAACATTCGAATCATCAAGCATGACAGGAGCAAGACATTCAGGTTTGAATCTTTGATCATCTACTTGTATTTCCATATAGTTGGAAAGGTTGCAAACCTTTATCTAGACAGGAGAAAACCCACAATGTCTCAGATTTCACTTAAGGCCACTTTAGAGAGCAGTGCAAGGGATGCCATGGATGTGGATATCAAGACATTTAGGATCAAGATGCAGAAAAGGTTCACATTATCTAAGAAGATAGTTGACAAATATAAGGATACCATATGTTTCATGGTGGAAACAAATTGCACTTGCATGGAGGCAATTGAACCTAGAACCAAATGGATTCATCCTCTTGGTTATGAAGTGGAAGAACATGTGCTAGAAGGATATGCGCAAGTTCTATTGTCTGCACCCAAAGATCCTAATGAGCCAAGGTGGGGCACTTACAAAGAGAAGACTAATGAAGTGGATACTATCTTACACAGTGCTAATAACAAAAGGAAAGCATCCAGAATTACATCTAACATTCTAAAAGTTCATGCAGTCACTTAAGAAGATCTTGACAAAGCTAGAGAAGCCAAAATAGCTAAAGAACTTGAGAAGGCTGAACATATCCAGAAGAAGAATAAAGTAGAGAGCACCTCTACGCCCTCTACCACCATTGACTTAGACTCGTCTCCACTTTCTACACCAAGAAAGAAGACTAGAGGAAGAAAATAGGCGCCCACAAATCACCCATCCTCAAGGAACACACGGAGCAAAGCAAAGAATACTCAAGCTCCTCCTGAGGTAGGATTTAGACCTAGTCTAAATGTTTTGAAGAATAGGATTTTGAATGAAGGGAGATTAGATACACTTTCTAAATTCTATGAGAGGTATCAAGAAATTGACAAGACTGAGATACACTCTATGATCATATCTCATATGATCAAGTTTAAGAAGTCAGTTCTTGAACTCAAGACAGTGATACCAGATCAGTTATGGATCATATTGGAGATTATGAAAAGACATGCAATTGAGGAAGACATGAGGATAAGAGAAGATAAATTGGATAATATTCTCCCTATATGCTTTCATGATGAGAAGGCTATTCTATTAGATCTGGTGAAGCCTCATCTCCAGACTAAGACAAGGACCCTACAGATTATGAAGAAAGAGTATGAGCAGATAGGTAAGGAGACTGAAAAGGCATTTTCACAAGTGTTTATGGATAGACACATGTATCCATCAACGGCGCCTACCACCAAGGTAACTCCAACTCCTCCTAAATAGGCTACAGAAGCAGTAATTCAGAAAGCACCTATAACAGGTCCACAGGTTTTAGCGCCCACAGTGACAATAACTTCTGATACAGAAAAAGACTCATAAGATACTATAGTAGTTGATAATATCAAGATATCCATGACAGCATCTGACAAAGACATGGACATAGTTGATAAAGCATTTGTAAGCACTGAAGAAATGTGCACTGATGATACTTTTGCACAACAAGATGAAGTTCCCACCAATGATCCAATTGACATAAATGAAGAAAAAGATACTCAAGGTGATGAGACACCATTAAAAGAGATACCAGTAAAGGTTGAATGCATGGATACCAGTCAGAACACTATATTCTCACCATCCACTCAATGATCTACCTCATTGTTGTCAAGTTTAACTCTTGATTCAGCAAGTCTAGATGCATGGGGAGAAGAAGACCTAACTAAGATCAGCGTTCTTGCTATGGAAAAAGAAAAGGAGAAACAAGTGATGAGGAACCCTCACTTTTTGGAAACAGTAAACATATTGAATGACTTAGTGCCTGCTGATCAGAAAGTAGCCAAAGTCCAATCAGTTGAAGATGTGGACAGCATTTTGACAAACTTCAAATCACACTTTACAAGTTTAGTAGACTAAATGATTTGGTAAAGAACTTTACCTTGGACTTAAAATCCTTAAAGATTGGGCAATCCATACTGAAAGATTTAGCAGTTAAAGGCAAGAAAGTTATAGCTAACTGCATGGATACAGTGAAGTTCACCTCTGAGCACATTAAAAAGATAGAGGAGGTAGAGATCATGGTGTATAGCATCAGAAAATCAGTCGAGACTTCCACGCAAGACATGAACATATGCAATAATGTTTATCAAGGGAAGTTAGACAAGATTGAGAAAGCTAAGTTGGAAATCAGCAAGATAAGAGTAAGACAAACCCAGTTGAGAAATGCACTTGTGCCATCTCTAGCAGTCCTAAATGAGAACATCAAATAGATTAATGCCACCATTGTGACATATGATCAAGGTCCTTGTATGGATCTGATAAAAATGGAGAAACTAACATATGCCCTATGCGCACATCTACAGACTATTTATGCAATAAAAGTATTTTGGCAGAAAGAGATCCAATCTCTTTAGATTGTGTACCCTGAAGTTTACATGGAGTACGTATGCAGAAGACTTACAATTGTTTGTACACCTTTTTCATTAATGTCAAAAGGGGAGTAATATAGAATGTGTATATGTGGAGAAGTATATGTATATATCAATAAGATGTTATGATATACAGTCACTTTTTGTGTTAAGTCATTTTGAATAACTTGGCCACATTCCTTTGTTGTCATAAATGACAAAGGGGTAGATTGTTGGCAAGTTAACTTCCTGAGGATGCATGACTCATTTTGTGTTGTCATCATGGAAACAAAGTCATGTTTAGTTTCTGTCATGAAAGACAAAATGACTAAGTATGGAAAATAGGGCAGACAGAGATACTCAGCGATCAGCACATCAGCGCACGTGTGAGATATTGAGTCAGCTTATGCGCATTCAGATATATGTTGTATGACATGTGTACATGCTACATCTAGACATGCATAGTATGGAACAATAGTATGACAAAGTTACAAGCAGATCAGTAGACCAGCAGTCTAGAAGACAGAGCATGGAAGCTGACTAGTGTTTTGATCAGCGTGAAATATTTTGTAATGTAATGGCTAAGCGCCTTTGGTTATATGTTTGTAATAATGGAATTATCATTGTTGTAAACATGCTTGAGCCGACTTGTTCGGAAGCGTTGTGTATTTTGTTTTAGGGCCGACTAGAGTTTTATTTTGGGTCGCACCTATTCGGATATAAACATATAAGTATGTAATGTAAAGATATGTTACAAGTGTTGATTATTATGTAAGAGGAAGATATAGAAGAGAAGAATAATGAACTCAGTATATGATATAGCTCTTTAAGAGAGTAAGAGCATTTGTGCATACACAGAACTGATCAGACAGCAGTGTCATCACAGCAGTTCATTTTGATATAGTGTATATCATCTTTCAGAAGGTTGTAGCCTTCATCCTATTGGGCAGTGAGCCTAGGTAGTGAGCCATATACCTTTAATAGGGTTTTGTAAAAGACTCCTAACAGGGTCAGACCTTTAACCAGGTCATTGTACTCATATTGTAAAGACTGCTTCTAACAGGGAAAAGGAACTTTAATAGGTTCATTATACCTAGTACAATATTTGTGGGTGCTAATTCCCACCGGGGTTTTCATCTAATCAAGGTTTCCCCATAATAATATCATGTGTTATGAGTTCTTATGTTAAGCTTCATTCAATGTATGTTTGATTTATGTTTAAGTTGCTGAAAAGTAATTAATAGACAAACACTGATTCACCCCCCCCCCTCTCAGTGTTTCTAATAGACTCTAAGTTGCAATATGTAACAAACACGGAGTTCGAACTATGGGCTAAAATGCAAGGCTTGGTTCAAGCCATATACAAACAAAAGGATGACGGAGATGCTATGGCTAGCTACTTGGCTACCTTCGAGATCATCAAGACTGCAAATTTTCCCTACTTGGTGCAAGCACCATAACTGATACTCCAACTGGTGACGCTTTACAATGCCCCCACCCAGGTTGTTCTCCTCGCCAATCCCTGGCCGTTACATTATCCAACAACTATCGTCAATCTAGACGCAACAACTTTCACTTTGGGGCTAGGGATCCCTCAATTCAAGGGAGTCATTGTTCTCTCCTCATCCACATCACTAAAAGAGTTCAAGGAGGCTTCTCTCCTCTCCCGAAAACATCTCAACACCCACTGGTTAAATTCCCCGAGAAGGGACTACAAAAATATGAAGCTGGAAATCCCCCGTGGGGATTTCAAAGAACCTATCTAGGTCGGGATCATAATTTTGTGCAGGCTCTTTGGGGAGCCCCATGCCTGGGATTTCTTGGCATGGATGTATTACTTTTTATACTGCATCACCACTCACAGCCAGACATTCAGTTGGGTGGCTATCATTTCCAACCACGTGGTCACACAGATGAGGAGTGTCCTAAGGACCTCCCAGTTCTATATGATATCATACGTGTTATGGGTACTGGCCCAACAAAGACTGGCTTTTTTGGGTTTGCAGATAATGGGCATTCTTGGGAATGGGCTAGGCCAATTGACATCGTGGGATCATTATCCCCAGGTCTAGTGGGAACTTAGTTTCCCAAATTTTTGCAGGGTAAATGATGCCTTCATTTACCAAAATGTTTTGCCACTTACTCAGGATTCTGGATACCGATTATTGCAAGAGGCAATGAACCTAGTGAGCACCTACGAGAATTATTTCATTCAATTTCAGTAACACACATATATTCGGGTGACTGGCTTCTCTAGGAAACCCTATCTTCTTCCCCGGTATTGCGGGGATAGAATCATTCTTTAAGAATTCTGAAGACAAAGTTTGGAGCTGCACGCCCTCTTCACAGTGAAGAAGGTGACCAACATTCTATTCCCAATCTCTTGTGGGAACTACTCTTGCAGTCTGGCTTTGGCAAAGGAGGTAGACAGCGAACTGAAGAGTCTGGGACTGGTCAAATTTAACCATACCAGAAACAATTTTGATCCATTGGGTAAGATAGCACTAGCACTTCCCCGGGCGTCCCTGCCCCACAAAGAAGATATTAAAAATTTATGGGCAGATTACCAAGATAGTTTTGACCTCTGGGCCTGCCAACATTCGCAGATGTCTAAAGGCTTGATGAAATCCCTCGACCTTCAAGGTTTCTTGAAGGGTTTTTTAGATGATGGGTCACTAGAGGACCCATTGTATAAAGAGCAAAGGTTAGACAAATTGGATCTCCCTTTAGTGGATTGGGCCTCCCCAGAAGATTTAATAATCAAGGAAGTATGTCACCCCATTATAGAAAATAGTCATAAGTATTTTGCATGGGTGTGTCCCAAAAGCACCTGGAAAGGAAAAATTGTTCGGAGGTCCGCCTTGACCTCCGGAGTTGCAAGACCCAGCACAAGAAAGGGGAAGGAGATAGAGGGTACCCCAGCCAAGGTACCTCCCCAGGGTCCAATCCCCATAATGGCATAGTTACAAGAGAAAATGGAGGCGTCGAGGTTAGCAAGCCATAAGATAAGTGCACAACTTTCCCAGGGCCTCCGCAACTCCAGTAGCATCTGCTCACCTGGTGGGATCCCCATCATTGGCCGCAATGATGAGCAGGTAGACTTTCACTGAGGCGGAGTCTATAATTATTTTGGATGTCAAGGTCCCACTATAGAGGAAGAAGAAGCAGAAGGTGAACCCCACCCCAAGCACAAATGAAGGCCCTGGTATGCCTAACATGCCCCCCAGTGCATGTCAGTTTGAATTCCCCTGAACTTGAGAATATTTCGGATACCTCTCCCCTGCATGACAATTTTGATGATGTCTTCGGGACCGATGAGCTCATGAACCTATATGAGGATATAGATCACACAGTAGAAGAGATCGCCACTCAGGAAAAAGAGAAAATCCCTGCTGAGAAGGAGGTCCTAGAGCAAGAAGCTACCATGGAGCAAGAAGTCCAAGAAGAAACGCGAAAGGAGCAGGATGAGAGGGAGAAGACACCGGTCCAAGAGACCGAGGATGAACCAAGGAAAACTACATATGAGCAATCGATGATTAGGGAAACTAGACCCACAGGATCAACCATACTCCCATTCATCATGCTCCAAATGCCTTTGGTTACTCCAGGTGACCAAATGCACCAGAGTATATTCGGTGAGGTAATCACGGTGGCCCAAACACTGAATCTTAGCCTGATACCTCAGCCACCTCTAGAAAATGTTCTAATTGAGGAAGACACCTTGACAAGTGATGCTAAGGAAGAACAACAGCAGCAAAATGAGGGTAGAATCATCGAAGATACACATGTTAATTCGCCTGATGCTGAGAAGGACAGGAAATCCTTGAAAATAGAGGTGATGTTGATACCAACAAAGAAGAAACCCCAGACATCACAAAGGAAGACGCCAACATGGAGGAAAATATCAAGGCCTCTAGAGAGAGGGAATAGGAATTTGAAAAAGAGAAAGAGCCCTATGACACTGCAAATTCTGGGAACGCACCACCGGA
The DNA here is from genome assembly GCA_018584345.1 of Thuja plicata. Taxonomy (NCBI): domain Eukaryota; kingdom Viridiplantae; phylum Streptophyta; class Pinopsida; order Cupressales; family Cupressaceae; genus Thuja; species Thuja plicata. The sequence goes on from MU228071.1 coordinate 2,111,740, forward strand.
TTTCAAAAGGAATCTCGATGCCCAAGTCTTAACAGCAAAGTCGCCCCAGCCACCCCAATGGCTGGTGGAATCAAGAAAGAGAAAGGCCCCAGTAGTAGCAACTGTAAGACTAGAAAAGGGGTTAGAAGCATATCTAGGTAACCACAAACACTAACAACATGCTACCCTAACTAATCTAACATTAAAACCATTTGAAACAAGAGTTGAAATATATGAAAGATAACACAAGCAAAAACTCCCTTCAAATGTAGTTCTAATGATCTCCTTTCTTCTCCATAGAGGTTGATATGTTGCTCTTTGACAAATACCAATTGCATAAAGAACCTTCAAAGCTTGATAATGAGAATTACTAGGAGGTAGTGATCTTGAGGTTTTCTCAAAATCTCGTGGTTAACCTTGAATGAGAGGAATGCATCCCATTTTATAGAAAATGAGAGACATTTAGGTGAGATTGCACAAAATCAATGCACCAACCAATATTTTGGTTGGTAGGATGTTTGGAAGCATGAAACAGGGGAGAGATATTGAGGAGATATTGGAGGATTTTGGAGATATTGAGGAAGCACGTTAATAGGGATGAAAATTATCAATTAAGTGATATGATATTTAGGTGAGATTATGAATCTTTAATCAAATCCAAAATTCAATGTTCTCAAATATTCCTCAAAATCAAATTAGATTTTATGAAATTATAAAGAATCTCATAAATTGAAATTATCCAATTAATTAATTGTTGGAGACTTAGGGAAAAGGGAATAAATAAAGTTTATTTATTTATTCAACTAAAACTTAGGATAAATTATGGGTTATTCATCCAAAGGGGGAAATTAGTGGGTTATAGGTCAAATTGAAGGTTTTGATGTCGAATTGAAAGAGGTTTGATAATGTTGATAATGATTAGGGTTAATTCTAAGGTTTCCGGAATAGTTTAGGAAATCACGAGGCATCGATGAGCTTTGACAATGCGCCTGGATAATGATGATTGGAAGTGATTGAAAAGCACCAAGGAACTTTGACAACATCGTAAGATTGAAATTGAAATAGGGAACATCGATGATCTTTGACAATGTTCCCAAAATGATAATCAAAAATAGTATTGACAATAATGAACAACACTATTGAATTGAAATTGATAGATTGATAGTGATAACACCGATGATCTTTGACAGTGTTATCAAATGGTTGATTGAAAGGATACGAAGCATTGATGATCTTGGACAATGCTCCTAAAATGATGACAAGATTGATTGAATTGGAATTAGGGTTTGATCGACTAGTTTTAAATTGGGTTGATTAGGCATCGATGATCTTGGACAATGCCCCAGAATGGTCAGAAATGAGTCCAGACAATTTTGCAAATAATTAGGAATAGAATAGGATAGATTTGAACTAATTTAGGAAGGTTTGGAATGGTTTAGGATCGAATAGGATCAGTTTAGGAAGGTTTGGAAATGATTTGGAAGATGATCAATTTTATAGAGAAAGTAGAATTGTTAGTAAATAATTGAACAATTTTGAAATATTCAATCATTGATGAAAGACACAATGTCGCTATACAATAAAGATCATATGCACGACATAGAGGAATAATTAGGTCACAAAACAATGTTTCGATTGTAATTCAAACAATGTTAAAATACATAGACCAACAAGATCAAACTATTTTTAGGTGTCTACAGCAACAGGTGTTTCACTTTCCTTGGCCAAAATGATGGCCCAGAATGCAGAGGCCAAGAATCCTAAGAAGGCCCAGAAAGTCCATACCCTCCAGGCTGGTCTAGCAGGAAATATGATTATGACCATCATAACACCTCCCCCAGATGTAGATACAGCGAAAATAAGGCCTGAGGGTTATACTATCACAGAGGTAACATTGGGGAGAAGAGATAAGCAGGGCAAGTTGGACCTGCTGAAGGAGGCCACCAAAGTAGTAGAGGCCCGATACAATAAACAGACCCAGAAGTTGAAGGAGGAAAGAGAAACTAATTCCAATCTCCTCACACTTCTGGTGGAACTCTCACATCCCCTAGCTGAGAACCACCCAGAGGCTTCCACCTCCAAATTACTTCTTGCACAGGGTGTTGTGGATGCTCTAAGGGCCATGAAGAAGAAGGCCCAGGCTATAGATGGAAGGATAGATGAGCAGATAGCAGCTGTAAGGATTTTCTTATAGGTGTCCCTCCTAGATCTTTACTCATTCCACCATATTTGAGCCAGGCACACACTGTCGTCCACCTATGGGAGCAAAGCATAGAAAAATATGAAGGGTGGAGAATAGGATTAGCAGAGATAATGAACTCCAGAGAAGAGGTCATTACTGAGGTGGGAATTTTAGGAGAGGAACTTCTTACACTGGGGGATATAACCCCAATCTAGAAATTGGTTCCCCTATGATGGCCATGAATCCCCCACCACCATCGATAGACCAGTAGGCCCAGTACATATACCCATCGCAAGCCCAGACAATATCAGGTCTAGAATTTGTTCCCTAGAACCAGTTGTAGCAAACACAACAACCAACGACACAACCTATCAGAGTGCCTTTTTTCTAGTCGTCTACGGCTAGAGGACTTTCGCCCTTGACTCTAGTAGCTGTTGTCGCCTTCCCTAGGAACCAACAACAACAATGGTCACATTGTGATGTGAACACCCATCTTTTCACCAAGGTAGAATACCTCTAGCGATTGTTGTCCTCACTGACTGTGGACATGGGACAGCTGCAGGTGGGGTCTTTTGCACCCCACAACTCCAATTCCCATAGAGGGAATATCTTCTCTGGCCAATGAAATACCAATGCCAGAAGAAGGAAATACAACAACAGGCCTCAGCCCAACCAACAGCAATGGAATAACAATACAAACACTAGAGGTACTCTTCTGAACCAAAACACCACTCAGTGTAGTGCTGGACCCAGTCACTCTGCATAGCTTGCAGAATTCTACCCCATGACTAACTAGTGTAGATTGCAGGACACCAACTCTCATTCCGAGGTGAACTGTGCCACCCTGGAGAAGGTCATCATGATCTCCCAGTCGGATAGGCAACAACCTGTCGATCCTACTACCCCAAAAACACCCATACAAAATCCTACTCACAGTGCCTTCACTTGTGATACCATCTTCTTTGGAGTAGACAAAGAGGATGAAGAAGAGCCTAAATTGTAGGGGTTCTTTGATGAATCTGTTTCGGCCTTTGAGGCCAATGCCTTCACCAACCCATGGACTCCCTACAACACTCAAAGTCAAGCTGGTAAAGGACCATTTTACACACCTACACCTCCTAAAGATACCCCTCCTTGAGACAATGCCACTAATCACTCCTTCCCTCCAAAGGGCCCTGGCTCTAACCAAGCTAAGGATCTAGGCAAGGGAAGCCAACAATTCCTGAGGGGAAGGTTCGACATCACAAAGGCATTAGAACAAACTACCACCTCCATGACCTTGACGAATGTATTATTGAATTATCCTGAGTAGAGGAAGTCTCTTTTGAAGCTCTTGGGAAACCAGGAAGTTGTCAGTCGCCCACCCAAGACTGTCACTTTTGACGATGCCAACGCGATTGTCTTTTGAGGAAATTCTAAGGATCCTCCCTTCTTACTAGGCTTAAACATACAAGGGAAGAACCTACACAATTTCTTGGTATATTCTAGTGCTTCGGCCAACATCATGCCCTTATCAATAAGCCAAAAGCTCAGACTACATCCTACTCCATCCAAAGGCACAGTAGTCTAGCTGGACAAAACTGCTATGAAAATGGTAGGGGAGCTGAAGAACGTCTAGATTCAACTCATCCAAGACCACAGGATAGAAATCCTAATCGACATCCAAGTGAGACATCCCAAAGACTTACGGGATGTTATTAAGTCGAAATTGGTCCAAGTCCCTTAACAGGTATTTCTCCACTGAATTTTCCCACTTGTGGCTCCCTTGGGAGGGAGAATCTAACCAAATCCTAGTAGAAAGTGAGCCTAGGATGAAACAGGCCCTCACCAAAGTCGGGAGGGTGAATTAAATCCTCTTCTCTGAGACTTCCCCCGGGGTGTACTGACCCCTAGAAATCTTGACATTTGATTTCACCCCCAGGGAGGATCCCATAGTCTCTCAGAGAATGCAAGACATAGACAAAAAACTAAGGGGTGAGGTTAACTCAAAGGGTACCACAGTGACCCCTGCTACACTCTTGTCTGGCACCTAGTGTCGGGTGCATTATCAAAAACATTCAGCACTAGAGTGTGAGCCTTGCATTTCTATTGCTACCCGTCACATCAATGCCCTCCAAAAGAAGAAGCACGAAGTGGATTTGCCTGGACCCAGCAATCATTCCGGTGGTATCCCCATGATGCCGCTAGTCCAAGAATCCTAGCCACAGGCTTCTCCAAAGGAAAACCTTACGCACGCGACATTAGAGTCAGAGGAAACTCCTCCCAACCTCCCTAGAAATAATCCAAAGGCCACTTTACCTTCCCAGCCCCAAACAATGAACAGTGACCTATGTACCCTGAAGTTTGACAGGTCCCAGTCTAAACAAGGCTATGGGGCCGGAGTGTAATTGATCAAACTATGGGGGAAATCTTTCCTCACATCTTACAGGCTTTAGTTCAACTGCACAAACAATGTCACGGAGTACAAGGCCTTGGTCCTTGGACTCCTATTTGCACTAAGGAAGGGAATCACCTACCTCTAGGCACTAGGTGATTCAGAGTTGATCGTTAAGAAGGTCTAGAGCCAATACACTTGTCATGATAAAAGCCTAGCCACATACCGCAATCAAGCATGGGGCCTCATCAAAGATTTTGAGGCCTTTGGCATTGAACTCATTCCCCAAAAATGAAACTACGTCCCGGATGCCCTTGTTGTATCTGCCAGCACTCTTGAGCCAATGGCTTGCTCTCAGCTCCCGAAATTCTCTATTGAGATGGTCCCCACCCCATCCATCCTAGAAAATGTCATCCACTTTCAGGTCTTTGAGGATGATCAACATATCCTGGCCTTCATGGCCAATGTTGGTATTTTTGAAGACCAGATAGTGGAAGAAAGAGATCACGAAGATACTGAGCAGGGTGAAGACGATGATGGGATCATAGACTTGCCAACCAACACCATCCCTAAGGGGATGGTAGCACTAGAACAAATATATGACTCAGACCCTTAGGGCTGGGAAAAGATATCATCCTCCTTTAAGGGAGGAAAATTTGAGAAAGTTAACATTAGCCAGGCCGATGAATAAAAATTGGTACACATTGGCACCTCCTGCTCCCCTGAGGAGAAGGAGAAGATTCTCGTGGTTCTCCAAGAATACATCAATGTAATTGCATGGGGGTATGAAAATTTGAAAACCTATGACACATCCATCATGACCAATACCATCCCAGTGAACTTGACACTAAGCCCTTCCAGAAAAAGAAAAGACTGGTAAACCCACTGATAGAGCCTCTAATTCATCAGGAGGTTTAGAAACTACTGTTAGCCCAGATTATCTTTCCTATTCGGCACACTACATGGGTTGCCAACCTCATCCCTATGAGGAAGAAAAGTGGCAAAATCTTCCTTTGTGTGGATTTTCAGAATTTAAACAAGGCATCTAAGAAGGATAATCACCCTCTCCCCTCATTGGATGAGGTCTTGCAAATCATGAATGGATCACAAATGATTTCCTTCCTGGATGGGTACTCCAGGTATAACCAAGCCATGGTTAAGTATGAAGATAGAGACAAAATGGCATTCACCACCAAGTGGGGGATGTTTGCATACTGAAGGAATCCCTTTGGCCTGATCAATGCAGGGGCCAGATTTCAAAAGGCTATGGATATTGCGTTCGAAGGCTTAGTAAACCGGTGCATAATCATCTACATGGAATATTTTACCATCTTTTCCTAGGACAGGCGTGATCACTCTGCCCACCTCGCCCAAATTTGTGAGAGATGTCACCGGTATGGAATATCCCTTAACCCTAAGAAATGTATATTCGGGGTCACTAAAGGGAAGTTGCTCAGGAATATTATCTCTGAGAAGGGTATATCCAGTGACCCTAAGAGAGTTGAATCACTACTAAATCTATAGATTCCCGGTAGCAAGAAGGAAATGAGGTCTTTCTTTAGAAAGATCAATTTTGTTCAGTGGTTCATCACTGGATTCGCCGAGATAGTGAAGCCACTCAATGAGATGATGAAGAAAGATACAAAGATTGAGTGGAGTCCTGAAGCAAAATGGGCATTCAACTAGATTAAGCAAATGATTATGGAGGCACCAATCTTCGCTAGTCTGGACTATTCCCTCCCTTTTCACATATACTCCTTTGCTTCACCGCATTCTGTCGCGGCAGTTTTGACCCAAAAGATTGAAGGGGAAGAACAACCAATTACTTTCATTAGATCCCCTTTTAAGAACGCTAAAGTCCAGTATTCACCTTTGGAAAAGTAGGCCTTTGCTCTTATCTGTGCCGTGAAGAAATTCTGTCATTACATTCTCTGGAGGAAAGTGCACGCTATCATCCCAGATGAGGTTGTTAAGTTTCTGCTCCTGTTAAGCGAATTGGGTGAATGACAGGGGAAATAGATGGCCATCCTCCAAGAGTACAATTTGGAAATACAACCCATGAAGATAGTCTGAGGCTAGGGACTATGTAGATCGATAGCAGAAGGAACTCCAGACATCAAATGTGATACTTACACGGTGGATTCCATCACTCAAGATTTGTGGTATATTGACATGTTATACTTATTGTTGAACAACATATGCCTGAAGGGGCTACCCCCAAACAAATGTCATGCTGTATAGCTGAAAATCGTGCACTTCATGATGAAAAATGGAACGCTTTTTCGTAGGAACTATGAAGGGGTATACCTTGTTGGCAAGTTGACTCCTAGAGGACATATGACTATTTTTGTGTTGTCATCATGGCAACAAAGTCATATTAAGTTTTTTTCTAAGATAACTTAGAAGATAAAATGACTAAGTATGGAAATAGGGCAGACAGAGATATACAGCGATCAGTACATTAGCGCATGTGTGAGAGATTGAATCAGAGTATGCGCATTTAGATATATGTTCTATGACATGTGTACATACTACATCCAGACACACATAGTATGAAATGATAGTACGGAGAAGATACAGACAAATCAGTACACTAGCAGTCTAGAAGACAGAGCATGAAAGCTGACTAGTGTTTTAATCAGCGTGAATTATTTTGTTATGCAATGGATAAGCGTCTTTGATTATATGTTTTTAATGATATAATTAGTATTTTTGTAAACATGCTTGAGCTGACTTGTTCGGAAGCATTGTGTATTATGTTTTATGGCTGACTAAAGTCTTGTTTTGGGTCGCGCCTATTTGGATATGAACATATAAGTTTGTAATGTAAAGTTATGTTACAAGTGTCAAATTATTATGTAAGAGTAAGAAATAGAAGAGAAGTATGATTAAGTCAGTATATGATAAATCTCTTTAAGAGAGTAAGAGCATTCGCACATGCACGGAACTGATCAAACAACAGTGTCATCACAGTAGTTCACTTTTGATATAGTGTATATCAACTATCAGAAGGTCGTAGCCTTCATCTTATTGGGCAGTGAGCCATACACCTTTAACAGGGTTTTGTAAAAGACTCCTAACAGGGTCAAACCTTTAACCAAGTCATTGTACTTGCATTGTAAAGACTGCTCCTAACATGGCAAAGGAACTTTAAAAGGTTCATCATACTAGTGCAATATTTGTGGGTACTAATTCCCACTAGGGTTTTCCTCTGATCAAGGTTTCCCCGTAATCATATCATGTGTTATGAGTTCTTATGTTAAGCTTCATTAAATAAATGATTGATTTATGTTTAAGTTGCTTAAAAGTATTATATAGATAAACACTAATTCACCCCCCCCCCCCCCCCCCCCTCTCAGTGTTTCTAACAATTGGTATCAGAGATCTAGTCCTCTGAAAGAAATTTTAACCACTTGAGGAGAACATGGACTCAACAGAAGCAAAACATTTGAAAAAGAATCTTGAAGCAGCTCTTGAAGATCTTGATAGATCCAAAAAAGAAAATGAAGAACTTAGACTGAAAGTTGATGGCTCACAAATGCTTATCAAGAAATTATGAAAAGATTTGAAAGATTGTTCTACAAGTGATTTAGGGAAAATGGTCAAAAAGCTCAATGAAGAGAATATGTCTCTGAAAGATAAAATTGAAAATCTAGATGAAAAACTAACAGACAATCAAATTGCTATTGAAGAAAAGATCAAAGAAAGCAAACAACTAGATGATGAACTCTTGAAAGCAAACATGAAAGTCCTAGAATTGGAAAACATAAAGAAGAAGTTGGAATCTAAATTAACAGAAGCAAAAGATAAGATTGATAAACTCCACACAAGTTCTGATTCACTTCAATCTCAGCTTATTGTATAAAAGCAAAAGGGAGACACTATTGGTCTTGGATACAGTGTAGCACAAATTGAAATAAATTCATTACAAGAAAGAAATAAAGCACATGAAGCATCTTCAGAAGCAAAGAAAGTTGAAAATGTTTTAGAGATTAAAATAGATCCACCTAAAGGGGAAATCAAGCAAGTTAACAGAACTTGTTATGCATGTAACAAACATGGTCATTTGGCAAGAGATTGCAAAGAGGTAATACCTTTCAATGGTTACTGTTTCTCTTGTAATAAATTTGGTCACAGGGATATACATTGCAGAACAAATCAAAGAAATCAGTCATAGCAGAATCAAAGAAGAATGAAACAAAACAATCAGAGAAATCAACCTCAAAGAAATTTGTAGAACACTACATGTCAGATGTGTAACTTCAATGGACACACACCAAAGCAGTACAACATGATGAACAAGAGCATCAGACCTCCTATCAATTGTCACACATGTGGAAATTCTGGACACATCTCAAGGATTTGTAGATCTAGAACTCAAAAGCAAGAGGATCCTAAGAAATCTCTATTTGAAGAAGAAGGAGAGGTCAAGTTTGTTCAAGCAAAAGAAGATTCAAGCAAAATTTGGGTTGAAGTAAGGAAGGACAATGATGTTGACAAAGTAGTTGATGCATCCATAGTGGACGTTGTAACCACCTAAATTTGGTATGTTCCAACTATAGACCCTATTTTCCCTAAGTGTGATCATGCCCTCGACTATTTCCAAATGACCCTGTTACTGCTTGGCATAATTCTTCGAATCAATTTAATGTCCTAGGTGATTTTTATCACTAATTTATATTAACTATTATAGTCATACAATTCAAATCAATTCAAAACCAATTAAATAAAATCAAAATTAAACATGGCTATAATATTTAATTATAAAGGAATTAAATAAATCCCCAAATCAATTACCCACTTGCAAAATAACCCATTCCCCTAGCCTATTTAATTTAATTAAAATGGCTATAGTCCCCTAATTATTAAAAAGCAATTAAATTGTTTAAATAATTAATTCCTATATTTT
>MU228071.1:2130842-2164151 GCA_018584345.1 Thuja plicata
GGGTTTTGAAGACCGAACGACTTGAACGGGTTTATGAACTTGAAGTTGAAGTTGGACAGAACTTCAACTTCGACTTCAAGATAGGGAATTGACTCATGCATTCTTTTGAAAAGTATGGGGTAACAAAGAGTAAGATATAGAAGAGCAGTATGATGAATTCAATATATGATAAATCTCTTTAAGAGAGTAAGAGCATTCGCGCATACACGAAACTAATCAGACAATAGTGTCATCACAGCAGTTCACTTTTGATATAGTGTATATCAACTATCAGAAGGTTGTAGCCTTCGTATTATTGGGCAGTGAGCCTAGGTAGTGAGCCATACACCTTTAACAGGGTTTTGTAAAAGACTCCTAATAGGGTCAGACCTTTAACCAGGTCATTATACTTGCATTGTAAAGACTGCTCCTAACAGGGCAAAGGAACTTTAACAGGTTCATCATACTAGTACAATATTTGTGGGTACTAATTTCCACCGAGGTTTTCCTCTGATCAAGGTTTCCCTGTAATCATATCATGTGTTATGAGTTCTTATGTTAAGCTTGATTAAATAAATGTTTGATTTATGTTTAAGTTTCTGAAAAGTATTATATAGACGAACATTGTTTCACCCCCCCCCTCTCAGTGTTTCTAACATACCTAAGGTGCATAGACAGGGACCAAGCTATGAAAACGATCGAAGAATTTCACGGGTAGTTTGGAATCAGGCATGGCTCAGCGGATGCCACTACCCATCAGATCCTCTGGGCCAGATACTATTGGCCCTGTATCTTCAAATATGTCTACACTCACGTTAGGAGATGCCATACTTGTCAAACAACAACACATCATGAGCGGAACCCGACCATGCCTTTGTAGCCGGTCTTCGAGGCTAGACCCTTCACCCAATTGGCATTTGAATTTATCAAGGAAATAAACCCCAACTTGTCTGCCAACTACTGGTACATTTTAACTACTACCAATTATTGAACCCGGTGGTCTGAAGCAATTCCTTGTAAAAATAACATGGCAAACGTAATTATAAAATTCCTGGAAGAAAACATAGTCACAAGATTTGGAATGCCCTTTGTTATAGTATGTGACAATGGTCTGGAATTTATTCAGTGTAATTGCTTGAATGGACCTATGAAAGAAAGATCACTCTGAAGTTCTCAAACAACTACTACCCCCAAGGTAATGGTGTTGTTGAATAAACCAACAAAAATCTACTTGAGGTGATCAAACATCTGTTAGAACAGAACCCCCAGGACTGGCATCAAAAGCTTAGGTTTTCCCCCTGGGCAGATTGCATCAGACTAAAGGCAGCCCTAGGGATATCCCCATTCCATTTGGTTTATGGCCAAAATCCATTATTCCCCATCAACTTACAGATCCCAGTTTTACAGTTTATGCAAGAGTTCAATAATCAGGCCAACATTGTGGAGGTTTAGCTTTTGAATCTGGTGAGAATGGAGGAACAAAGAGGTGCAACCCTTGAACATTTCATGCATCATCAAGAAGTAGTGAAAAGATGGTTTGACCGAAGAGCCCAGTAGAAGGCCTTTCATATTTTGGACATGGTCCTCTTGTGGGACAAGGCACGGGAAAAGAGGGAAAACACACTAAGTTCCAACGGCTCTGGCTTGGACCATACCTGATATCTGAGATCTACGGGGAAAATACTTATTGCCTCAACACTATGACCAGAGAAGTCATCCCATTGAATATCAATGGGTAGTTTCTCAAGCACTACCTTGAATGAGGTAGGTGGTGAGTTTGTCTGAGTTGTACTATATGTATATCTCTTGCTTGTAAATATCTTTCTCGGTGCTCCATTTGGATTACCTTGTAAATAGTTTTTTGGCCTTCCTCTAGACCCGCCTTTCCTTTTCAATTTTTCCTTTTTTCTTTTATCTTTTTCATTTTCTTTTGTTTCCCAGGTTCCCAGCGTGTTTCCTTCATGTCGTAGACCAGTATGCTTCACATAACATCTTAGTCTTTGGAACGGTACCTTGTACGTTCGAGTGAGTTTGGAATCTATTATTAGCATGGTGGAATTTGTCTTCATTTTGGAGTTATTTTGTAAGTATGGTAAAATTTTATGGGTAATCTTCATCAAATTCACATCTTGACAGTCCTGACATCAGTTAATAGAAAATTCAAGAAGCAAGGAATCAAACACCTCGATGGCAGATCGACTACACTAGTTGATTGACCAAGTCTGAAAATCATTAAAATATCCCATGTCTGGAACATTCTCTCCTATTCGGAAATTTAAAGTGGATGGCAAGGTGAAAGAAGTACCGCTGTTAAACTTAGCTAAGCCTAAGGCTTACGGTGAAAGGAGTACCGCCTTTCCATCCAAAAAAGAAAAGGAAAATAAAGAACTGAAGAATAGAGAATTCCAATATCCATGGGAAACGTGCAAGATATGACAACTTTTGTTTAATTTTCTTAGCGCCTCCTCTCTGCTTCTCCCGAAGGTCATCAACTTGGTTTTCTTTCAAAGCACACACTTCACAAAGGATGAAAGACTGAAAGATTGAATCAGTGATGAGTCTGATTTTCTCAGGCGCCTCGCACTTTGCAAGTAGAATGCTCAAGGTAAAGATTAATTCTGATTTTACTAACTAGAGGTTTTGAAGTTCTCGAATGCACTAAGACATTCATCCTAGATAGTCGCCATTGCTTATCCCCTGCATACCCATCCCTACATTTTGTAGGCAAAATGTTGGGTCCCCCTTTTTGCTTTCGCCCTTTCCTTTGGTTTCTTGTTTCTTTTGTTTTTCCTCTGGGCTTTGCTTCCGCGAGGGTTTTCTTTCTTTTTCTTCTTGTCTTCTTGTGTCTCCGGGACCCGGTCTCGGATTTTGTTTGTTCTTTTGAGTCGGTTGGATTTTGGACTCCCGAATTCTCTGTTGTCATATCTTCTTTTGTTAGAAGGTGTGGATGCATGGAATCCCAGGGCCTGGAGTCTGGAGGTTTGTTTGTTCCAGAGTTTGCAGGGAGAAAGCAATGCATTTTTACCCTAGGGCTATAAATAGAAGTTACCTACCATTTTCACATTTACCGCTATTAAAACACAAATATTGATTAAGGCGAATTCAAAGCGATTAAGTGCAGATTGCTTTGGTGAGTAACAGTGACTTAACAAGTGATTTGCAATGCTTTCACATGGTTGCTTGAAGGTGAACTTGTTGTAGAGTTCCTCCCATGCTCACCCCCCCCCCCCCCCCCCCCCCCCCCCCCCCCCGCATTCCCCATGTTTCCAGGTAAGCCTTCAGCTCTCCCCTCTCTGGTTTTCTAGTTTTCTCTTTCTTGCTTTTGTCTGTCTTGTTTTAATTTTTGTTCTTTTTTGGTTTTTGTTTTGCCACACCTTTTGCATTGGCTTTCCTGTAGCCTCCCGTTGGCGGGTTGGCTCTGCCAAAGGGTTGTCCACCCTCTGTGTAGTTGTAATCTAATGTATATGTTTGTATACTCTGTATGGTAGTGAAGGTGCTTTTGTACATCCTGTAGACTATGTAATTCCCTATTTTATAGTGTATATATGTCCATTTGTGGTCAGCCTACGAGTTGTGCTTCGGCCCTCATTGTGCTTCAGCCCTCTATATATTAGGTGTATATTCCCTATATATCCCTCTATTGCATCAAGATCATCATGCTATATCATGTCCAAACCATCTGTTGAGCTCATCAGAGAGATGTTCACGACGACTCAAACTCAGCACCTTGCTAGTTCAAGCCATGGTGTCTTTCTCTCTCCTCCGTCGTGTCATCTTAATGGAGGGATTAATTTCCCATGAGTGGGCATTCAAAACCCATCCCATCTAGCATTTACTTCCCCTGTGTTAGCCCACTTGTCACATTTAATGTCATTATGCCACCTGTCAGGTGGCCATGTGACGACCCACATTAGCCAAGCACGGCTTACTGGTGGTCACGTCGACAATGGCCAATTCCTCCGAACTCTGAGTGTTGAGAAGCCCCTGGGTCTTCATTCTATTTTTTGTCACTTGATCCAATGCCCTAGAGTCCCCGGGTGTTTTTCAAAATCTGATCCATGTTAATTTCATTACTCTAGGATTTTGATGCATGCTAACACGTTTCTGGGCAGGTGCAAAATGGTGGTGAATTCCCCAGAGTCCTTAAAATATTATTTTCATCATATCATGTATTGATGGCTCTCTAGTCTTCCAAGTTTCAGATTGATTGATCAAGATGTCTGAAGTGATCGCTCCTCCTGATAGCCCAGATTTGTCAACTACCTCCACTCGGGCAGCTACAAAAATAAAGGTTGAAAAGTTGCTGGCCAAGCTGCCGCTAACCTCCAAGTACTCAAAGGAGGGTTCTCTTGTAGGGTCCAAGGTAGACTCTAAGTTGCAAGATATAATAGAAACAGAGCCCAGACTATGGGCTGAAATGGAAGTCTTGGTTTAAGCCATATACAAACAAAAAGCCGATGGAGATGCTATGGCTAGATACTTGGCCGCCTCCAGGATCATTAAGGCTGCAAGTTTTCCTTGCTCAATGCAAGCACCAAAAATAATACTCTAGATGGAGACTCTTTACAATGCCCCCACCTGGGTTGTTCTCCTCACTGATCCCCAGCCATTACATTATCTAGTGACTATCATCAATCTGGACACAACAACTTTCACTTCGTGGCTGGGGATCCCTCAATTCAAGGGAGCCACTATTCTCTCCCAATCCACATCACTAAATGAGTTTGAGGAGGCTTCTCTCCTCTCCTAGAAACATCTCAACACCCACTGGTTAAAGTCCCTAAGAAGGGACTACAAAAAGATGAAGTTGGAAATCCCCCGCGGGGATTTCAAAGAACCTATCCAGGTTGGGATCATATTTTTGTGCAGGCTCTTTGGGGAGCCCCATTCCCAGGATTTCTCAGCATGGATGTATTAATTTTTATACTGCATCACCACTCACAGCCAGATATTTAGTTGGGCGGCTATCATTGCCAACCATGTGAACACACAGATGAGGAGTCTCCTCCAGACCTCCAAGTTCTATATGACATCATATGTGTTATGGGCATTGGCCCAACATAGACTGGCTTTTCTAGGTTTGTAGCCAATCGGTGCTCTTGGGAACGGGTTGTGCCAGTTGATGCCATGGGATCATTATCCCCAGGTCCAGTGGGAACTTAGTTTCCCAAATTTTTGAAGGGTAAATGATTCCTTCATTTACCAAAATGTTTTGACACTTACTAGGGATTTCGGATACCGGTAATCGCAAGAGGCAATTAACCTAGTGAGCACCTACGAGAATTATTTCATTCAATTTTAGCAACACACATATATTCAGGTGACCGGCTTCTCTGGTAAACCCTATCTTCTTCCCTGGTATTACGGAGATAGAATCATTCTTTTAGAATTCTGCAGACAAATTCTGGAGTTGCACGCCCTCTTCATAGTGAAGAAGGTGACCAACTTTCATTCCCAATCTCTTGTGGGAATTACTCTTGCAATATGGCCAGAGAAAAGGAGGCAAACAACAAACTGAAGAGTCTGGGACTAGTCGAATCGACCATACCATAAACAATTTTGATCCATTGGGTAAGATAGCACTAGCGCTTCCTTGAGCGTCCCCACCCCACAAATAAGATATCAAAGATTTCTAGGTAGATTTCCAGGATAGTTTTGACCTCTGGACCCGCCAACATTTGTGGATGTCTAAAGGCTTGATGAAAGCCCTTGACCTTTGGGGTTTCCCGAAGGGTTTTTCAGATGACATGTCACTAGAGGACCCATTGTATAAAGAGCAGGGGTTAGACAAATTAGATCTCCCTCCAGTGGATTGGGCCACCCCAGAATATTTAACAATCGAGGGAGTATGCTGCCCCATTATAGAAAATAGTCATAAGTATTTTGCACATGTGTGCCCCAAAAGCACCCAGAAAGGACAAATTGTTCATAGGTTTGTCTCGACCTCTAGAGCTATAGAACCCAGCACAAGAAAGGGGAAGGAGATAGAGGGTACCCCATCCAAGGTACCTCCCTAGGGTCCGATCCCCATAATGGCACAACTACAAGAGAAAATGGAGAAGTCGAGGTTGGCAAGCCAGAAGATAAGCGCACAACTTTCCCAGGGCCTCCTCACAACTCTAGTAGCATCTTCTCGCCCGGCGGGATCCCCGTCATTGGTCACAATGATGAGCAGGCAAACTTTCACTGAGGTGGAGTCTACAAGTATTTTGGATATCGGGGTCCCACTACAGAGGAAGAAGAAGCAGAAGGTGAACCCCACCCCAAGCATAGATGAAGGCCTCGGTATGCCTAACATGCCCCCAGTGGATGTCAGTTCAGATTCCCCCTAACTTGAGAATATTTCAGATACCTCTCCCCTGCATGACGATTTTGATGATGTCTTCGGGACCTATGAAATCATGAACCTACATGAGGATATAGATGATGCAGTAGAAGAGATCGCTGCTCAGGAAAAAGAGGAAATCCCCGCTGAGAAGGAGGTCCCAGAGCAAGAAGCTACCATAAAGCAGGAAGTCTGGGAAGAAACATGAAAGGAGCAAGATGAGTGGGAGAAGACACTAGTCCAAGAGACCGAGGATGAACCAAGGCAAAATTCATATGAGCAACCGATGATTGGGGAAACCGGACCAACGGGATCAACCGTACCCCCATTCATCATGCTCCAAACACCTTTGGTTACTCTGGGTGACCAAATGCCCCGGAGTACATTTGGTAGAGTAAGGACGGCAGCCCAAAAATTGAATCTTGGCTCGATACCTATGCTACCTCTAGAAAATGTTCTAATAGAGGAAGACACCCCAAAAAGTGATGCTAAGTAAGAACAACAATAGCAGGATGAGGGCAGAACCCCCAAAGATACACATGTTAATTTTCTCGATGCTAAGAAGGATGGGGAAATCCTTGAAAATATAGGTGATGTTGATACCGGTAGAGAAGAAACCTCAGACATCACAAAGGAAGACACCAACATGGAATAAAATATCGAGGCCTTTGGAGAGAGGGAACAGGAATAGGAAAAAGATAAAGAGCTCGATGACACTGCAAATTCTGAGAACGCACTGCCAGATTTTGAAAGGAATCTCGATGCCCATGTCTTAACAACAAAGCCACCCCAATAGCCCCAATGGCTGGTGGAATCAAGAAAGAGAAAGGCCTTGGCGGTAGCAACAGGTGTTCCACTTTCCTTGGCCAAAATGTTGGCCCGGAATGCAGAAGCCAAGAAGCCTAAGAAGGCCCGGACAGTCCATACCCTCCAAGCTGGTCTAGTAGGAAATATGGTTGTGACCATCGCAACACCTCCGTTGGATGTAGATACAATGGTGATAAGGCTCGAGGATTATACTATCACAGAGGGAACATTGGGGAGGAGAGATAAGCAGGGCGAGTTGGACCTTCTGAAGGAGGCCACCAATGTAGTAGAGGCCTGATATAATAAACTGACCCAAAAGTTGAAGGAGGAAAGAGAAACCAATCGTAATCTCCTCGTACTTCTGGTGGAACTCTCACAAACCCTGGTCGAGATCCACCCAGAGGTTTCCACCTCTAGATTACCTCTTGAACAGGGTGATGTGGATGCTCTAAGGGCCATGAAGAAGAAGGCCCAGGCTGTAGACAAATGGATAGCTGAGCAGATCGCGGCCATAAGGCAATTTTTATAGGTGTCCCTCCCAGATCTTTACTCATTCCACCATATTTTGAGCCAGGCACACACTGTCGTCCACCTATGGGCGAAAAGCATAGAAAAATATGAAGGGTGGAGAATAGGATTAATGGAGATGATGAACTTCAAAGAATAGGCCATTACGGAGGAGGGAATTTTAGGAAAGGAATCATTCAATTTCCTCTAGGTCTAATACTCCAGACTTGACCTCAAGTTTGATGTAAGCAAGAAACTAGTCACGACCCTTAAATAAAAATACATGGTGACTAAGTATTCACTATATTTGTACAAGGGATTTGTTACAAGGGTTTTAGAGGTTGATCCCTTTACCACCAGAATGTGCACCCCGAAGGACTATGTCCTCAGCAAGTATGATGAGCTAATGGAGTCCCGGTATTAGTCTGCCAGAGACTTCGACAGAGGGAAGCTGTCAAGAATATCCAAAATGATGCTTCGGGCTCATGACTTCATGAAGATAGTTGATGAATTTAGAGAAGGATCTGGGGATATATTAAGAGAAGGTCAAAATCATTCATGACTGGTGGGGAAACATCAAGGACATTGATGAAGGTGGCATCAGTCAAATTCTCAAGGCATTTAAGAATGGAAAGGAGCAATAAGGTTTTTCAAATTCTGGAGACGTTCACCAGCAGGGTGTATTTTTGTATTCATTATTCTTTCAAAGTGTAAGCTCCTAGATCCTGAAGTCCCAGATCTAACAGTTTTCTATTCTTTTAATGACCCACATCCAGGTTCCCCGGAGCCGACCGATCATCATGAGGCAGTTAATAAGGGTGTCAGAAAGTGGGTGACCCCAGCAAGGCACGTTAGCTTGAGGGATGGTTCTGAAAGGTGGTATTCCCAAGGCGTCGCTCCAGCATAACACCTGGCACATCAGAGATAGTGAGCCAATTTTCCATTAATGAGGCATGTAGCCTCGATCCCCAGGGGATCAGATTTCTTCTATTCTCCCTTTGTCTCTCTTCTCGAGGCCAGGTCTTCCATACCTTTTTTCTTGTCTCATTCTTCTGAAATGTCAAACCTTTGTTCTTCTCAAGATTGTAACATTTTGTAGGTAGTATCGGCCACCGAAAACCATATTTTATTGAGTGTAAAGTTGAGTTAGGTAAATTTTAGGGAAAATCTGTGTATAAATAATAATTCCGACCTCATTCCAATGGTCGATGAAATTGATGATTTTGCAGTCCATAGCTATAGCATTTCAGCGTTTCATTTTTGGTAGTTGCAGAGCTCAATGCTCCTTAGTCCTTAGAAGTTATCAATAGATAGATGCTCCCTTTGAGCCATTATTATATGCACCAGTGCTCGCTGGAAAACCTGTTAATGAAGAAGGAAGAGTTTTGGCAATGATGTTGATAGCATTCTGATTTATGGATTAACATTCTTTTGTGCTGTATATTTTTAATGTCCCTTGTTCTGATATTTTAAAGTAGATTAATGACCTTCTCCCCCCCCCCCCCNCCTTCCCCCCCCCCCCCCCGCTATTAAATATGTATGAACTGATGGTTTTGTGCACATTTAGTATTTTAGTGTAGTATGTTAGAGCATGGTTGATGGTTTAAATGTATTTGCATGAATATAGGTAGATGGAATACTTCTAACATTGGCCTATCTTTTGAAGTTTATTTGGTTAACTAACGCATGCTTGTAGGAAATCCTAACTTACCTAAATCCCCAGAGAAGATGAGCCAAGAAAACTAGCTATCCCCTCGGACAAAACAATCACACTCCCAACTTAGCTCCTGCACTGTCGAGACCCAACTCTCACATGCTTGAAGGCCTAGAGGATTTATTCCCTAGACAACCTTTACAAGTGAAGTTGGTTGATACCTGGTGACAACTTACATCTATTGGCGGACCCGGTCACAAATTCTTGTCAAAAGAAACTAGTGCTAGAAGGAGGGCATGAGCTCATCCCCTTCTGAGGATTTAGATTTTACTCCGCCTGAGGGTTCCCCGAGCCATAGTTTTAGGAAGCAAGCCTTTAGTGGGATTGGATCATTATCAGCTGCCCGATTTGAAAGAGTCCTCAGATCAACCCCCAATCCTGGAAGGTTTGTTGAACTTGAGCCTCCTGCTCGAAAGAAATAGACCCCAAAAGTCAAACAACTAGCTAGCCTTGTCTAGGGATCTGCTACATCTCAGAATACCTGAGTTTCCCAGAAAACCCTGCGGACTAATGCTCAACTCAGCCAAAACCCAACTACCCCGATGGATTCATACTTCGGTAACACTGGGTCGCCAATGAGACAGTTTATGGGTGTAATCAATGACCTTCTTGCACACCTAGAAAGGATCTTCCCTCGATATGAGTACTTAGGCTCACAAACCGTAGAAGAGCATCTATAAGCATACAAAGATGCCATGAACTGACACTGGATCCAACATCAAGACGTTGTGACCCGGATGTTCCCTCTATCCTTGGGGCAGAACAAGATGAACTAGTACCTTAACCTGCCCACCAACTCCATCTACAGTTGGTAGGATATGGAGGACACCTTTTTGGCTATCTTCTGCATACACATGGACCCAGCATGGTCCCATAGCCAGTTCATCTCCATTAGGAAGGAACCGAATGAGCCCCTTGCAGCATTCAACCATCAGTTCCAACGCGCCTTGAAGCGGTGCATGGGTCCCTTCATCCCATCCACGGATGTAACCATCTAGACATACCTTAATGCAATGGACCCCTTCGTTGCCACTCTCCTATGGAGAAATACCTCCCCCATTGACCGAGACATTCTAGAGAAGGTTTACAACCTAGCCTTGGAATTGTCTCGCAATTTGAACAAAGCTCTGGGTGGGATTGGGCAAAGCATGATACCCAGCAAAACTTCTTACACTGGGGGATATAACCCCAATTAGGCAATGGGTACCCCTACGATGGCCATGAATCCCCCACCACCGATGATAGACCAGTAGGCCCGATATGTATACCCATCGCAAGCCCAGACAACGTCGGGTCTACAATTTGTTCCCTGAAACCAACCGCAGCAAACACAACAACCATCGACACAACCTACCGGAGTGCCTTTCTTCCATTCATCCGTGGCTGGAGGACTTCCACCCTCAACTCCGGTAGCTACTTCTGCCTTCCCCAGGAACCAACAACAACAACCATCACATTGTGACGTGAACACCCAGCTATCCACCAAGGTAGCATCCCTCCGGCGATTGTTGTCCTCACTAGCTGTGGACATGGGACAGTTGAAGGTGGGGTCTTTTGCACCCCACAACTTTAATTCCCAGAGAGGGAATATATTCTCCGGCCAATGAAATACCAATTTCAGAGGAAAGAACTACAACAATGGGCCTCGACCCAACCAACAATAATGGATTAACAACGCAAACACCAGAGGTCCTCCTCTGAAACAAAACACCACTCAGGGTAGTGTTAGACACAGTCACTCTGCACAGCTTGCAGAATTCTACCCCATGACTAACTGGTGTAGATTGCACGACATCGACTCTTATTCTGAGGTGAACTATTCCACCCCGGAGAAGGTCATCATGATCTCCCAATCGGATAGGCAACAACCTATCGATCCTACTCCCTGGAAATGCCCATACAAGAGCCTACTCACGATGCCTTCACCTAGGAGATCATCTTCTTTGGAGAAGACAAAGAGGACAAAGAAGAGCCTGAATTGCAGGGGTTCTTTGATTAATCTATTCCAGCCTTTGAGGCCAATGCCTTCACCAGCCCTTGGACTCCCTGCAACACTCAAAGTTAGGCTGGTAAAGGACTAGTTTACATGTCTATGCCTCCCAAAGATACCCCTCCATGGGACAATACCATTGATCGTTCCTTCCCTTCGAAGGGCCCTTGCTCTAACCAAGCTAAGGATCCAATCGAGGGAAGCCAACAATTCCTACGGGGAAGGTTCAACATCACAAAGGCGTTAGAACAAACTACCACCTCCATGACCTTGATGGATGAATTACTAAATTATCCCGAGCAGAGGAAATCTCTTCTAAAGCTCTTTGGAAACTCGGAAGTTGTCAGTCGCCCACCCAAGACTATCACTTTTGATGATGCCAACGCGACTATCTTACGGGGAAACACTGAGGATCCTCCCTTCTTACTAGGCTTAAACATACAAGGGAAGAACCTAGACAATCACTTGGTAGATTCTGATGCTTCATATCAATATGCTAGAAGCTCAGACTACATCCTACTCCATCCAAAGGTGTAGTAGTCCTGCTTGACAAAACTACTTTGAAAATGGTAGGGGAGATGAAGAACGTCCAGATTTAGCTCATCCAAGACCATTGGATAGAAAGCATAATCGACATCCAAGTGGTGGACATCCCAGAGACTTATGAGATGTTATTAAGTCAGAATTGGTCCAAGTCTCTTAACGGGTATTTCTCCACTGACTTTTCCCACTTGTGGCTCCCCTGGGAGGGAGAATCTAACCAAATCTGGGTAAAAAGTGAGCCCAGGATGAAAAAGGCCCTCACCAAATTTTGGAGGGTGAATGAAGTCCTCTTCTCTGAGACTTCCCCTGGGGTGTACCGACCCCTAGAAATCTTGACATTTGATTTCACCCCCAGGGAGGATCCCATAGTCTCTCAAAGAACACAAGACCTAGATGAAAAACTAAGGGGTGAGGTTAACTCATAGGGTGTCGCAGCCACCACTGCTACACTCTTATCTGGCACCTGTTGTTGGGTGCATTATTAGAAAAAATAAGAACTAGAGTGTGAGCCTTGCATTTCTGCTGCTACCCATCACATCAATGTCCTCCAGAAGAAGAAGTGCGAAGTGGATTTTCCTGGACCCAGCAATCATTCCAACGGTATCCTCATGATGCCGCTAGTCCAGGAATCCTAGCCACATGCTTCTCCAGAGGAAAACCTTACCCATGTGACATCAAAGTCGAAGGAAGCTCCTCCCAACCTCCCTAGAAATAATACAAAGGCCACTTTGCCTTCCCAGCCCCAGATAATGAATAGTGACCTATGGACCCTGAACTTTGACCTGGTCTAAACAAGGCTATGGGGTCGGAGTGGAATTGATCAACCCATGAGGGAAATCTTTCCTCGCATCTTAAAGGCTATAGTTCAACTACACGAACAACATCATGGAGTACGAGGCCTTGGTCCTTGGACTCCTATTTGCACTAAGGAAGGGAATCACCTGCCTTCGGGCACTCGGTGATTCAGAGTTGATCATTAAGCAGGTTCGAAGCCAATACACTTTTCATGATAAAAGGCTGGCCACATACTGCAATCGGGCATGGAGCCTCATTGAAGATTTTGAGGCCTTTGGCATTGAAATCATTCCTTAGAAACAAAACTACATCCCCGATGCCCTTGCTATATCTGTCAACAATCTTGAGCCAATGGCTGGCTCTCGGCTCCATAAATTCTCTGTTGAGATGGTCCCCACCCCATCCATCCCAGACAATGTCACCCACTTTTAGATCTTTGAGGATGATCAATATATCCTGGCCTTCATGGCCAATGTTGGTGTTTTCAATGACCAGATATTGGAAGAAAGAGATCACAAAGATACTGAGTAGGGTGAAGACGATGATGGGATCATAGACTTGCCAACCAACACAATTCCTAAGGGGATGGTAGCATTAGAATGAATATTTGACTCGAACCCTCGGGGCCGGGAAAAGATATCATCCTCCTCTGAGGGAGGAAAATTTGAGAAAGTTAACATCGACCAGGCAGGTGAAGAAAAATTGGTACACATTGGCACCTCTTGCTCCCCTGAGGAGAAGGAGAAGATTCTCGTAGTTCTCTGAGAATACATCAATGTAATTGCATGGGGGTATGAATATTTGAAAACCTATGACACATCCATCATGACCCATCCCATCCCACTGAAACCTGAAGCTAAGCCCTTCCAGAAAAAGCAAAGACTGGTAAACCCACTGATCGAGCCTCTAATTCATCAGGAGGTTCAAAAATTGTTGTCAGCCCAGATTATCTTTCCTATCCAGCACACTACGTGGGTTTCCAACCTCGTCCCTGTTAGGAAAAAAAGTGGCAAAATCTGCCTTTGCGTGGATTTTTGAAATTTAAACAAGGCATCTAAGAAGGATAATCACCCTCTCCCCTCCTTGGATGAGGTATTGCAAATCATGAATGGGTCACAAATGATGTCCTTCATGGATGGGTACTACGGTAATAACCAGGTCATGGTTAAGTATGAATATAGAGACAAAATGGTGTTCACCACCAAGTGGGGGATGTTTTCATACTGAAGGATGCCATTTGGCCTGATCAATGCAAGGGCCACATTTCAAAAGGCTATGGACATTACGTTCAAAGGCTTAGTAAACCGATGCATAAACATCTACATGGATGATTTGACCATCTTTTCCCAAGACAGGCGTGATGACTTTGCCCACCTTGCCCAAATTTGTGAGAGATGTTGTTGGTATGGAATATCCCTCAACCCTAAGAAATATATATTCAAGGTCACTGAAGGGAAGCTGCTCAGGCATATTGTCTCCAAGAAGGGTATATCCATTGACCCTAAGAGAGTTGAAGCACTGCTAAATCTACAGATGCCCGACAATAAGAAGGAAATGAGGTCTTTCTTTGGAAAGATCAATTTTGTTTGACGGTTCATCACTGGATTCACTAAGATAGTGAAGCCACTAAATAAGATGATGAAGAAAGATACAAATATTGAGTGGAGTCCTCAAGCAAAATGGGCATTTTCCCAGATTAAGAAAATGATTGTGGAGGCACCAGTCTTGGCTAGTCCAGACTATTCCCTCCCTTTTCACATATACTTCTTTGCTTTGCCACATTCTTCTGCGGCAATTTTGACCTAGAAGGTCGAAGGGGAAGAACGACCAATTACTTTCATGAGCTCCCCTTTTAAGAACTCCTAAGTTTAGTATTCGCCTTTGGAAAAGCAGGCCTTTGCTCTTGTCTGTGTCGTGAAGAAATTTTGGCATTACATTCTCCGGAGAAAAGTGCACGCTATCATCCTAGACCAGGTTGTTATATCTCTGCTCCTGCAGTGTGATTTAGGTGAACAATGGGGGAAATGGATGGCCATCCTCCAAGAGTACAATTTGGAAATACAACCCATGAAGATAGTCCAAGGCCAGGGACTATGTAGAGCGATGGCAGAAGGAACTCCAGACATCGAACGCCAGACTTACATGGTGGAGTCCATCACTCAAGATCCGTGGTATACCAACCTTGTATACTTATTGTTGAACAACATATGCCCGAAGGGGCTACCCCTGAACAAACCTAGTGCCCTGCAACTAAAAAGTGTGTGAATTCATGATAAAAAATAGAACGCTTTTTCATAGGAACTATGAAGGGGTATACCTCTGGTGTATAGATAGGGACCAAGCTGCAAAAATGATCAAAGAATTTCACGGGTAGTTTGGAACTGGGCATGACTCAGAAGATGACACTGCCCATCAAATCCTCCGGGCTAGATACTATTGGCCCTGTATCTTCAAAGATGTCTACACTCACATTAGGAGATGTCATACTTGTCAAACAACAGCACATTGTGAGTGGAACCCGGCCATGCCTTTGCAGTCGGTCTTCGAGGCTAGACCCTTCGCCCAATGGGAATTTGAATTTATCGAGGAAATAAACCCCAACTTGTCTGCCAACCACTGGTACATTTTAACTGCTACCAATTATTGCACCTAGTGGTCTGAAGAAATTCCTTGTAAAAATAACACGGCAGACATAGTTATAAAATTCCTGGAAGAAAACATAGTCACAAGATTTTGAATGCCCTTTGTTATAGTATGTGACAATGGTTTGAAATTTTCTTCGGTGCAATTGCTTGAATGGACCTATGAAATAAAGATCACTCTAAAGTTCTCCCGCAACTACTACCCCCAGGGTAATGGTGTTGC
This sequence comes from Thuja plicata, assembly GCA_018584345.1. Taxonomy (NCBI): domain Eukaryota; kingdom Viridiplantae; phylum Streptophyta; class Pinopsida; order Cupressales; family Cupressaceae; genus Thuja; species Thuja plicata. Next base: position 2,146,368 of record MU228071.1, read on the forward strand.
TGAATCAACCAACAAAAATCTACTTGAGGTGATCAAAGATCTATTAGAATAGAACCCCCGGGACTGGCATCAAAAGCTTAGGTTCACCCCCTAGGCAAATTGCATTAGAACAAAGGCAGCCCTAGGGACATCCCCATTCCATCTAGTTTATGGCCAAAATCTAGTATTCCCCATCAACCTACAGATCTTGGTTTTACAGTTTATGTAGGAGTTCAGCAATCAGGACAACATTGTGGAGGTTCGGCTTTTGAATCTGGTGTGAATGGAGGAACAAAGAGAGGCATCCCTTGAACATTTTGTGCATCATCAAGCAGTAGTGAAAAGATAGTTTGACCGCAGAGCCTAGTATAAGGCCTTTCAAATTTCAGACTTGGTCCTCTTGTAGGACAAGACCCGCAAAAAGAAGGGAAAGCACACTAAGTTCCAACGGCTCTGGCTTGGACCATACCATATATCTGAGATCTATGGGGCAAATAATTATCACCTCAACACTATGACCATAGAGGTCGTCCCATTACCTGTCAATGGGCAGTTTATCAAGCACTACTTTGAATGAGGTAGGTGGTGAGTTTGTCCGAGTTATACTATATGTATATCTCTTGCTTGTAAATATCTTTCCCAGTGCTCCGTGTGGAGTACCTTGTAAATAGTTTGTCGGCTGTCCTCCGAACCTGCCTTTCCTTTTCATGTTTTCCTTTTGCTTTTGGCTTTTTCATTTTCTTTTTTTTCCCGGGTTCCCAGCGTGTTACCTTCATGTTGTAGAACGGTATGCTTCGCATAACATCTAGTTTTTGGAATGGTACCTTGTGTATTCAGGTGAGTTTGGAATCTATTGTTAGCATGGTGGAATTTGTCCACATTCTGGAGTTATTTTGTAAGTATGGTAAAAGGTTATGGGTAATCTGCATCAGATTCACATCTCGATAGAATGAACATCAGTTAATAGAAAATTCAAGAAGCAAGGAATCAGACACCTCGAGCGCAAATCGAATGCATTGGTTGATTGACCAAGTCTAAAAATCATTAAAATATCCCGAGCCCAGAACATTCTCTCCTATTTGGCAATTTAAAGTGGATGGAAAGGTGAAAGAAGTACCGATGTTAATGTTACCCAAATTTTCCCATTATAAAGATTTTGGCTAGAGGTGGAGTAAAATTAGGCTCCCATGAGGGTTGAACCCAGCCTGTGAGCTTGACCTTAGTTTTTTATCTTGGTTGTATTTTACAGTCTCTTCAGTTCCTACTTTGCCCCTGCCCATGCAAATAATCTAAGTATTGAGAATCTATGTATTCAATAAAACCCTAGTTACCCAAAACCTATTCTATTTCCTTATTACCTTTTGGGTGACTTAAGTGCTTCAAATTCCCATGTGCACATTTATACTTTGTATTAAGTCTCTAAGTTGCATGATAAAAGTAGAATATTCCAAATCATATGGCGACACAGAGACTCTCGCTAGTCTCATGATCTCATGAAAGAAAAGCATATTCTATTTTGATTAGGAGACTCAGCAATGATCGTTGGATCGGATGATGATCGGAGGAGAGTCGGGTAATCTCTTAATAAAAACTAGAGTTGGCAAAGGATCTGGAGATCATGCGACTCAGTGTAATTCCTACCTACAGGTGTGACTTAAGTTCAGAGATGAGTTATGTTAACAGCCTTTCGGTCGGGTGGTCCCATAATCAAAGGGAATATTCTATCAAGAAATAGAGACTTGGCAACCACCGCCCAATTTAAAGAAAGGTTTAACGCTTGTCACATAATCTCATGATAAAGCTAGGGTTAGCGGAAAGGTTGGGAGACTTAGCGGCAAAGAGAAAGTATTAACCTGAGGTTATGAGGCATTGCCCGGGTAGATAAAATGATCTTGTGGCTACATTTTAAAATGTAAAAGGATTGAAATCTCAACCGTCAGTATAGATATCCATGCTGCCTGTGACCGTTAGGATTTAAATAATCAAAGGAAATTCAAATATATGATCTCAGAAGTTATTACAGAACTAGCTTGCAGAGAGGTAGATGAATCGGCTGACTTCGCAGAAGCAAAATTGATGGTGGTAGGAAGATTTCAGAAACTATATCTGATCGATCAAAGATATTTCTAGGATGCATTTATGAATGAAATTGACAGTGTTAGGGTTTCTGAAATAATCCTTTTGTAATCAATTGTAACCCTAACAAGATCAGATTGGCTCCAAGCCTGCGTGCTGGGGAGTATATATATCAGTTTTGAGAGCTTTAGAGCTCAGAGTTTTCCTGACTTGGAAATTACCCATGGCATTCTTTCTACCCTCTGATTTCTTTAGTTTGTAATCTTTCATTGATGTTTAGATATTGAAAAGGATTTTTGTGACATTTTTCCTATCACGGGGCTTTCTTGTCTGAATCTCTCTTACTAAATTAGAATATATTGAGTGATTTCTAGTAAAACATTGGAGTCTTTGAGCCCTCTTTCTTTTTGCAATAGTGTGTACTACTGTGGATGATTTGATTTAGATGAGTTTGTGGATATTCTACAGTCCCCTGTCATTTTGTCTCATTCCTGTGCCAAATTGCAAAAGTGGATGTCTGCTTGCAGGTCATGGTCTGTGTCTACTTATAGTAAATATACTATTGTTTGTGAAATTACTTCTTTCCCTGAATAGCCTTTGTTTGTCTCAGGCCTCTCTATGAAATATTTATGTAAGCCTATCTAGGAAGTTGTGTTCTTTTGTTCCAAGGTTTTTAGGCTAAGATTAGTCAATGTATTATGATTTAGGTCACTTTCGGTGTATCACCTATTAGGATAATTTGCTTTCAGTCATTTCCCTTTCATGCATTCCTTCTATCCCTTTTCCCTCAAGAATTTACTTTCCTGTTAAGAAGAAAATTTGGGTGACATATCAAGAGGAACTGACCTAGAGTCCAGAGGTCTCATCTTGGTTAGCAAAAGGTCTGTGACCTTGAGATGATTCCCATGTTACACTAGATTACCAAGACTACGAGAGCTTGGCTAAAGGGTGCAAATATAGGTGTCTAACAGTTCTGGTACGCCCGATGGGACTCAAATTGAAGTTTATTGACCAGGATTGTGCTATTTATGATATACTGGTTGCATAATAAAGAATTAAAGAGGTTTCCCTATCAAGTATATCTGGCGACTCCATTGGTGAAGAACAGAAGACCCAGTCCTATTCAAAGTTTATGAGAAAAGTTGAAATAAGAAGCTCAAAGCTTTCTGAGTTCACACAGCTGCCTTCCAAAAGGAACTATAGAAGATAATCTTAAAGAACACCCCCTACTAGGAGGGTATAGTCTACACCACCTAATACTTCAGAGAGGAGACCTTGGCTTTTTCATTCCAGAAGAAGAGGAACTACAAGAAGATTCAACTCCGCCCTTAAATACAACTTTCATAGTCCCTACTCAGCAAGTCACAACTCCTGCAATGGCGAGGCAATTTTATTTTGCCCCCTTCAATCAAGGAAGCCCCTTAAACTTTTCTCAACATCATGATGTACCTCTGGTAGTGCTTAAAAGTACACTTGATTTCACAGGTGAAGGGAAAACAATAGCTTTTGAACACATAAGAAACGTAACTACTATTTCTAGTATACATAACATCACAGAAGAAGATGTGACTACCAAGCTATTAGCAGCCTCTTTCAAAGGTAATGCCTTAGAATGGTTTAGAACTCTCACTATCAGTTCCATTAATTCATGGGATAGATTAGGAGATGCATTAAGTAAATACTTTGAGGATAAATCAAATAACTTATCTCTGGTAGAGCAACTGACAACCATAAAAAGAGCTCCTCAGGAACAAATGACAAACTTCAATAGAAGATTTCTTAAGACATGGAATAGAATTCCTACCTCATTAAGACCTTCAGCTGATCATGCAGGTTCCTATATTTTTTAAGAATTCTAAATAGCAATATTTATGTCATGATTCAATCTATGGGAGGTACTTCATTACCTCAAGCTTTTGACATTGTTGTCAAGGCAGAGAACTGTCTAATACAACCTGGCATGATAGCCCCGAGGCCACCCATGCCCATATTCCCTAACATACAACCATGCATGCCTTTTCAAATAACTCCAATTCCTCCAATACCCACTATTGTAACACCTCAAGCAAGTACAAGTTATGGGGAAGTAAGGGAGGACCCTTCCCAAGAACTATTAGAATTAAGAAGCAATCAACAAGAGATGAAGAAATTAATGTAGACTATGAGTAACGAGCTGGTTAGTATAAAGAAAAAATGATAGGGGAGTAGACCCCCTCTTCAGCAGAAAAATCAGAGTCCCAATCAACAATATCAAAATTAGGGACAATCCTATCAACAAACTAGACCCCAATATCAAGGAGGTTATCAAGGGCAAAGGCAAAACTACAATCAGAGATCATCTCAGACTTATAATCCTACCCCTCTCAATTCTGCAAATCCAGTTAGGGATGTGGTCCCAAGTTAAAGTAACCTTGCTACAGAGATGGAGTGGTGTTACCCTTGCAACCAGTCCCATAACCAGACAACATGCTTAAATGGGAGGGTACACCAAGCACTGATGGTTCAAAGTGCCTCACTCACCCAATCAGAGGTTTCTCCCAACGAACCACCTCCTCACCAGGAGGCACAACATGATGAAACTACTCTTTTTAATTGGGAGCAACAAGATTTCAATGGAGTAAATGGTGAATCCACCATTGCTACCAACAACAGGTCTAAAAGAAGAGCTCAAGACATGGAACAAACAGGAGATAAGGCTTCTACATCTACCAAGAATGTTACCCAAATTTTCCCATTATAAATATTTTGGCTAGATGTGGAGTAAAATGAGGCTCCCATGAGGGTTGAGCCCAGCCTGTGAGGTTGACCTTAGTTTCTGATTGATCAAAGATATTTCTAGGATGCATTTATGAATGAAACTGACAGTGTTAGGGTTTTTGTAATCAATTGTAACCCTAACAAGATCAGATTGGCTCCAAGCCTGCGTATTAGGGAGTATATATATTATTTTTGAGAGCTTTAGATCTCAGAGTTTTCCTAACTTGGAAATTAGTCGTGGCATTCTTTTTTCCCTCTAATTTCTGTAGTTTGTAATCTTTCATTGATGTTTAGATATTGCAAAGGCTTTTTGTGACATTTTTCCTGTCCCTGGGCTTTCTTGTCTGAATCTCTCTTACTAAATTAGAATATATTGAGTGATTTCTAGTAAAACATTGGAGTCTTTGAGCCCTCTTTCTTTTTGCAATAGTGTGTACTACTGTGGATGATTTGATTTAGATGAGTTTGTGGATATTCTACAGTCCCTTGTCATTTTGTCACATTCCTGTGCCAAATTGCAAAAGTGGATATCTGCTTGTAGGTCATAGTTTGTGTCTACTTATAGTAAATATGCTATTGTTTGTGAAATTACTTCTTTCCCTGAATAGCCTCTGTTTGTCTTGAGCCTCTCTATGAAATCTTTATGTAAGCCTATCTAGGAAGTTGTGTTCTTTTGTTCCAAGGTTTTTAGGCTGAGATTAGTCAATGTATTATGATTTAGGTCACTTTCAGTGTATCACCTAGTAGGATAATTTGCTTTCATTCATTTCCCTTTCATGCATTCCTTCTATCCCTTTTCCCTCAAGAATTTACTTTCCTATTAAGAAGGAAATTTGGGTGACATATCAAGAGGAACCAACCTAGAATCCAGAGGTCTCATCTCGGTTAGCAAAAGGTCTCACAACCTTGAGATGATTCCCATGTTACACTAGATTACCAAGACTATGAGAGCTTGGGTAAAGGGTGCAAATCTAGGTTTCTAACAGTTAAACTTAGCTAAGCCTAAGGCTTACAGTGAAAGGAGTATCGCCTTTCCATCCAGAAAAGAAAAGGAAAAGAAAAAACTAAAGAATAGAGAATTCCGGTATCTGGGGGAAACATGAAAGATATGACAACTTTGGTTTAATTTTCTTAGTGCCTCCTCTCTGCTTCTCCCAGAGGTCATCGACTTGGTTTTCTTTCAAAGCACACACTTCACAACTGACGAAAGACCGAAAGATTGAATCAGTGATGAGTCTGATTTTCTCAGGCACCTCGCACTTTACAAGCAAAATGCTCTAGGTAAAGATTAATTCTGATTTTGCTAACCAGACGTTCTAAAGTTCTCGAATGTGCTAAGACATTCATACTAGATAGTTGCCATTTTTTATCCCCTACATACCCGTCCCTACATTTTGTAGGCAAAATGTTGGGTCCCCCTTTTCGCTTTCATCCTTTCTTTTGGTTTCTTGTTTCTTTTGTTTTTCCTCTGGGCTTTGCTTCCGCGAGGGCTGTCTTTCTTTCGCTTCTTGTCTTCTTGTGTCTCCGGGACCCGGTCCCGGAGTTCATTTTTTCTTTTGAGTCGGTCAGATTCCAGACTCTGGGATTCTCTGTCGTCATATCTTCTTTCGTTAGAAGGTGTGGAAGCATGGAATCCCAGGGCCCAGAGACTGAAGATTTGTTTGTTTCGGAGTTTGTAGGGAGAAAGCAATGCATTTTTACCCAAGGGGTATAAATATAAGTTACCTGTCATTTTCACATTCACTGTGATTAAAACACTCAGAGTGATTACCAAAGTGATTAAGGTGAATTCAAAGCGATTAAGTGTAGATTTCTTTGGTGACTAACAACGACTTAACAATTGATTTGTAGTGCTTTCTCGTGGTTGCCTGAAGGTGAACTTGTTGCAGAGTGCCTCCCATGCTCGCCCCCCCCCCCGCATTCTCCACATTTCCAAGTAATCCTTCAGCTCTCCCCTCTCTGGTTTTCTGGTTTGCTCTTTCTTGCTTTTGCCTGTCTTGTTTTCATTTTTGTTCTATTTTGGTTTTTGTTTCACCGCACCTTTTGCGTTGGTTTTCCTATCGCCTCCCATTGGTGGGTTGGCTCTGCCAAAGGGTTGTCCACCCACTGTGCAGTTGTAATCTAATGTATATGTTTGTATACTCTGTATGATAGTGAGGGTGCTTTTGTACATCCTATAGACTATGTAATTCCCTGTTTTATAGTGTATATATGTCATTTTGTGGTCAGCATGTGAGTTGTGCTTTGGCCCTTATTATGTTTTGGCCCTCTGTACATTGGGTGTATATTCCCTGTATATCCCTCCATTGCATCAAGCTCATAGCACTATATCATGTCCAAACCATCTGTCGAGCTCGTCAGAGAGATGTTTGCCACGACTTGAACTCCGCACCTTGCTGATTTGAGCCATGACATCTTTCTCTCTCCTCCGTCGTGTCATCTTAATGGAGGGATTAATTTCCCATGAGTGGGCATTCAAATCCCATCCCATCTGGCATTTACTTCCCCCGTGTTAGCCCACTTGTCACCTTTAATGACATTATGCCACTTGTCAGGTGGCCATGTGACGACCCACATTAGCCAAGTATGGCTTACTAATGGTCACATCGACAACAGCTAGTTCCTCTGGACTCTGAGTGTTGAGAAGCCCCTGGGTCTTCATTCTATTTTTGTCACTTGATCCAATGCCCTGGAGTCCCCAGGTGTTTGTCAGAATCCAATCCATGTTAATTTCATTACTCCAAGATTTTGATGCATGCTAACACGTTTTTGGCTAGCTGCGAAATGGTGGTGAATTCCCTGGAGTCCTTAAAATATTATTTTCATAATATCATGTATTGATGGTTTGCAGGTTGCAGATTGATTGATCAAGATGTTTGAAGTGATTTCTCCTCCTGATAGCTTGGAGTTTCCAACTACCTCCACCCAGGCAACTACGAAAACAAACATCAAAAAGTTGCTAGCCAAGCTATCGCTAACTTCCAAGTACCCGAAGGAGGGCGCTCGCGTAGGGTCCAAGGTAGACTCTAAGTTGAAAAATATAATAGACATGGAGCTCGAGCTCTGCGCTGAAATACATGGCTTGGTTAAAGCTATATACAAACAAAAGGCCGATGGAGATGCTATGGCTAGATACTTGGCCACCTCCGGGATCATCAAGGCTGCAAGTTTTCCCTAGTCGGTGCAAGCACCATAACTGATACTCCAACTAGTCATGCTTTACAATGCCCCACCTCGGGTTGTTCTCCTCACCGATCCTCGACCGTTACTTTATCCAGCAACTATCGTCAATCTAGACGTAACAAATTTTGCTTTGGTGCTGGGGATCCCTCAATTCAAGGGAGCCATTGTTATCTCCTGATCCACATCACTAAAAGAGTTTGAGGAGGCCTCTCTCCTCTCTCGGTAACATCTCAACACCCACTGGTTAAAGTCCACAAGAAGGGACTACAAAAAGATGAAGTTGGAAATCCCCCGCGGGGATTTCAAAGAACCTATCCAGGCCGGGATGATATTTTTGTGCAGGCTCTTTGGGGAGCCCCATGCCCAGGATTTCTCGGCATGGATGTATTACTTTTTATACTACATCACCACTCACAACCAAACATTCAATTGGGTGGCTATCATTTCCAACCACATGGACACACAGATGAGGAGTGTCCTCCAAACCTCCAAGTTCTATATGACATCATACATGTTATGGGAACTGGCCCAACAAAGAACAACTTTTCTGGGTTTAAAGAAAATGGGTGTTCTTGGGAACGGGTCGGGCAAGTTGACATCATGGGATCATTATCCCCAGGTCTAGTGGGAAGTTAGTTTCCCAAATTTTTGCAGGGTAAATGATGCCTTCATTTACCAAAATGTTTTGACACTTACTCGGGATTTTGGATGCTAATTATCGCAAGAGGCGATGAACCTAGTGAGCACCTACGGGAATTATTTCATTCAATTTTAGCAACACACATATATTCGGGTGATTGGCTTCTCCGGGAAACCCTATCTTTTTCCCTGGTATTGGTATTGGGGGGATAGAATCATTCTTTAAAAATTCTACAGACAAATTCTGGAGCTGCACGCCCTCTTCACAGTGAAGAAGGTGACCAATGTTCCATTCCCAATCTCTTGTGGGAGCTACTCTTGTAGTCTGGCCATGACAAAGGAGGCAGATAGTGAACTAAAGAGTCTGGGACTGGTCAAATTTGACCATACCAGAAACAATTTTGATCCACTGGGTAAGATAGTACTAGCACTTCCTCGGGAGTCCCCGCCCCACAAAGAAGATATTGAAGATTTTTGGGCAGACTGCTAGGATAGTTTTGACCTCCGGGCCCGCCAAAATTTGCAGATGTCTAAAGGCTTGATGAAAGCCCTCGACCTTCGGGGTTTCCCGAAGGGGTTTTTAGATGACGGGCCGCTAGAGGACCCATTATATAAAGAGTAGGGGTTAGACAAATTGGATCTCCCTTTAGTGGATTTGGTCACTCCAGAATATTTAACAATCGAGGGAGTATGTCGCCCCATTATAGAAAATAGTCATAAGTATTTTGCACGGGTGTGTCCCAAAAGCACCCAGAAAGGACAAATTGTTCAGAGATCCACCTCGACCTCCGGAGCTGCATGACCCAGCACAAGAAATGGGAAGGAGATAGAGGGTACCCCAGCCAAGATACCTCCCTAGGGTCTGATCCCCATAATGGCACATTTACAAGAGTAAATAGAGGCGTCGAGGTTGGCAAGATAGAAGATAAGCGCACAACTTTCCTAGGTCCTCCTCAAAACTCTAGCAGAATCTGCTCACCCGACGAGATCCTCGTCATTGGCCGCAATGATGAGTAGGCAAACTTTTGCTGAGGCAGAGTCTACAAGTATTTTGGATGCCAGGGTCACACTACAGAGAAAGAAGAAGTAGAAGGTGAACCCCACCCAAAGTACAAATGAAAGCCCCGATATGGCTAACATGTCCCCAGTGGATGTCAGTTCGGATTCCCATGAACTTGAGAATATTTTGGATACCTCTCTACCGCATGATGATTTTGATGATGTCTTCAGGACTGATGAGCTCATGAACCTACATGAGGATATAGATCACACGGTAGAAGAGATCGCCACTCAGGAAAAAGAGGAAATCCACACTAAGAAGGAGGTCCCAGAGCAAGAAGTTTTCACGAAGTAGGAAGTCCAGGAAGAAACACGAAAGGAGCAAGATGAGCAGGAGAAGACACTGGTCCAAGAGACCGAGGATGAACCAAGGAAAACTGCATATGAGCAATCAATTATTGGGGAAATTGGACACACATGATCAACCGTACCCCCATTCATAATGCTCCAAACGCCTTTGGTTACTTCAGGTGACCAAATGCCCCGGAGTACATTCGGTGAGGTAATCATGGCGGCCCAAACATCTGAATCTTGGCCCGATACCTCAACCACCTCCAGAAAATATTCCAATGGAGGAAGACACCCTAGCAAGCGATGTTGAGGAAGAACAACAACAACAGGATGAGGGAAGAACCCCTGAAGATACACATGTTAATTCGCCTGATGCTGAGAAGGACGGGGAAATCCCCAAAAATACAGGTGATGTTGATACTGGAAGAGAAGAAACCCCAGACATCACAAAGGAAGATGCCAACATGGTGGAAAATATCGAGTCCTCCAGAGAGAGGGAACAGGAATAGGAAAAAGAGAAAGAGCCCGATGACACTACAAATTTCAGGAACGCAACGTCAGATTCTGAAAGGAATCCTGATGCCTAGGTCTTAACAACAAAGCCGCCCCAGCCACTCCAATGGTCGGTGGAATCAAGAAAGTGAAAGGCCACAGTGGTAGCAATAGGTGTTCCACTTTCCTTGGCTGAAATTATGGCCCAGAATGCAGAGGCGAAGAAGCCTAAGAAGGCCCGGATAGTCCGTACCCTCTGGGTTGGTCTAGTAGGAAATATGGTTGCAACCATCGCAACACCTCCCCCAAATGCAGATACAGTGATGATAAGGCCCGAGGATTATACTATCACGGAGGTAACATTGGGGAGGAGAGATAAGCAGGGCGAGTTGGACTTGCTGAAGGAGGCCACCAAAGTAGTAGAGGCCTGATATAATAAACAGACCCAGAAGTTGAAGGAGGAAAGAAAAACCAATGCCAATATCCTCGCACTTCTGGTGGAACTCTCATAGCCCCTGGCCGAGATCCACCTGGAGGCTTCCACCTCTAGATTACCACTTGAACAAGGTGATGTGGATGCTCTAAGGGCCATGAAGAAGAAGGTCCAGGCTATAGACAGATGGATAGTTGAGCAGATAGTGACTGTAAGGCAATTCTTATAGGTGTCCTTCCCGGATCTTTACTCAGTCCACCATATTTTGAGCCAGGCACACACTGTCGTCCACCTATGGGAGAAAAGCATAGAAAAATATGAAGGGTGGAGAATAGGATTGGTGGAGATAATGAACTCCAGAGAAGAGGCCATTAATGAGGCAAGAATTTTAGGAGAGGAATAATTCAATTTCCTCCAGGTCCAGTACTCCAGACTTGACCTCGGGATTGAGGTAAGCAAGCAACTGGTCACGACCCTTAAAGAAAAATCCATGGTGACTAAGTATTCGCTAAATTTGTATAAGGGATTCGTTACAAGGGTTTCAAAAGTTGATCCCTTTACCACCATAATGTGCACCCTAGAGGACTATGTCCTCAGCAAGTATGATGAGCTAATAGAGTCCCGCTATTAGTCTGTCGGACACTTCGACGGAGGGAAGCTGTCAAGAATATCGAAAATGATGCTCCGAGCTCATGATTCTGTGAAGATAGTTTATGAATTCAGAGAAGGAGCTAGGGATATTGAAGAGAAGGTCGGAATCATTCATTACCGGTGGGGCAACATCAAGGACATTGATGAAGGTGGCATCAGTCAAATTCTTGAGGCATTTAAGAATGACAAGGAGCAATAAGGTTTTTCGGATTCCAGAGACATTCACCAGTAGGGTGTATTTTTGTATTCATTATTCTTTCAGAGAGTAAGCTCCCATATCTCAAAGTCCCAGATCTAACAGTTTTGTATTTTTTTAATGACCCGCGTCCAGGTTCCCCGTAGTCGATCAGTCATCATCAGGAAGTTAATAAGGGTGTTAGAAAGTGGGTGACCCCAGTAAGGCACGTCAACTCAAGGGATGGTTCTGATAGGTGGTCTTCTCAAGGCATTTCTCCAACATAACACTTGTTGCATCGAAGACAGTGAGCCACTTTTCCAATAATGAGGCATGTAGCCTCGATCCTTGGGGGATCAGATTTCTTCTATTCTCCCTCTGGCTCTCTTCTTGAGACTGAATCTTCCATACCTTTTTTATTGTCTCATTCTTCTGACATGTCAGACCTTTATTCTTCTCGAGGTTGTTGTAACGTGGTGCAGGTAGTACCGGCCACCAGAAATCATATTTTATTGTTGAGTGTAAAGCTGAGTTAGGTAAGTTTTAGGGCAAATCTGTGTATAAATAATAAGTCCGACCTCATTCCAATGGTCGGTGAAATTGATGATTTTGTAGTCCATAGCTATAGCATTTCAGCATTTCATTTTTGGTAGTTGCAGAGCTCAATACTCCTTAGTCCTTAGAAGTTCTCAATAGATAGATGCTCCCTTGGAGCCATTATTATACGCACCAGTGCTCGCTGAAAAACCTGTTAATGAAGAAGGAAGAGTTCTGGCAATGATGTTGTTAACATTCTAATTTTTGGATTAACATTCTTTTGTGTTGTATGTTTTTTATGTCCCTTACTCTGATATTTTAAAGTAGATTAACAACCTTCTTTCTCCCCTGCTATTGAATATGTATGAACTGATGGTTCTGTGCGCATCCAGTATTTTAGTGTAGTATGTTAGAGCATGGTTGATATTTTAAATGTATTTGCATGACTATAGGCACATGAAATACTTCTAACCTTTGCCTATCTTTTGAAGTTTATTTGGTTAACTAATGCTTGCTTGCAGGAAATCCCAACTTGCCTAAATCCCCAGAGAAGATGAGCCAAGAAAACCAGCTATCCCCCCAAACAAAACAGTCACACTCCCAACTTAGCTCCTGCACTGTCGAGACCTAACTCTCATGTGCTTGAAGGCCCAGAGAATTTATTCCCTGGACAACCTTTACAAGCAAATTTGGTTGATACCCTGGTACTCGGTGACAACTTACATCTATTGGCAGACCCGGTCACAAAGTCTCGTCAACAGAAACTGGCGCTAGAAGGAGGGCATGAGTTCGTCCCTTTCTGAGGATTTAGATTTTACTCCACCTGAGGGTTCCCCAAGCCATAGTTTTAGGAAGCAATCCTTTAGTGGGATTGGATCTTTTTCAATTGCCCGATTCAAAAGATTCCTCATATCAGCCCCCAATCCCGAAAGGTTTATTGAACTTGAGCCTCCTACTCGAAAGAAACGGACCCCAAAAGTCAAACAGCTAGCTAGCCTTATCTAGGGATATAATACGTCTTAGAATACCTAATTTTCCCATACAACCCCAGGGACTAACACTCAACTCAGCCAAAACCCAACTACCCCAATGGCTGCATACTTCGGTAACACCGTGTCCCTAATGGGACAGTTTCTGGGTGCAATCAACGACCTTCTTGTACACCCAGAAAAGATCTATCCCCGATATGAACACTTAGGCTCACAAACCACAAAAGAGCATCTGTAGGCATACAGAGATGCCATGAATCGACACTGGATCCAACATCAAGATGTTGTGACCTGGATGTTCCCTCTGTCCTTGGGGAAGAACGAGTTGAACTGGTACCTTAACCTGTCTGCCAACTCCATCAATAGTTGGTAGGATATGGAGGATGCATTCTTAGTTGCCTTATGCGTACACATGGACCCAGCGTGGTCCCACAGCCAGTTCATCTCCATTAGGAAGGAACTGAATGAACCCCTTGCAGCATTCAACCATTGGTTCCAATGTGCCTTTGAAGTTGTGCATGGGTCCCTTCATCCCATCCGTGGATGTAACCATCTAGACATACCTTAACGCAATGGACCCCTTTTTTGCCACTCTCCTATGGAGAACTACTACCCCCACTGACCGAGACACTCTAGCGAAGGTTTACAACCTAGCCTTGGAGTTGTCCCACGGTTTGAACAAAGCTCTGGGCGGGATTGGGCAGAGCATGCCTTTCAACATGATACCCGACAGAACTTCTTACATCTGGGGATATAACCCTAATCTGGCAATGGGTGCCCTTGCGATGGCCATGAATCCCCCACCACTGCCGATAGACCAGTAGGTTCGGTATGCATACCCATCGCAAGCCCAGACAATACTAGGTCTAGAATTCATTCCCTGGAACTAGCCACAGAAAACACAACAACCATCGGAAAAACCTGTCGGAGTGCCTTTCTTCTAGTTGTCCGTGGCTAGAGGACTGCCGCCCTTAACTCTGGTAGCTGCTACTGCCTTCCCCAGGAACCAACAACAACAACAACCGTCACATTGTGACGCGAACACCTAGTTGACCGCCGATGTAGAATCCCTCCGACGAATGTTGTCCTCACTGACCATGGACATGGGATAGCTAAAGGCGGGGTCTTTCACACCCCAAAACTACAATTCCCAGAGAGGGAATATCTTCTCCAGCCAACGAAATACCAATGTCAGAGGAAGGAACTACAACGGCCTCGGCCCAACCAACAACAATGGAATAACAACGCAAACACCGGAGATCCTCCTCTGAACCAAAACACCACTCAGGGTAGTGCTGGACCCAATCACTCTGCACAATTTGTAGAATTCTACCCCATGACTAACTGGTGTAGATTGCACAATACCGGCTCTTATTCTGAGGTGAACTGTGCCACCCTGGAGAAGGTCATTATGATCTCCTAGTCAGATAGGCAATAAATTATCGATCCTACTCCCCCGAAAACACCCATACAAGAGCCTACTCATGGTGCCTTCACCTGTGAGACTGTCTTCTTTGGAGTAGACAAAGAGGATGAAGAAGAGCCTAAATTGTAGGGGTTTTTTGATGAATCTATTTTGACCTTTGAGGCCAATACCTTCACCAACCCATAGACTCCCTACAACACTCAGAGTCAGGCTGGTAAAGGACCAGTTTACATGCCTACGCCCCCAAAGATACCCCTCCCAGGGACAATACCACTGATATCTCCTTCCCTTTGAAGGGCCCTGGCTCTAACCAAGCTAAGGATCCGGCTGAGGGAAGCCAATAATTCCCGGGGGGAAGGTTTGACATCACAAAGGCATTAGAGTGAACTACCACCTCCATGACCTTGATGGATGTATTACTGAATTGTCCCGAGTAGAGTAAGTCTCTTTTGAAGCTCTTGGGAAACTCAAAAGTTGTCAATTGCCCACCCAAGACTGTCACTTTTGACGATCCTAACGCGGATGTCTTCCGGGGAAACACTGAGGATCCTCCCTTCTTACTAGGCTTAAACATACAAGGGAAGAACCTACACAATTGATTGGTATATTCTGGTGCTTCGAGCAATGTCATTCCCTTATCAATATGCCAAAAGCTCAGACTACATCCTACTCCATCCAAAGGCGCAGTAGTCCAGCTGGACAAAATTGCTGCAAAAATGGTAGGGGAGCTGAAGAACATTCGGATTCAACTCATCCAAGACCACCGGATAGCAAACATAATCGACATCCAAGTGGTGGACATCCCAGAGACTTACAGAAAGTTATTAAGTCAGAATTGGTCCAAGTCCCTTAACGGGTATTTCTCCACTGATTTTTCCCACTTGTGGCTCCCTTGGGAGGGAGAATCTAACCAGATCTGGGTAGAAAGTGAGCCCAGGATGAAACAAGCCCTCACCAAAGTCGGGAGGGTGAATGAAGTTCTCTTCTCTGAGACTTCCCCCGGGGTGTACCAACTCCTAGAAATCTTGACGTTTGATTTCACCCCCGGGGAGGATCCCATAGTCTCTCAGAGAACGCAAGACCTAGATGAAAAACTAAGGGGTGAGGTTAACTCACATGGTACTGCATTGACCCCTGCTACACTCTTGTCTGACACCTGGTGATGGGTGCATTATTAGAAACATTCAACACTAGAGTGTGAGCCTTGCATTTCTACTGCTACCCATCACATCAATGCCCTCTAGAAGAAGAAGCATGAAGTGGATTTGATTGGACCTAGCAATCATTATGGCAGTATCCCCATGATGCCGCTAGTCTAGGAATCCCAACCACAGGCTTCTCCAGAGGAAAACCTTACCCATGCGACATCAGAGTCGGAGGAAACTCCTCCCAACCTCCCTAGAAATAATCCAAAGGCGACTTTGCATTCCCAGCCCCACACAACGAATAGTGACTTCTGGACCTTGAAGTTTGACGAGTCCTAGTCTAAACAAGGCTATGGGGCTGGAGTGGAATTGATCAACCCATGGGGGAAATCTTTCCTCATGTTGTACAGGCTATAGTTCAACTACACAAACAACGTCACAGATTATGAGGCCTTGGTCCTTGGACTCTTATTTGTACTAAGGAAGGGAATCACCCGCCTCCGAGCGCTGGGTGATTTAGAGTTGATCGTTAAGCAGGTCCAGAGCCAATACACTTGTTATGATAAAAGGCTGGGCACATACCGTAATCGGGCATGGAGCCTCATCAAAGATTTTGAGGCCTTTGGCATTGAACTCATTCCCTAGAAATAAAACTACATCCCGGATGCCCTTGTTGTGTCTGCCAACACTCTTGAGCCAATGACTAGCTCTCGGCTCCAAAAATTATCTATTGAGATGCTCCCCACCCCGTCCATCCTAGAAAATATCACCCACTTTTAGGTATTTGAGGATTATCAACATATCCTAGCCTTCATGGCCAATGCTGGTGTTTTCGAAGACCAGATAGTGGAAGAAAGAGATCACGAAGATACTGAGCAGGGTGAAGACGATGATGGGATCATAGACTTGGCAACCAACACCATCCCTAAGGGGATGGTAGCACTAGAAAAAATCTTTGAATCAGACCCTCGGGGCCGGGAAAAGATATCATCCTCCTTTGAGGGAGGAAAATTTGAGAAAGTTAACATCGGCCAGGCCGGTGAAGAAAAATTGGTACACATTGGCACCTCCTGCTCCCCTGAGGAGAAGGAGAAGATTCTCGCAGTTCTCCTAGAATACATCAATGTAATTGCATAGGGGTATGAAGATTTGAAAGCCTATGACATGTCCATCATGACCCATACCATCCCACTAAAACCTGACGCTAAGCCCTTCCAGAAAAAGCAAAGACCGATAAACCCACTAATCGAGCCTCTAATTCATCAGGAGGTTCAGAAACTGTTGTCAGCCCGGATTATCTTTTCTATCCGGCACACTATGTGGGTTGCCAACCTCGTCCCTGTGAGGAACAGAAGTGGTGAAATATGCCTTTGTGTGGATTTTCAAAATTTAAGCAAGGCATCTAAGAAGGATAATCACCCTCTCCCATTGTTTGATGAGGTATTGCAAAACGTGAATGGATCACAAATGATGTCCTTCCTAGATGGGTACTCCGGGTATAACGAGGTCATGGTTAAGTACCAAGATAGAGACAAAACAACATTCACCACCAAGTGGGGGATGTTTGCATACCGGTGTGCGTGCTAAAAGTGGCCTTCTTAATTAGAAAAACACTTCAACATAGTCATTATACTTCAGTTGCATACAGGAATGAATATGAATTCATTCATCCTGCATGTCTGAAAGAATCGACCTGTTGCCTTCTAGAAGGCAGGAGTATGAGCTTGCTCTCAGATCATTGCAAGCTTAGTGACTACACACTAACCTAAATGAAGGATTTAAAAGCTATATGCTGAAAGTAAAATGTTGATTAATCTAAATGATCATGCAATTTGTTGTTCATCCAAAGCTGATTAAGATTCATTTTAGAAGCACCAAATTGAAATATGAGAGATTCAGTTTTAAGCCCAAAACAAAGTGTGCTCTAAGTTAGATTGATTTGCATGCTTTGA
>MU228071.1:2168496-2221885 GCA_018584345.1 Thuja plicata
ACAACAATACTAAAAAAATGAATGCTAAAATGCTAAAAGATAAGATGAAAATGTAGTATAATAACATTAATAAAAAATTAGGATCCTTTGTGAAGGAAAAGAGTTTCTCTTTTATAGAAATCTCTCTTGAATCAATGGTCGAGATTGAACAAAAAGAGTGGCTTAGATTCGATTGAAGAAGCACAACCTATGTGTAAGTGATTCAATTGGTCGAGAGAGTCAGTTGACTGAATTGACTGATCAGTTATTTTGGAAACTTCCAAAATCAGTTCACAGTTAACTGAAATGTTTCCAAAATGATAAACAGTGGAGAATCAGTTAACTGAGTGGAACTGGATTGTTTCCATTTTGATAATCAGTCAACTGAATTTGATGATGTCATATGCATTTTTAATAAATTAATTGATTTTGGATGCACATTTATGTTTTTATAATTAATTTAATTCTTTTTTTATTTAATTGACAATTTTGTAATTTTTATTTAATTAATATGTCATAATATCAATTAAATAATTAACATAAGCTATATTTGCCAATGTAATGTGATTTCAGGAATTAATTAATTAATCAAGTAAGATGATCGATTAGGACCTAGGGTTTAGGTCAGATCAGTTTGAATTCGATGAATTGCCTGTTTGATTTAGGACTTAGAATAATCAAGATTAGGGTTTCTTGATTAAATGTTGAGATTGGGGGTCTAGGGTTTAGATGACCATTTTAGGTGATTACAACTGGAGGATTCCCTTTGGCCTGATCAATATAGGGGCCACATTTCAAAAGGCTACGAACATTGCGTTCAAAGGCTTAGTAAACTGGTGCATAATCATCTATGTGGATGATTTGACCATCTTTTCCTGGGACAAGCGTGATCACTCCACCCACCTTGCCCAAATTTGTGAGAGATGTTGTCGGTATGGAATATCCCTCAACCCTAAGAAATGTATATTCGGGGTCACTAAAGGGAAGCTTCTCGGGCATATTTTCTCTGAGAAGGGTATATCCATTGACCGTGAGAGAGTTGAAGCACTGCTAAATCTATAGATGCCTGGCAGCAAGAAGGAAATGAGGTCTTTCTTTGGAAATATCAATTTTGTTTGGCGGTTCATCACTGGATTCACCGAGATAGTGAAGCCACTCAATGAGATGATGAAGAAAGATACAAAGATTGAGTGGGGTCTTGAAACAAAATGGGAATTTGCCCAGATTAAACAAACGATTATGGAGGCACCAGTCTTGGCTAGTCAAAACAATTCCCTCTCTTTTCACATATACTCCTTTGCTTCACCGCATTCTGCCGCGACAGTTTTGACCCAGAAGGTCGAAGGGGAAGAATGACAAATTGCTTTCATGAGCTCCCCTTTTAAGAATGTCAAAGTCCAGTATTCACCTTTGGAAAAGCAGGCCTTTGCTCTTGTCTGTGTCGTGAAGAAATTCTGGCATTACATTCTCCAGAGCAAAGTGCACGCTATCATCCTGGACCAGGCTATTAAGTCTCTACTCCTGCAGCACGAATTGGGTGAACGACGGGGGAAATGGATGGCCATCCTCCAAGAGTACGATTTGGAAATGCAATCCATGAAGATAGTTCAAGGCCAGGGACTATGTAGAGCGATGGCAGAAGGAACTCCAGACATCAAATGCCAGACTTACACGGTGGAGTCCATCACTCAAGATCTGTGGTATACTGACCTAGTATACTTATTGTTGAACAACATATGCCCAAAGGGGTTACCCCCAAAGAAACGTTGTGCCTTGCAGCTGAAAATCGCGCACTTCATGATTAAAAAAAGAATGCTTTTTTGCAGGAACTATGAAGGGGTATACCTTTGGTGCATAGACAAGGACCAAGATGTGAAAATAATCAAAGAATTTCATGGGCAGTTTGGAACTGAGTATGGCTCAGCATATGCCACTGCCCATCAGATCCTCTGAGCCAGATACTATTGGCCCTGTATCTTCAAAGATTTCTACACTCACGTTAGGATATTCCATACTTGTCAAACAACAACACATCGTGAGAGGAACTCGGCCATGCCTTTGCAGCCGGTCTTCGAGGCTAGACCCTTCGCCCAATGGGCATTTGAATTTATTAGGAAAATCAACCCCAATTCATTTGCCAACCACCGGTACATTTTAAATGCTACCGATTATTGCACTCGGTGGTCTGAAGCAATTCCTTGTAAAAATAACATGGCAGACGTAGTTATAAAATTCTTGGAAGAAAACATAGTCACAAGATTTGGAATGCCCTTTTTTATAGTATGTGATAATAGTTCAGCGTTTTCTTTAGTGCAATTGCTCGAATGGACCTATGAAAGAAAGATCACTCCGAAGTTCTCTAGCAACTACTACCCCCAGGGTAATGGTGTTGCTGAATCAACCAACAAAAATCTACTTGAGGTGATCAAACATCTGTTAGAACAGAACCCCCGGAACTGGCATAAAAAGCTTAGGTTCACCCCTGGGCGGAGCGCATCAGAATAAAGGAAGCCCTGGGGACGTCATCCCCATTCCATCTGGTTTATGGCCAAAATCTAGTATTCCCCATCAACTTATAGATCCCGGTTTTACAGTTGATGCAGGAGTTCAGCAATCGGGACAACATTGTGGAGGTTCAGCTTTTGAATCTGGTGCAAATGGAGGAACAAAGAGACACAACCCTTGAACATTTCACATGTCATCAAGCAGTAGTGAAAAGATGGTTTGAACAAAGAGCCTAGTATAAGGCCTTTTAGATTTCAGACTTGGTCCTCTTGTGGGACAAGGCCCGGGTAAAGAAGGGAAAGCACACTAAGTTTCAAAGGCTCTGGCTTGGACCATACCTGATATCTAATATCTGTGGGGAAAATACTTATCACCTTAACACTATGACCAGAGAAGCCATCCCATTGCCTGTCAATGGGAATTTTCTCAAGCGCTACTTTGAATGAGGTAGGTGGTGAGTTTGTCCGTGTTGTACTGTATGTATATCTCTTGCTTGTAAATATATTTCCCGATGCTCCATTTGGAGTACCTTGTAAATAGTTTGTCGGCCATCCTCCGGACCCACCTTTCCTTTTCTTGTTTTCCTTTTTCTTTTGGCTTTTTCATTTTCTTTTGTTTCCTGGGTTCCCAACGTGTTGCCTTTATGTCATAGACTGGTATGCTTCGCATAACATCTAGTCTTTGTAACAGTACCTTGTGTGTTCGGGTGAATTTGGAATATATTGTTAGCATGGTGGAATTTTTTCACATTCCAGAGTTATTTTGTAAGTATGGTAAAAGGTTAAGGGTAATCTTCATCAGATTCACATCTCGACAGTCCGGACATCAGTTAACAAAAAATTCAAGAAGCAAGGAATCAGACACCTCTAGGGCAGATCGACTGCACTGGTTGATTGACCAAGTTTGAAAATCATTAAAATATCCTGGGTCTGGAACATTCTCTCCTATTCGGCAATTTATAGTGGATGGCAAGGTGAAAGAAGTACCGCCGTTAAACTTAGCTAAGCCTAAGGCTTACGGTGAAAGGAGTACCGCCTTTCCATTCAGAACATAAAAGGAAAAGAAAGAACTGAAGAATAGAGAATTTTGGTATCCGGGGAAAACGTGCAAGATATGATGACTTTGGTTTAATTTTCTTAGCGCCTCCTCTCTCCTTCTCTTGGAGGTCATCGGCTTGGTTTTCTTCCAAAGCACACACTTCACAACTGACGAAAGACCGAAAGATTGAATTAGTGATGAGTCTAATTTTCTCAGGCGCCTCACACTTTGCAAGCATAATGCTCTAGGTAAAGATTAATTTCAGTTTTGCTAACCAGAGGTTCTGAAGTTCTCGAATGCACTAAGACATTCATCTTAGATAGTTTCCATTTGTTATCCCTTGCATACCCGTCCCTACATTTTGTAGGCAAAATGTTGGGTCCCCCTTTTCACTTTCGCCCTTTCCTTTGGTTTCTTATTTCTCTTGTTTTTCCTCTGATCTTAGCTTCCACGAGGCTTGTCTTTCTTTTGCTTCTTGTCTTCTTGTGTCTCTGGGGCCCAGTCCAAGAGTTCGTTTGTTCTTTTGAGTCAGCCAGATTCTGGACTCCGGGATTCTTTGTCGTCATATCTTCTTTCATTAGAAGGTGTGGATGCATGGAATCCTAGGGCCCGGAGTCCAAAGGTTTGTTTGTTTCAAAGTTTGCAGGGAGAAAGCAACACATTTTTACCCTAGGGGTATAAATAGAAGTTACCTATCATTTTCACATTTACCGTGATTAAAACAATCAGAGCGATTACAAGAGTGATTAAGGCGAATTCAAAGCGATTAAGTGCAGATTACTTTGGTGACTAACATTGACTTAACAAGTGATTTGCAGTGCTTACTCGTGGTTGCTTGAAGGTGAACTTGTTGCAGAGAACCTCCCATGCTCTCCTCCCTCACATTCCCTATGTTTCCAGGTAAGCCTTCGACTCTCCCCTCTCTGGTTTTCTGGTTTGCTCTTTCTTGCTTTTGTTTGTCTTGTTTTCGTTTCTGTTCTATTTTGGTTTTTGTTTCACTGCGCCTTTCACGTTGGCTTTCCTGTCACCTCCCATTGACAGGTTGGCTCTGCCAAAGGGTTGTCCACCCTCTGTACAGTTGTAATCTAATGTATATGTTTGTATACTCTGTATGATATTGAGGGTGCTTTTGTACATCCTGTAGACTATGTAATTCCCTATTTTATAGTATATATATGTCATTTTGTGGTCATCCCGTGAGTTGTGCTTTGGCCCTTTGTACATTGGGTGTATATTCCTTGTATATCCCTCCATTGCATCGAGCTCATCGCACTATATCATGTCCAAACTATCTTTCAAGCTCGTCCGAGAGATGTTCGCCACGACTTGAACTCAACATCTCGTTGGTTCGAGCCATGGCAGCTTTCTCTCTCCTCCGTCTTGTCATCTTAATGGAGGGATTAATTTCCCATGAGTGGGCATTCAAATCCCATCCCATCTAGCATTTACTTCCCCCATGTCAGCCCACTTGTCGCCTTTAATGCCATTACACCACCTGTCAGGTGGCCATGTGACGACCCACGTTAGCCAAGTACGACTTACTGACGGTCATGTCGACAATGGCTAGTTCCTCCGAACTTTGAGTGCTGAGAAGCCCCTGGGTCTTTATTCTATTTTTCTCACTTGATCCAATGCCCCGGAGTCCTCGGGTGTTTGTCAGAATCTGATCCATGTTAATTTCATTACTCTGGGATTTTGATGCATGCTAACACATTTTTGGGCAAGTGCAAAATGGTGGTGAATTCCCCAGAGTCCTTAAAATATTATTTTCATCATATCATGTATTGATGGCTCTCCGGTCTTGCAGGTTGCAGATTGATTGATCAAGATGTCTGAAGTGATCGCTCCTCCTGATAGCTCGGAGTTGCCAACTACCTCCACTCGGGCAGCTACGAAAACAAAGGCTGAAAAGTTGTTGGCCAAGCTGTCCCTAACTTCCAAGTACCTGAAGGAGGGTGCTCTTGTAGGGTCTAAGGTGGACTCTAATTTTCAAGATATAACAGACATGGAGCCCGGACTATGGGCTAAAATGCAGGGCTTGGTTCAAGCCATATACAAAAAAAAGGTCGACGAAGATGCTATGGCTAGATACTTGGCCACCTCTGGGATCATCAAGGCTGCAAGTTTTCCCTGCTCGGTGCAAGCACCAGAACTGATACTCCAACTAGCAACACTTTACAATGCCCCTACCCAGGTTGTTCTCCTCGCCGATCCCTAACCATTACATTATCCAGTGACTATCGTCAATCTGGATGCAACAACTTTCGCTTCGGGGCTGGGGATCCCTCAATTCAAGGGAGCCACTGTTCTCTCCTGATCCAAATCACTGAAAGAGTTTGAGGAGGCCTCTCTCCTCTCCTGGAAACATCTCAACACCCACCAGTTAAAGTCTACAAGAAGGGACTACAAAAAGATGAAGTTTGAAATCCCCCGCGGGGATTTCAAAGAACCTATCCAGACCGGGATCATATTTTTGTGCAGGCTGTTTAGGGAGCCCCATGCCCGAGATTTCTCAGCATGGATGTATTACTTTTTATACTGCATCACCACTCACAGCTAGACATTCAATTGGGGAGCTATCATTGCCAACCATGTGGACACACAGAAGAGGAGTGTCCTCCAGACCTCCAAGTTTTATATGACATCTTACGTGTTATGGGTGCTCGTCCAAGAAAGACTGGCTTTTCTGGGTTTGGAGACAATGGGCGTTCTTTAGAATGGACTGGGCTAGTTGACGTCGTGGGATCATTATCCCCAGGTCTAGTGGGAACTTAGTTCCCCAAATTTTTGCAGTGTAAATGATGCCTTCATTTACCAAAATGTTTTGACACTTACTCGGGATTCCAAATACCGGTTATGGCAAGAGGCGATGAACCTAGTGAGCACCTACGGGAATTATTTCATTCAATTTCAACAACACATATATTCGGGTGACTAGCTTCTCTGGGAAACCCTATCTTCTTCCCCGGTATTGCGGGGATAGAACCATTCTTTTAGAATTCTGCAGACAAATTCTGGAGCTGCACGCCCTCTTCATAGTGAAGAAGGTGACCAACATTCTGTTCCCAATCTCTTGTGGGAACTACTCTTGCAGTCTGGCCGTGACAAAGGAGGCAGACAACGAACTGAAGAGTCGGGGAGTGGTCGAATTCGACCATACCAGAAACAATTCTGATCCATTAGGTAAGATAGCACTAGCGCATCCCCGGGCGTCCCTGCCCCACAAAGAAGATATTGAAGATTTCTGGGCAGATTGCCAGGACAATTTTGATATCCAGGCCTGCCAAAATTTGCAGATGTCTAAAGGCTTGATGAAAGCCCTCGACCTTCGAGGTTTCCCGAAGGGTTTTTCAGATGACGGTCCGCTAGAGGATCCATTGTATAAAGAGCAGGGGTTAGACAAATTGGATCTCCCTCTGGTAGATTGGGCCACCCCAAAAGATTTAACAATCGAGGGAGTATGTTGCCCCATTATAGAAAATATTCATAAGTATTTTGCACGGGTGTGTCCCAAAAGCACCCAGAAAGGACAAATTGTTTGAAGGCCCGCCTCGACCTCCAGAGCTACAAGACCCAGCACAAGAAAGGGGAAGGAGATAGAGGGTACCCCAGCCAAGGTACCTCCCCAAGGTCTGATCCCCATAATGGCACAGTTACAAGAGCAAATGGAGGTGTCGAGGTTGGCAAGCTAGAAGATAAGCGCGCAACTTTCCTAGGGCCTCCTCACAACTCCAGTAGCATCTACTCGCCCGACAGGATCCCTGTCATTGGCCGCAATGATGAGCAGGCAGACTTTCACTAAGGTGGAGTCTACAAGTATTTTGGATGTCGGGGTCCCACTACAAAGGAAGAAGAAGCAGAAGGTGAACCCCACCCCAAGCACAGATGAAGGCCCAGGTATGCCTAACATGCCCCCAGTGGATGTCAATTTGGATTCACCCAAACTTGAGAATATTTTGGATACCTCTCTCCCGCATGACAATTTTGATGATATCTTTGGGACCAATGAGATCATGAACCTACATGAGGATATAGATCACACGGTAGAAGAGATCACTGCTCAGGAAAAAGAGGAAATCCCCGCTGAGAAGGAGGTCCCGGAGCAAGAAGCTACATCGTAGCAGGAAGTCTGGGAAGAAACACTTAAGGAGAAGGATGAGTGGGAGAAGACATCGGTCCAAGAGACCGAGGATGAACCAAGGCAAACTACATATGAGAAACCAATGATTGGGGAAACCAGACCCACGGGATCAACCGTACCCCTTCATCATGCTCCAAACACCTTTGGTTACTCTGGGTGACCAAATGCCCCGGAGTACATTCGGTGAGGTAATCACGGTGGCCCAAACACTGAATCTTGGCCCGATACCTCAGCCACCTCCATAAAATGTTCCAATGGAGGAAGACACCCCGACAAGTGATGCTGAGGAAGAAAAATAGCAGAAGGATGAGGGAAGAACCCTTGAAGATACATATGTTAATTCTCCCAATGCTGAGAAGGATGGGGAAATCCCCAAAAATACAGGTGATGTTGATACTGGCAGAGAAGAAACCCTAGACATCACAAAGGAAGACACCAATATGGTAAAAAATATCGAGGCCTCCGGAGAGAGGGAACAGGAATAGGAAAAAGAAAAATATCTTGATGACACTGCAAATTCTGGGAACGCACCACCGGATTTTGAAAGGAATCCTGATGCCCAGGTCTTAAAAGCAAAGCCGCCCCAGCGCCCCTATGGCTGGTGGAATCAAGAAAGAGAAAGGCCCCGACGGTAGCAATAGGTGTTCCACTTTCCTTGGCTGAAATGATGGCCCAAAATGTAGAGGCAAAGAAGCCTAAGAAGGCTCGGACAATCCATACCCTCCAGGATGGTCTAGCAGGAAATATGGTTGCGACCATCGCAACACCTCCCCCAAATGTAGATACAGCGACGATAAGGCCCGAGGATTATACTATCATAGAGGTAACATCGGGGAGGAGAGATAAGCAGGGCGAGTTGGACCCGCTAAAGGAGGCCACCAAAGTAGTAGAGGCCCAATACAATAAACAAATCCAGAAGTTGAAGGAGGAAAGAGAAACCAATGCCAATCTCCTCGCACTTCTGGTGGAACTCTCACAGCCCCTGGCCGAGATCCACTTGGAGGCTTCCACCTCCATATTACCGCTTGCACAGGGTGATGTGGATCCTCTAAGGGCCATGAAGAAGAAGGCCCAGGCTATAGATGGATGGATAGCTGAGCAGATAGCGGCCGTAAGGCAATTCTTATAGGTGTCCCTCCTAGATCTTTACTCAGTCCACCATATTTTGAGCCAGGCACACACTGCCATTCACCTATGGGAGAAAAGCATAGAAAAATATGAAGGGTGGAGAACAGGATTAGCGAAGATAATGAACTCCGGAGAAGAGGCCGTTACTGAGGTAGGAATTCTAGGAGAGGAATCATTTGATTTCCTCCGGGTCCAGTACTCCAGACTTGACCTCAGGATTGAGGTAAGCAAGCAACTGGTCACGACCCTTAAATAAAAAGCCACGACGACTAAGTATTCGCTAAATTTGTACAAGGGATTCGTTATAAGGGTTTCAGAGGTTGATCCCTTTACCACCAAAACATGCACCCCGAAGGACTATGTCCTCAGCAAGTATGATGAGCTAATGGAGTCCCAGTATCAGTCTGCCGGAGACTTTGACGGAGGGAAGTTGTCAAGCATATCCAAAATGATGCTCCAGGCTCATGACTCCGTGAAGATAGTTGATGAATTCAAAGAAGGAGCTGGGGATATTGAAGAGAAGGTCAGAATCATTCATGACCAGTGGGGCAACATCAAGGACATTGATGAAGGTGGCATCAGTCAAATTCTTGAGGCATTTAAGAATGGCAAGGAGCAATAAGGTTTTTCGAATTTCAGAGACGTTCACCAATAGGATGTATTTTTGTATTCATTATTCTTTCAGAGCATAAGCTCCTAGATCCTGGATTCTCGGATCTAACAATTTTGTATTCTTTTAATGACCCACATCTAGGTTCCTCGGAGCCAGCTGGTCATCATCAGGCAGTTAATAAGGGTGTCAGAAAGTGGGTGACCCCAGCAAGGCACGTCAACTTGAGGGATGGTTCTAACAGGTGGTCTTCCCAAGGCGCCGCTCCAACATAACACCTAGCGCATCAGAGATAGTGAGTCACTTTTCCATTAATGAGGCATGTAGCCTCGATCCCAAGGGGATCAGATTTCTTCTATTCTCCCTATGTCTCTCTTCTCGAGGCTGATTCTTCCATACCTTTTTTCTTGTCTCATTCTTCTGACATGTCAGACCTCTGTTCTTCTCGAGATTGTTGTAACGTGGTGCAGGTAGTACCGGCCACCGGAAATCATATTTTATTGTTGAGTGTAAAGTTGAGTTAGGTAAGTTTTAGGGTTAATCTGTGTATAAATAATAAGTCCAACCTCATTCTAATGGTCAATGAAATTGATGATTTTGTAGTCCATAGCTATAGCATTTCAAAATTTCATTTCTAGTAGTTGCAGAGCTCAGTGCTCCTTAGTCCTTAGAAGTTCTCAATAGATAGATGCTCCCTTGGAGCCATTATTGTACACACCAGTGCTCGCTAGAAAACCTGTTAATGAAGAAGGAAGAGTTATGGCAATGATGTTGTTAGCATTCTGATTTCTGGATTAAAGTTCTTTTGTGTTGTATGTTTCTGATGTCCCTTGCTCTGATATTTTAACGTAGATTAATGACCTTCTTTCCCCCTGCTATTGAATATGTATGAATTGATGGTTCTGTGCGCATTTAGTATTTTAGTGTAGTATGTTAGAGCATGGTTGATGTTTTAAATGTATTTACATGACTATAGGTAGATGGAATACTTCTAACCTTGGCCTATCTTTTGAAGTTTATTTGGTTAACTAACACGTGCTTGCAGGAAATCCCAACTTGCCTAAATCCTTGGAGAAGACGAGCCAAGAAAACTAGCTATCCCCCTGAACAAAACAGTCACACTCCCAACTTAGCTCCCGCACCTTCAAGACCCGACTCTCACGTGCTTGAAGGCCCAAAGAATTTATTCCCCGAACAACCTTTACAGGCGAAGTTGGTCGGTGCCTCGGTACTCGGTGACAACTTACATCTGTTTGTGGACCCGGTCACAAAGTCCCGTCAATAGATCTCTAGGGGAGAGATCGATTATGGTCTAATCAAACTCACCCCCAAGGAAGGAGATAGATCCCTAATGAAAATTTGGCATCCAATCACACTTTTTAATGTATCATATAAAATCTTGGCAAAAACTCTGGCTACCAGACTTAAAAATATCCTTCCCAGAATTATCAATCACAACCAAACATGGTTTGTTAAAGGAAGGTAGATTATGGAAAACTTGGTCACATGTTAGGAATCCATGGAGTGGGATAAAGAAACCAAAAAGCAAGCATGTATGCTCCTCCCAGACTACGAGAAGGCCTATGACATAATTGAATGGGACTTCATCTATCTAATGATGGAAGCCTTAGGTTTCCCTAAACAGTTTATAAGAATGGTCCAAACCTTGATGACAAGTGCTCTGGCCAGGGTTGAAGTCAATGGTATCAAATAAGACAACTTTGAATTAACTAGATCTATTAGACAAGGTTGTCCTCTTGCCCCAACCCTATTTGTTATTACTGCATATGCAGTTAGTTACCTAATCTCAGAAGAGATACTCCTACCAAGAGTTAGGGGAATACAAATTTTGGAAGACAAAGAAGTCACCAATATTCAAGTTGCTGATGATACACGACTAATTCTTAGATTAGAGGAAGAGAACCTGATAAATTTCATGAACAAGATGGATTGGTTTTGTACAGCCTCAGGCAGAAAGATCTCAATGGAGAAATCCATCTGTCTAGGGTGGATAGAAGAACCCCCGACATGGCTTGCTAGATGGAACTTTAGATGGGAAGGGCCAGACTTCCAAGTCAAATATCTGGGTGTCCCATTCTTCGTTAATCCAAACTTAAAAGTAATGTGGAATTGGGTTAAAAAAAATTGGATAAGAAATTAAACAAATGGGATATTCAATACCTATCCATGGCCGAAAGAGTTCAAATCTGTCAGAAAATCCTTTCTTCCTACACAATCTACAACTCCTCTGCTTGGATTTTCTGTCAGTACCTGTTTAACACTATCCATAAGAGCATTAGAGACTATCTTTGGTCTGATGGCAGGGGAAATATAAAAGGGCATGCTATGAAATGGGAGTGGTGCACCACAAAAAAGAAACAGGGGGATTAGGATTGAAGGACCTAAGGATTCAAGGCATATCTCTTGCCACCAAATGGATTCTAAAAGCTATGGAGGGGGAAGAACCTTGGAAAGTTTTGATCAGAAACAATATTACTAGAGGCCATCCTAAGAGAAGAAAGAAATGGAGTAACTTGTCATTGAATGATATCATGACAGGAAATGTGGATATTCAAATGCAAGGCTCAACAATGTTTAAATCTGTATGCAAATGATGGGATCATGTTAAGAAACATACATCAGACAATAAAGTTAATCATTGCTAGAACCTGATGTGTGGCAATAGATCCATATGGTGAAAATTTAAAGCACAGAGAGAAACCACTTGCTCTTCTTCAAGGTTTCTCAGCTAAACTATGGAATGAGAAAGGAATATCCTACTTGGCAGATATCATCTAGGATGGAAATCTTATTGGTCAAGGGAAGATTTGAAATCCAACTTTGGCATACCTACCTCCTAGTATAGAACCTATTATGTGTTGTCTGAAGCATGTAAAGCTCTCAACCTTCCCAAAGACTGTTATGTTGACAACAACTGCCACCTTAGATTCAAATGGTCAAATGGAACCCTCCTCCCCAATATTAAGTCCAAGTAGATCTATGCCCTCCTGGAAGATGGCTCTTCCATTTCCCCCCATGTGAACACTTGTTGGAAGCTTGCCCTTGATTATCTTAAATGGTCAAAATTTTTCTATAGACTTTGGTCCTCCTTTGCTGAGCCAAAGATCAAATGCTTTCTTTGGCGTCTCCTCTTGCACATACTTCCTCTCAAACTTCCCAATGGAGAACCTTCTATCTGTGGCTTTTGTGGGCTCCCTAAGACTGTTCCTCATGTTTTTTTTGAATGTCCTTTTGGTGATGAAATTTGGAAACTCTTTGGCCTCTCTGATAGAACTACCTTCTCCCGACTTGAGATCCTTTCTGGTTGCATCAAGGGTCTTAAGAAGTCTTAATTTTATTTGTTTGGCCTCCTTTCTGCTTTAGTCATGTGTGGAATATATGGAAACTTAGAAATGATAATATTTTTGGTGGTTTTTCCAGGAACCTTACTGAGTCTCTGAGGAGGCTCATATTTCTTATAATTGATGTGTATGCAATAGTGGTGATTAAGATAAAGAAGAAGAAGCTCGAGGATCTCTTCAAAGATGGCATGGTAAGGATTAGGGCTTGGGAAGTTTCTCATGGCTTCACATGGACATTGGAGAGCCAAGAACTCTCCCCCTTCGAAGCTGCTCTACATGGCTTTATGGACGAAGTGACAACTCACAAGAATGGTGAGAGACAACAGGGAGATCAAGTCATCAAAGCTGCCCCACTCACTGCTATACCATCAGCAGAGATACCTATAGTTGAAATACTCAGACATCCATATGAACAACACATCAAAGATGACAAAGTCCTTAGATGGTTGGAGGGACAACAGGGCTGGATTGCATGGATCCCACATAGAGAGGAAGACTACCTGTGATATCTTGTGATGACATCCTTTTTGTTTATTTTGAGATAACTGTTTAATTAACATACTTTGTACTTGATGTTTTGATCTTCCAACAATATATTACAAAGACATACAATGTAAACCCGATATGATCACCTGATAGGTGCTGCTAGACAGTTATGTAGATTTAGTTTAGTATGGTTTCTTTTGGTCACTAAACTTTTGACATAATTGTCTCTGGTATGCTGGTATTTGTACAACACCTATTTGTATTCATCTTTCTTATGACAACATATATCCTTAATAGAAAAAGACTATATTTAACTTTGTTTTGGAAGTGTCTGTGTGTTTGATGGTGTTGTCAACCACTTTTGGATTGCTAAATTACGGTGTGATCATGAGAAAGGGGATTAATTGAAGATTAATAAAGATTACTGAAATCTCAACAAATTAAATTATTTCTTTGTAAAGCTAGCCTTATAATAAATGACTAAGCTCTTAAGTTACAATAGACTAGACTTGAGATTCTGAAGTGATTATAAGGATCTTTTTCCTTACCTGAATTTTATTTATTTTATTTTCTAGACTGAAAACTCTCGACAAGACCGGAGGTTTACTTCTCCATTCTTTCCTACTGATGCCCGCACTAAACAAAGATGTATGCTTTTCTTTTTAAAAATTAATAAAATCTAATCGCTACGATCCATTACCCCCCCCCCCCAAAAAAAAAGAAGAAGGAGAAATAGATAGGATCACACCTATTAAAATAGTAATTTTTAATAACTTTTCTAAAATATAAATATACTAATTTCCTATCTAAATTTAGGGAAGGTAAAATAAAAGAGAATCATATATCTTTCATTTGGTCATCCAACACCTTATAATTGTTTAACCCACGGCAACAATTATCATACTAAACGCAACACAGATTTACCTATGAGCAATCGTCACTGTCCGCTTTGTCCAATCTAATAGAAGAAATTCCAAGAAGTTTTGGGGTAGCCGTTCCCTGACTAATCGAAACTGCTCAAGTCAGTGGGGATTGCCTGTCGTCGTGAAGGACTTAACAGGGTATTGGTTATCACCATTATTATATCTTATCGGATCTTTATTATAGTTATATATAGGGATATACCACAGGTCATGATGCAAGCTAGGGCTGCACCACGACAAGCTTAGATAATCAGAGTACTCCTATAAACTGGTAAACACTCCCTCTCTCTCTGTTTTCATTCTTATCCTTGTTTTGGGCTGAGTAAATTCTTTTGGAGGGGTTTGCTTAAGCGAGTATTTTCTTATTGTTTGCTTTGTGATCGGTGTTTTAGGATAGGGAAATGGAAGGCAATGATACAGGGGAGAGAGCTGAGGTTTATGTTTGTTCAGGCAATGGAGGCCCAAAGGGTTTAAAAAGAGCCAAAACCAGAGATGAAAATGATTTTGATGATGATGAAGTGGGATTTATCAGAAGAGAATTTGAGCACCATGAAAAGGGTGTGGCCAGAATCAACAATGGCAGCTTTGGATGCTGCCCTTCGTCAGTCTTGTCTGCACAGGCGAAGTGGGCACGTGTCTTCATGCAACAGCCGGATAGTTTCTTCTTCAACTCTCTTCAAAAGGGTATTTTGGAATCAAGGCAGATAGTATCTCGTTTAATAAATGCTGCTCACGTTGAGGAAGTGTCTCTGGTAGATAATGTTACCACGGCAGTAGCTGTTGTGCTGCAACAGGTTAGTAATAACTTTAAGGATACGAATTTTAATTTTTTTTTACTGCTACTCGTGTTCGTTGAAAGCGTGGGAATTAATATTGATAAAGTTGCACTTTAGGGTAGAAAATTAGGACATATTTGAAGATTGACTCATTGATTTTGTTGGCAGCGGTTTTGCATGGTTTGATTAATACTTTTAGTTTTTGGTAGGAAATTGATTAAGATGATTAATTTAATATGAAAACTCCAACACAATTGAATTCAGAAGCAATATTGAATCGTACTATGTTAGTGGTATTTGTTTTCAACTTGAGCAATTTAAATGTTATGTTTGTTGAAAGAATCGAAATTGTATTTAAAGTTAAGAAATCTATAAAGGTTAGGTAGCTCATAAAAGTTTGGTTGCAGCAGTTTGCCTCATTGAGTCTGCTGATCTGAGCTGACAGCAGCGAATTTTACCTGCATGACTTGGCAGGCTCAGGAAAAAAAGATTAACAAGATGGTCACTTTATTCATGCTACCTAGTAACATTCTTCGATGGTCTGCAACTTTGAATGGTGAAAGCTAATGAGAAGCATGATGCTTTAAGTTTTTAATTTAAATAGGCACCCAGGGAACCTGCGCTGCCTGAAAAAAGGAAGCTTTTCATGTTTGTGATATAATCTGGGGAAAGATGGGCTACAATGTGATCCTCTCATTGAGGAAGCCATATCGAGTGTTTTGCATGGTTGCACATAACCTGCCCATAACTTAGAAGAATTTTTTCCTTCTCAATGTGGATTATCATTGTATGCCATTTGCTACTTTCACATAAAATTTGCTTCTGGGTTCCAACTCCATAATGGTCAACCAAATTATATTTTGTCAAACAAATATAGTCTTGTTTTCAACAGTCAATTGTGCTTGGCAGATATGAAATGAACATACAACATGCAAACATCGCTGACATTCTATGGTGCTCTACAGCTCATTGACATGGCTTCTTGCATATATATGTGTCACCACTTAAGTAATATGGATAATTTTATGTAGCGAGTTTATGAAGTAAAGAGTATTTGTGTTGTTGATTCGTAGATTATGTTTCATTATGGTGGCAATCCAAGTTTCATGGGTCCAGTGATTGCTTAGAATGCTTCACTGGCATGTGTTTATATATGTTAATTAGGCTCTGTCCTACTTAAATTTAATTTCTCAGAATTCCGATTTTTTTTTTGATAGGTCAAATCGCTTTTGACTGGAGCTTTGAATCAGTGGGGTCACATTTTAGGGGACCCCATCCCCGTGGTGATTACATCTCAGTGTTTGAAGCCTTAACGCCTCTCATTCCGTGTGTCTCCAAGCCATCCTCCTTATATCTCCCCTCGGCGAACACCTTATATCTCCCTTTGAAGGATGGAACCCTCGTCCTGCGCCAGCCACCTTGTACCTCCCTATTTTTGGCGATCACCTTGTCTCTCCAACGCCAATCTCCTTATACCTCCCTTGCTGGCAAAGACCTTTCCTTATATCTCCCTCTTCCACGTCTGCGACCCCTTATCTCTCCGGTGAGCAGTCGTGTGCAGCTTCACCTGCTCGGTTCGGTCCCTTGGTACACTGGCTCACAATCCGGCTTGACCGTCATGTGTAGAAGCCTGTCTTTTTGAGCGGTCGGTGACAAGTATCTGCCGTGGAACCATGAACGATGTCCAACGTCAGCCTCCTCTGACCATGCATGCCTACTTCGTTGGCTACATCTGCCTGTCTATTGTGTGTAGATTTGAACTAGTTGTAACCTGCAGGGAATCAAACACAACACCTCTGTGTTAACACGGATTGCAGCTACTGCTGCACTGCGGGGTGAACCCCCCAGAATTCCGATTGTTATTTCAGAGAAAGAACTGCATAATCTGTACAAAGAACTCAAAATTATATTTCAAAATTTATACATCAAGAGTTTTCCCTTAGAAATAATTTAAGCTGTTGATGTTGTTGATTTTATAAATTAAACTTAAAGGCTTTTTAAAAAATTTGTGGAGTCATGCTGAGTTATTTTTTGTCGAGTCTGAGCCCAAGAATTAAATATGTTAAGTGAGCAATAAACTGAGTCCAATGCTTAATACAATGGTTTGCATAGTTTGTCAACCTCAATGTCAAATTCGTTGAAAGCATAGGTTTTACTATTAGTACTTATGGTTGGTAGGAAATTGATTAGTACCAGCCCATCAAATCTTGGTAGAAAAAGAGTGCATATATGAACAATCTGAATGCCATTTTTGTTGGAAGCATATAATTTACTATCGATGATGTTAACTATGTTACAGAACTAGGAAATTGGCTGAGGTTTTCCCATAATTTTTTGGTCACAAGAGTTTATTCAATTAGCTAAGTATAATTTCAAATTCATTTAAATCATAGATTACACTCTTGATGTTGTAAATAAATTGGTGGTTGCAACAGGTTGCCTGGGCATTTGTGGAAGGCAAGTTTAAGAAAGGGGAGGATGCAGTGTTGATGCTGCACTATGCTTATGGGGCTGTAAAGAAGGCCATTGAAGCATATGCAGTCCGTGCAGGGGCCCATGTAATTGAAGTTCATTTGCCATTCCCTGTGTCATCTAGACAAGAAATTATTGACACTTTTAAAGAAGTTTTGAAGCAGAGCAAGGCTCAATCCAAGCGGATCAGAGTAGCAGTTCTTGATCATGTAACCTCTATGCCTTCCATGGTGCTTCCTGTGAAAGAGCTCATTAAAATTTGTAGGGAGGAGGGTGTGGATCAGGTTTTTGTTGATGGTGCCCATGCTATTGGAAGTTTAGATATTGATATGCAAGATATTGGTGCAGATTTTTATGCTAGCAATCTTCACAAATGGTTCTTTTGTCCCCCTCCTGTTGCATTTTTGTATTGTCGTAAGCAGCTTCTTCCTCATCTTCATCACCCAGTTGTTTCTAGTGAATATGGGTGTGGTTTGGCTATAGAGTCTGCTTGGGTGGGGAACAGGGATTATAGTGCACAACTCTCTGTGCCTGCTGCTTTGCAGTTCATTGAACAATTCGAAGATGGTATTGAAGGCATCAGAAGAAAGAACCATGACCGCGTGATCAGCATGGCAGAGATGCTAGCCAAGGCCTGGAATACCCATTTGGGTGCCCCTCCAGCACTATGCTCATCGATGGCAATGATAGGTTTGCCAGATGCTTTAAAGATAGGATCAGAAAAAGATGCTATGGATTTGAGGACCCTCTTGAGAAAGAAGTTCGGGGTGGAGGTTCCAATATATTACAGACCGCCAACAGTGGTGACACATCTTGATTCAACCGGGAGGTCTAAACCAGCATTTTCAGCATATGCGAGAATTTCTCATCAAATTTACAATACTCCTGATGATTATTTAAAATTTCGTGATGCTGTTAATGAGCTTGTGTTGGAATCTTCTAAATAGTAATGAACTGTGAATCATTTATTAAGAAGATGTCTGAAGATCAGATTGTTGACCCCATCCCTTCTGAAACCCCAATATCATGCTCTATTATAATTTTTCTTGGCCTATTTAAATGTTCACTGTTTCCTGTCCTTTTGTTTTGTCCATAGTATTTAACAGACAGAAATGAGAAGAGAATCAATAGCTAAAACACCAAATTGAAGAGAGACTTTGTAGTGATGCATGGACATGAGTGATCACTTTTATTGGGGTCAGGGTTTAATTGCAGTGCACGAGGATCATCTTTCATGGCAGAGGGGCTCCTTGTAGCCGTCTGGCCTCGAATGTAGGTTCAACATTCAAAGCGGAATAGTGGCAGTGTAGAAAGCGGAATAGTGGCTGTGTAGAAAGCAGAATGCAAATGCATTTTTATGAGAAATTATTGCGGACTATGTATGCATTGAACATTTGAACCCTGATTTCCAAAAGGTTTGTAATTTTGGACCTTGGGCAGACTCATTTACTTGTGACTAGGATAACAAGGCAATTATTGATTATATGCCTTACTTGGAGCTAATGCATACTTGTAGGGGACCAATAATCAACTGTTTTAGGTTTCATACAAAGATTGGGGTTATAATTGTCATATTGCAACCAAAACTGGCCTTCACTTTATTCCGTTCAGTTTTATTTTCTCTTTTTCACCCCTCTTCTCACATGCATGTATGTTGTAATAAGGGCAATACAGCTAAAAGAACGAATCTCTTTCTATCTTGCCACACTAACAAAAATGTTTGTAGCTTTATTATAAAATGGGGAATATTGCAAACAAATGTATTTGATATGTTTCAAATAAATTCTTTG
The DNA here is from genome assembly GCA_018584345.1 of Thuja plicata. Classification (NCBI taxonomy): domain Eukaryota; kingdom Viridiplantae; phylum Streptophyta; class Pinopsida; order Cupressales; family Cupressaceae; genus Thuja; species Thuja plicata. Next base: position 2,187,707 of record MU228071.1, read on the forward strand.
AAGAGAATCATGAGACAAGTGCCACAAAATTTAGAAGTAGAAGCAATTTTAAAATTGGATCTGAGATCCCCAAATGTATATCAAAAAATCTAACTGGTGGCTGATATTTCCAGAAGAAGCTAATTTTGAAAAGAAACTTAAATAAAAGTGAACTGCGAAGATTTAAGATACAATGCTTTTATTAGGTCAGTACGCATAGGTATCCATGAGATGTGGAAAACATCTTAAAGTTTTCACTATCCTTGTCATATTGCAACCAAAACTGGCCTCCACTTTATTGCGTTCAATTTTAATTTCTCTTTTTCACCCCTCTTCTCACATGCATGTATGTTGTAAGAAGGACAATACAGCTAAAAGAATGAATCTCTTTCTATCTTGCCACACAAACGAAAATGTTTGTAGCTTTATTATAAAATGGGGAATACTGTAAACAAAATATATTTGATATGTTTCAAATAAATTCTTTGAAGAGAATCGTGAGACAAGTGCAACAAAATTTAGAAGTAGAAGCAATTTTAAAATTGGATCTGAGATCCCCAAACGTATATCAAAAAATGTAACTGGTGGCTGATATTTCCAGAAGAAGCTAATTTTGAAAAGAAACATAAATAAAAATGAACTGCAAGATACAATGCTTTTATTTGGTCAGTACGCATAGGTATCCATGAGATGTGGAAAACATCTTGTAGTTTTCACTATCCGTGTGTATATTCTAATTTCTTATTCATATCTGACGTGATGAATTTGATTAGGTACTAGCGATCTATTTTTATTGTTATATTATTTAACAGACAAGATTTTGAAATTAAATGTTCTGTTCATTGGGTTATTTTTAATTAGCTTCTAGGGTTCCTTTTTACCTTAATAGTTAATACATTTGCATCGTATCTGGATATATATAATGTATATTGTTGGATTGAAGATGGTTGTACTGGATTGGACTCCAAGTGGCTTTGTTGTACAGTTTTAGGTTTTTCCACGTCTTTGACATAAGTCAGAATAGACTGCTACCATAAATTCTCACTTGAGGATTCTATCCTCCATTCTCACTCACGTGGTTGATGACAATACCCATATTCTCAAAGGAGACATGAATATACCCTGCAAATATTAACATATAGACATATGCTAGCCTTTTCCTTCTGATTTTTAAGGATTCATTTTTAGCCTCAACTCATTGGCATATATGTCAGATGGACCTTAGTAATTGGTGTTTTATGTTTAGGCATGAAGTTCCTGGTAAGGTTTGATGTCTTGTGTTTGCTATATGATTGCTGACCAATATAATTTATATACAACTTTTAACTTTTAATTTTTCAGTTGTTTGGAGTTTTTAGGGGTTTTCTAGTGTTCCATTTCCTCAAGATTTGTATGGATATCTTTCTTCTTCTTGACATTCTGCTTGGTGCACATGGGCGTGCAAGAAAACAAAACTTAGTGCATCAAATAGCAGGTGTCTACAATTTGGTAGAAATTCAGATTTGATATCTATCTCTTGCTTATCCAACAACTTCAGTAACAAAGCCAAACATGATAACCATTTCACTGAGGTTACATTGCTTGTTGGACTAGAATGATAAGTTCTTCAATATTTTAGATATGAGATTTAGTATCTTCAATATTTAAGATATGAGATTTAGTAACTATTAGATGACATTGGAGATTTCAGAACCCAGATTTAAATTCTGAGATTTTCAGCCACGTCCATATAATTCTATGATTTGCTACAGCCAATAAGGCAGTAGACTTGGTCGGTTCTTCCATGTAATGCCTTTGATAATCATCTTACTAAATAAAATAAGGTTAACAACTTGTGGCATGTACGCTTAACCTTAATATTTTTATTTATTACCTGCAGTTATTCCTTAGGTGAATCTTATTAGGATGAAGGGGTGTGCTCCTACTTCATTCTGTTTACAAATAAGGAAGAGAAAGGCTCTTCCAAACCCTCTAGGTTGAAATATTACTTTCATATTTTATATTTGAATATTTGGAGGTCAGCCCCTCAAAGTGGTTTGATATTGTATTATTTTTGCATTTATTTCCAAGAAATATTCTAACAGGTGGTATTAAGTGGCTATTTGAGAGAAGAATTTTATTTTTTTCAATAACTAACAAACCACTGTGAATTTGACCTGGATTTTAGCTTTATAAGGAAGCTATAGTAAGTTTTTAGCTTTCTATGATTAGTTCTAAGCAAGTTATTGTGATTCTATGATTCATTAAATTGCTCTATGAGTCTACAAGTCACAAATTTTGGAATTTTTCAAATTCATTTACATTTTTGAAAAGCACTTGAAAAGTTAGGTGGATTTAGTTCTTTGTAGTTTCTCATTGGAAGCTAAATAAATTCCATAAACTAGTGGTCAAAGTTTGGTCAAAGGAGGGACATCAAATTCAATTATACCTTATGTTTTAAATTTTGATGTGTAAAGACCATTTTTCTTAAACAATATATTAATGCAGTAAAATAATTAAACTATAGAATATTATGAATCTTTTGAACCATAATTATCATGATTTCATAAAAGAAGATGCGTAAATTTTTTTTCTTTTTCAATAATACTCATCAAGTATATTCGAACATAGAATATTACATCAAGCTAAATAACATAGCTCTTAAAGTACAAATAAGGACTTGGCCCTTGACAAACAATAAGGCCTTGCAACTAGTTTACAAAGCATTGCATTAGTGCCAAAATAAATGTTTCAAAGTGAATATCTTTGAAATATGCAGGAGAGAGAGAGAACATCATTAGGGCACTTTTCCACCCATCCACAAAGTAATAAGCTTCCCTGACCATACTCTATTAGGAGAAGCTCAACCTTTCACCAAGGATCTAGCAATCTAAAATCAGTGTGTGTGAAGGAATTTGGAGCAACATGCAATCACATACAATCTAGTATGTACATATCTAATGTATCATGCTTGCATACCTGTATGTAATGCACATGTCTTCATAATACATGATATGGGGGAGAATAATAAATCAATTCAAGCACTACATTTAATTTTTATTTCAAGATTTGGTCTGTAAGATTTGGCTATGAAGGTAGCCATCTAAGATCTAGAGGCAAATGAAAAACACAATAACAAGAGAGAATGAATATGCCAAGAATAAATTGTATTCCTATCAAGAATGCAATACAATAAATGGATTGACTCAACTCGAATCAACTTGAATGAATAATGCATAGGAGAGCCCTTGGTTACTTAGCCAAGGTAAGTACAAAGGAGTGAATGAGACAATGACAAGTGTCATTGTCTCATTACATGATAATCAAGAGACAACTTAGCACCCATCTAAGGTGGAATCACATGTCCACCAAAGGTGGATCATCCTCCAATGTATAATAAAGTTTGTGCAACAAAGATGGAGAATGATAAAGTGATAATTGCACTAAAGGTGGAGTCAACACATAAAGTGGAATGTGATAACTAATAAAAACACCTACAGTGGAAATGCTCCTAAAAGCTCCTATGTGGTCCCTAAGTAAGCTTAAATAAAGTGTAATTAGGACCTAGGTGACAATTAACTAAGGTAAAATACCTAATTACACCCCCCTCCCCTTAAGTGCAACTTAGGAAGAATGTACAAAAGCTTAGAAGGCAAAATGGGTCTTGGCTACTTGGTCATGTTAGGTACTTGTTGTGAGGTCACACCATCGCTCCATTGCAAATGGGGACGCCCTCTTTTTGTTTTGCGTTGGTAGGTTTAGTTAGTAGTGTAGGTTGGCAACAATTCAAATTTTTACAGGCTTAACCCAAAATCAAGATGCCCAAAAAATTTAAAAATGGCAAAAAATTGGCCAAGTATGGAAATTAGAAGGATTGAGCCAATGTATAAGTCAGCCTTACAAAATTTCGTAAGTATAAATTGCCATAAGTAGAAAATAAAAATTAAACTGCTTTTTTCCTCTTGAGGTTGCCACATGAAGGAGTGGAATCCACCTTCTCAAGTGGCATTGACAAATGAAGGACTGGAACCCACCTTGTCAAGTGGCGAAGTTGCAACATTAAGAGGTGGAATCCACCTTCCTATATGGCAAGGAGATGAAACAATGTTTATTGGGCAAGGAAATTAATTCAAATTGATGAATTCGATTTAGAAAGGTGAAAAAACAATATAAAAGGAAGGCATGAAGAAGTTACAACCAATCACAAGCCTCATTCATGAAGTTCAAACAACCTTGATGGGCAAAGTGTGACCCCCATTTTGCATAAACATAGGCCCAACCTCGAGTTTGCAGCCTCTATAATCATGTGAAGCCCTTTGGCCAATCAGCAAGGCCCAAGCATGAAACATGGGGGCTAATTGCCAGCATCTAGACCCCAAATTCCGAACATAAAACTCTAAGCCCCAAATCTGAGCCTAAGTTCGATCACAATTGGGCCCTATAATGAAACGTGTGGGCCTGACCTGTTAAGATCAGGCCTAAATTCGATGAGTGAGGCTTAAATCAGGCCTATAATCAAACGTGTGGGCTCAAAACTCTAGGCATGAGCCCCAAACAAGGGAACGTGTGGGCCTTAATCTCGAATAGGGCAGTCCTAATGTCAACGTGTGGCCTCATTAGCAAATGTTTGGGCCTCAATTAGCACCCATGGCCCTAAATCTGGGTTTACATTGAATATACCAGGCTCTAATTTCCAAGCATGTGGCCCTGTGGAGACAGCGTGCGGGCTGTGTCCTAAATCTGGGCTTAAATTTGATGAAGGTAAGGCCTAAATCAGGCCTATGATGGAACATGTGGGCCTAAATTAATAGCCAAGGCCCCAATGCGAGCCTAAATCTAGACGCAGGACCTAAATCAGGTCTTAGACCTCAAACTTGTGGCTTCATTGGCAAATGTGTGGGCCTAAATCAATGGTCAAGGCCTTCATTTCGAACTTGCAGGCCCAGATCTGGTCCTATTCTCAATGTGTGGCCCCAAAATTCAAATATAGAGCCCATTTCTCCAACGTGTGGGCTCAAAGCTCAAAGCATCTGGCCCTAAAATGAAATGTGTGGCCTTGGATCCACAAACTAGGCCTTCAAATCAATGGATCAGACCTAAATCAAAACGTGTGGGGGCTGAAAGGGGGCACAAAGAGGCCTTAAATCCAAATGTGTGGTCCCATCTCAATTAGCAAAGCTCCTATATTCAATGCAAGGCCTCATCGAATTTAATGCTGAACCTCCAATAGGCGTTGATATGCTTCAAATTTAACCAAGGGAGGCCAATATTAATAAAGGATTGCATTTATATGAACATAAGGAGGAATTCGATCCAATTAGAGGGCCTAATTTTGAAATTTGAAATGGCAAGAAGATTAAATTAAATGAAAGACCATACATTCAATGCAAATGGAGATCTATCATCAATATTGCCATTTAATATTTGATGGTAGAAATTCAATTTTTTGTAGCCTTGAAAGATGAAATCAATTCAAGAGATCAACTATATAAACAAAGCCATTTCAACACTTCAAAGAAAATCATATCAAATCTGATTGCAGGCATACCAGGAGAAATTCGAACCAGTAAAGGGCAAATTGAGGAAGATCTTTAATCAATTTTGATGCAGGGCTGCATATAGGTGCTGATAAAAAATCAATCTTCTTCAAGTTTTCATGCCAAAGGACTGATAATAACATTTACCACCAAATAAAGTTCTGATTTCAGTCATCTCCAGCGAATTCAAGGCCTGAAATGAAGAGAGATCAACACAAGACTTGAATTTTTACCTTTCTACAACACACTGTTGCTGTTAGAGACAAAGATCTAAACTATTTTTCAGAACTATATAGTTCTGTACCAGGCATTGTTTCGCAGATCTCAGTCACTTTTTCTCATAAACAGCGAAGTGAAAGTGACTTAGCAAGAGTGATATGATGTGTAGAGTTGAGAATTGATTGAAATTGCAAGTATTTCATGCTATTACAGACCTAGATTTGCTATTTCAGAACTCTGATTTAAAGTTTTAGAAGTCTGATTTTAACATACCAGCACCTAGCAACTTCAAGATTTAATTTACTATCTTGCAAGTTTGATAAAACGAAGTTAAAATCTGATTAAGGTCTGGTATTGCAGGTTGAATCAAGGAGATAAGCGAGAGGAGATTTCAAGATCAAGATCAAGCCAACAAGATGCAAATCCAAACTCAAATTCATGAAAATACAAATCAAGAAGTCAAGAATGCAGGAACAAGCCAAGGCAATGAGGAGATTTCCAAGAGTAGAAGAAGTTTATGAAGAAGACAAAGGGTATTTATCAAGGCTATGAGATGAGCATGCTGAATTGGCACCCATTTTTTCAACCTGTCAAATCATGCCAAGTGTCCCAGTGGGAGAGCTCAATAATACTATGTCCAGATTCATTGAACTTACAAAAAGGGAAAAAATCAAAGAAAATTATCTTCTACAGGAAGATTTGTTGTAAGCCCATGTGGCGTTTTATTATTGGCTCATTGATTGGCGACTTCGTCTATAAGCTTCTAACTAACCTCTCTCCTCATTGGCCCACAAAACATTGTAATTTTCCTATTGGCCCACAAGGCGGTGCTCTTTTATAATTGGGTGGACATTTAATAATTGTTAGTGGAGGTTATGAAACCCTAATTAGGGCTGTGTTGGATTAATCCTGGCCCTCGATTTCAAATCAATCTTGGCCACTCATTGTACTAGGGACTACTATAAAAGTCCAAGACCTTGTCATTTGTAACTCATTAGATTGAGGAGATTAAATTAGAGATAAGATCAGATTAGCTAAGATAGGGATTTGGAGAAATTGTTGCCATAATACTACCAAAATTATTCCTTCTTTCATTGTTGGTTTTCATGGTGAATGTTTGTGACGTTTGGAGTATTGCATGGTTCTTCACTTCCTCACTTAGAGTAGGATTTCATTTCATATTGATTAGAAGTAGTGTTTAGTTGAATGAAAGATATTTTGGATGCATCTTTGGTGAACTCGCATAGACCAAACCACTAGTTTCTTGTTGATTGTAAGTACACCTTGTGTGGTTGAATGACATAATTATGAGCTTTACTTTGACTATGGCTTGCACATTGATATGCATTGTTGGATGATGTTAATGGAATGGTGATAGTTTGAATGCCTTACATTTACCTTTGGAGATCGCACTAGCTTGGTTGATGTCGATGGCTAAACTAAGTCTAGTAGAGTCACAAAGACACCCACAATTTCTTGCATTCTAGGAGTAGATTATCTTTCTAAAGCCTTTCTCTTTGCAGTTTATCGATTGGAAGAAGTTGAAGTCAAGTTGATATCCATTGATTGAACATCGTAACTCCCTTAGTTTAGCATATCACATCATTAAAACTAAGTGAAAGTCCACAATAAAGAAGGAACCTTGAGGTTGTCTCATTTGATCACACAAGCTGTATACACTGTTTAGCATATGAGCATTCTTATTCAAGAGAGTTGGGAATTTGGTATTTCATCTTGGAATACTAAGTATTCAATTCTACATGTTGTAGTGGAACAAAACTCGCATCAACAGTACCCATGTACAAAGCCAATGCAATCTCTCATAAACGGAAAAGGAGAAAACCACATGGGAGAAAACTTCTCTCCAAAAGATATATGAAAATACACAATGCTGTCAATAAAATATGAGAAGAACAAAACTCATGTGAGGAAAAAGTCCCCCCATAAGAGAGAAGAAGAGAGACCATGAACTCAATGTCAAACTCCTACAAAGATGGTCCAAGATGATGACCAATACTCCTCTGTATGAAGAAAATAGAGGCAATTAATGGATAATGGCCTCATTCTTCGCCTATTATGACATTTAAAATAGTGAAGACCTTCATATCTTAATCACTCTCCAAGGTTAAGAGTTATTTCACGAGTTTGCATGGAGTTGGTTATGCATTTAAGTGTCAAATGATATAATCAATAATATTCTTGTATGATATTGTTTTATCCTTGTGCATCTGTGTGTTTGGTTAACAATGCAGTTTTATAACAGCAGTGATTAATGAATAAAATTTTATACTAAAACAATAAAATTGGCCCTTCTAGTTATTCTGTTTTTCAATATGAACAAATATATACTTGGTGGATAACAATATCATCATTATATAGCTTACGACAATATCTTCATATTGATGCTCAACAATATCATCATATTGATGCGCAACAATATTGTCACACTACTGTGCAGCAATGTCATCATATGGATATACAAACTGGATAGCAATAACATCATTCTGGTATACAACAATATCATGTTGATAAACTTATTGGACAGCAGAGAGTATAAACTTTGTGCATCTATAGCTGAGTTAAACACCCTAACATGGACCAAATACAACATATATATACCCAACAATTGAAAGAAGCGTATGACAGATTTGGATGCCTAAGAAACGCCCACTCTATGAAGGGTGATTAACAGATACAGCATATTGATGGCTGCATTACCATTGTCCAAGTCATATATATTTCTACAAATGCATTTTCAAGCATAGGTATTGTGATGTCCCCAACTCAAGCCAGGAGGCTTAGCATTGCATCAGCTGCCCTTTCCTTGGATTACCCTAGGGGAAGATGATGTAGAGCATTATTGGGTAAGTGTGTAGTCTTTGACTTGTATTGTATTCTATTCTAAAGTTGTGGGCACATCTTATTATGCAAATTAAGTGAACTTTGATTTTAAGTTGCGGGCACGTCTTTTTATTCAACTTAAGTGACTCCTAGCCTAAAGACTTAAGTTGTCTCCCTTTACATGAACTTTAAGTGATTTTAATAAGCATGTGACAAAAAAGGCGTAGGGGTTTGGGATTTCTAGGAGCCTATTGGCTCATTTTTATGGGTTTAATGTGGAGCATTGGATTGAGTTGGCAGTGGATCAAGGGCTGAGGTTAAATCATCCTTTTGGGAGTCATTATGTAACATTCTAGGGTTCTTTTAGAGCTCATTTTTTTATCAGTCTTTTATTGTTGCTGCTACAATCTTTGGCTTAACTTCTGAAACCCTTGAGTATCCCTGGTTTGGGAGAGACATATGGGCCCCTCCTAGTCAAAAGGGTGTGTTTCGGTGAAAGAGCTTTGGTCTGTGATGCCCTGACACATAATTTTCAGAGCTGCAATATCTTATCAGATTTGGAGACCATTTTCTGAAGGTGAAATTCAAGCTGCAGTTTCAGATTTATGTTAACTACAATAAGGTTCTTCATATTACTGAGCTTCATTGAAGATGGCGACAATAGGGACAAGTTGAAACAGGTTGAACATACCTAGTTCTGATTTTTGGGGTGTTTTGGTAAGGACAGCTAAGGTTTGAAAACATTTATGAGGTATTTGTGTCTAAATCTGCATATTATTATCTTCATTACAAAAAAATAAAAGTCAACGTGAATCATTTCTGAAGTTTATGGGCAGATTTTGAGTGATTTTCTGTAACTTTTCTACACTCAGAAGTACACAAATTTATTTATATTAGCAGAAAAATCAGTTATATAATCTGAATGTAAATCTAAGTTTGCTGAAGAATTCCTTATGTGCAAAGAGAAAATCAGAATTTTCTGTGCCCTATTTTTGGGTATATTGTTGTTTTTCTATTATTCCTATTTGGGGATATTGCAGATATTAGTGAAGACTATGTACAGATAAGACTATGGTTAATCCAATTCCACGCCTCTACTAAGGAATAGATAAAATTGTAGTGAATAGTTAGAATCAATCTTGGCAGTAATAATAATGTATATATCTATTCACACTCACTTTTTAGAGGCCTAAACCAAACAAACAATTTGGGTGGGTACAACACCAACAAACAAAATCAAGGAATATGACAACCTTTTCAATGTCCAACAAAATTCAACCTACCAAAAATAGATATTTGCAAGTTTGATAGGATAAATGTAACTACACGGATAAGTTGCATTAGACAATATTTTGAGCTTTATGATATATCAGGAATGCAATGGTTGACATAGCCTCACTACATTGAGAATCTGAACCTTATTAGTGGTACTAATGGATGATAAGTGACAAGCAAGGGCAAATGTTTGGTTGGAAGGAATTTATTAGTGACTTGGCAACCCACCATGGGCAACCATGGAATGGAAGTCACTTAATTGACAAATTTGAATCAAATAGGGTTTGTAGTTGAACATATAAGATTGACACTTTGAATGCATGATGTGACATCTTAGTAGAGGCTACAATTATATATCAATGAATTTAATGACTGAAATAAGCATGATGTTTATTTGCTGCAACAATGACTACATATTGAGCAACAAAACTTTAGCGCCAGTAGATCCAAGCAAGATCAAATTATATGATGGAGAGATAGAAATGTGACTAAACTTCTTTAAACCAAGACAAATTACCAAGCTCTTGGTCATAACCCCGCCAATAAATAGGGTCACAGCCGCCGAAACCCAAGAGATAGGGCCTCCCTTATTATCTAAGTAATAATGAAATTATTATTGCATTGTTGGCCGATCCACTTTTATATCGGCACCCAAATCAGAGTTTGAATAGCATTCAAATAATTTAAAATTAATTCTGAGCCAAGCCAATTGGTGTTAACACGGTTTTAAAAATAAAACAAAATTATATTTTAGAAAGGGCCAACTTCCCTTGAGTAGTCTCCACCCTTGGGCTTTCGGAAGAGTACAAATAGAAGATAAAATATTGATGACAAAGGGGGGCAAAAGGGAAGAAAATATTCTAAAGGGTAAAAGAAGACATAAAAGAGAAAAACCAAAATCAGAAAGCAGTGATCAATGTATGAGATTAAGATATTCATGATAATATACAAATGGCTAAAGACATTGATTATTTCAATTGGTGCAGTTTCCTTAATAATAGCAGCAACTTCCTTAATAATGGAGACTCCCTTAATTAGCAGCGATGATACTAGCAAGTGGTTAGTTAGGGTAAATAAAGCAGTTATATTAACAACGGTTCAGATAAATAACAAACAGCAGTTAATAAGATAAATGAAGGATATAGGTGCGATTACACAGAAGTTTAAATCAAAGATTTAAACTAATTTCTGGCCGATCTGTTTGGAATTAATAAATAAATAAAATCTATATTGTTTTTAGGCCGACCTTTGAATGAATCACCTCTTTCAAGATGAGTCGCCTCTCTTCATGAAGGGGATGGTGAATATATGTAAGGAGAGTTGGAGATAAAAGAAAGGGGAAAGGAATCTAAGGGAGTCGTCTGATATAAAGAAAACAGGCTTCAGACATATACATAACTGTGACATTGCATCCATAAATTGGCATGGAACTTAACTGTTTATGCATTCAATCTGCATATGTGTGATAATATAATGCATTCAATCTGCCTATATGCAATTGATAATAATGTTTTCATTCTACCTAAGTGCAATAATAGATAATGATGCATTTGATCTGCTTAGATGCCATTATGGATAATGATGCATTGGACCTAACTATATACAATCAATTCTGTTATATGCATTACTAGTTATTAAGTGCAAGAGGGTTAATACTTAAATTATGTGATTACATATTTGAGTGTTTATTTTGTAATCAATCACATATGAGTTGGGGGAAATAAAATAGGGAGATGCAGTGTACCGGCTCCCCTGAACTAAATATGCCACCCCAAGAGGGGGAATTGGTCCATAGTTGGACATTTATGCCTCTTGTGGGCTGAGAGGTGATTTGGTTGACCCAAGGGAGGGAATTGGTCCATAGTTGGATATACCTGTTGCTTGTGGGATACCCCAAGGGGGGAAGTGGTCCATAGTTGGATATTCCTGTCGCTTGTGGAATAAGGGCAAGTTGCCATAATGTGGATGTTACATGCTCTAGAGCTTAGTTAGGTTGGGCAGTTTACTGCCGCCCTCTTGAGGTTCCTACCAAGATGAATTTATGACTGGTTACGAGATGGTAAACCCGAATTCGAGGACATTACTAAGGAACTCCATTAAAGAGATTAGTTATATCATATGATTTAGTAAATGTTCCTAACCCTAGTGGGAAATATATGTTTAGGGATTATGTTGGAATTGTAATTTGAGGGAAAAAATCTAGGGCATTGGAAAAAGAGACATCACACTCTATCCCTAAACAAGAGGGTAGAGGACAAAGAAAAAGGTCCATGTTGGCATTACGATAGCAAATGGTTTTGTCACGTCCCCTTGGTACAAAGGATCTAATTATTTAATTTAATCAAAGTGTTTTTTGAATACCAATAAATAATATAATATAATAATAATATTAATATTATAAATAATAAAGATAAATGAATAAATATTTAAAAACAAATTGACTGGGTCAGCTAACAATATAAATAAAGTATTTGAAATTTCTTTTTTGAGTCAACTTGGGTTCTTTGATGCCCAAGGGCAAATAGGTATAAGAGAAGGGTGATTTTGTTGGTTAGTGGATTGTGATTACTTGGATGATTTTTGTTTGGCACGTTTGCATTTTCGAAGGTGTTGTCTACTGGGATGAAAACCATTGCACAAGTGCATTGGAGGTATTTGGATAGAATTCCATGTGCCTCTCCTTGGTGACCCCATCTAGGGTAAGTAGCTTGAGCTAATAGAATCATTGTTTGTTTCAGGGATTAGTTGCGAGCGAAATTGGAAGGACCTACATCTCATCGTTTACCTTATTATGGTTATGTGGAGTAACTTAAATCAAGTGTTTAAGTTGGGCGAGAACATCTCAACTAGGCTTGTAGCTCCAATAGGTTTGGAAGGGTGTCGAAAGGGCCTTAACATAGTGCTATGACATTCAATTTATTCACCCAAGTGATTCATGGGACAAGGGTATACCTACTTAGATTTACCGATATCAAGGTTTATTTCAAATCAGCACCCGCCTCCAAGCACACCTAGTGCACATTTAATGACCCCTTGTTGAACTAGTGTTTATCAATAACTAATAATAATAAAATTAAACTATTAAAGAATAAAAAAAATATAATATAATTAAAATCTAATTAAATTTAATGAATGGTCAAAAGACATGAAATGAAGAGTTGTGACTCCCTCAAACATGAGATATAAAAGGGTGAAGAGTTCATATGAAAGGGGAGATATGGAGGTAGGAAGAAAGAATGTAGCATGTGAATCATGAATGGATTAATGAAAGAAGAAAGGAATGGGAAGTAAATAAGGAAGTGACTCCTTCAAAGGGCAGAAATTATGAAAGGTTGTACACTTTCAAAGGTGATTTGTGACTCTTTCAAAGGACAAATTATGAAGGGTTGTACTGTTTTAAAGGGTGGTAATTCTGAAAGGTTGTGACTCTTGCCAAAGGGTAAACATGATGAAGAGGTGTGAATTCTCCCTCATATTGGAAGATATAAAGGGGAGAAGGTTTCATTCGAGGAAGACACCCAAGGGAGATCAATTTGGAAAATAATTTATTATTCTCAAAAGGCAGCAATGGAGGGTGATTACTCAATTCTCATGAAAGGTGGTGACCCTTTCACTAATAAACTATAAAGGAGAAATCATTCCAAGCATTCAAGAATCACTTATGAATCATGACTTATCAAATCAAGCAAACAATCAATCAACAAACCACTCTATCAAATCTGCATTCATTCAATCATCATTCAACAATATATCAAACCAGCATTCATTCAGTCATCATTCAAAAATGTATCAAACCAGCATTCATTACATCGTCATTTGTCAATAATCTAATCAACAACTCCTTAATCATCACTCACCAATACCTCAAATCACACAATTAAAGGAATTCAATCAATCAATCATTCATTCATACAAAAATCTATCATTCAACAACAATCAAATGATCAAGTCTGATTTGAATAGAACTTAGAACAAATAAAACAATCTAAAATATTAAGGGAAGTGATTAGTTTGTATTATTATTTATTTATTATTCTGTTTGGAAGATGCAGCAGTACCGATCTTCCCTCATCAAGTACCCCACCCCATGTTGGTTTGCTTGTGGGCCAAGGGGTCTAATGACTTAGAGGCTCATTTCATGCCCTAGGGCTTGGTTGAGGAAGATAGTCTCTAGGTGTCCTAATGAGAATTTTACTATTAGTAATTATTTATTTGATTGCCATCAAGCAATCATGTCTAGGATTAGTGAGGAAATGGGGTAGGGAGATGCAGCAATACTGGTTTTCCCCAATTAAGTAACCCACCCCAAGTTGTTTAGCTTTTCATCCAAGAGGTCAAATTGACTTGGTTGTTCGTTTTGTGCTAATGGGCTTAGTTGTGAGAAATCAATATCCAAGCATCCCTTCAATTAAGTAGCCTACCCCAAGTTGGTTAGCTTATGGGCCAAGGGGTCGAATTGAATTGGTTGGTTGTTCCGTGCTCTGGGGCTCAATTGTGAGGAACAATCTTTGGGCATCCTACTGGGCCTTGCCATTAAATTTCTAATATAGTTGGCTGTTGGAAATATGCTATAAAATGGATCTAATGCATTTAAGATAATATGTTTTCAATAGGGACTATTTATGATCATAATGCTTGATGCTAATTAATTATAATTTTCTCTAAGTTTACTTGCCATTATGTAATTTATTTTAGAATACTTTTCGTAAATAAGTTGCATTGTTGGAATTGTTATTTTTGGGCAAAAATTAGGTATATCCCAAAAGTGGACATTACAACACAAGAGGAAGTTTCCACGCTACAGTCACCACACTAAAGATAGGGAGTGTTCTCCACAATGAGAATCAAATCATTCACCCAGTTGCTGAACTAGGGGATTTCTCAAGGGAATGTGTTGCCATGCAAATTAATGAAGCACAATTGAGTGAAAGTGAATCCAAAGTGTTCATAGTTATTCACTACTGAGAAAGTGAAACTATTTAGGTACTACCTAGTTAAGAGCATCATTATCGTCAAGCAGATTGTGGAAATTAAGGTTCATTGGTGCCAAAGGTTGGCCAATATTCTGAATATTGTATATCTCTAGATTTGACTTAAAATATATATTCAATCCATGCAATTTGAAATTTACACTTTATATTAGCAAATACATGACAATGATATACATTAGCTGAATACCATTTATATGTGAGTGGAATTGTAAGATGCAGTTTTGAAATTTTGACTTAATGTGAATATTAAACTTGTCAATCAACCGATGAGTTTTGTACTCTTGTGAAACTCTAGTGTATTGTCACTAATATGCAGTAATGCTAATTCAGTCATCATTTGTTTGCACATTCTAAGCTCATTTACTGGGGAATCGCAAGTTATATAAATACCCTAAATTCTAGAGATGTCATAAGTGGGTCACCACATTGATATTAAAGCCTTTGATCTTGCCATCTTGCAAGGCAAGGCTAACATCTTGAGGCATCCCAATAAAAGAGACTTGAGGGTCTACGAAAGGAAGAGGGCATGGATTTTATTCCAGAGTTATTGGTCAAACTTGAAGGCCCCAAAATTGTTGACTAGTACCAAAAGCTTTTAGATGATGTCAAAGCTTGTATTCCCTTTGATGAGTACTTGGAGGTACTCAGGATCAATTACCTCGACAAAAGGGGCTTATATGACTACGTAAAATGAAAGAAAGAAGAAGAGCCCAAGATGACGGAACCTGAAATAGTGAAGGCTAAATTGGATTCAATTACAAAAGGAGGACAAGAAAGAAGTTGTGATAGTAGAAAAAGAAGTAAAACCAAAGCTACAAGACATCATGGAGCTAGAACAAGAGAAATCCTATAGGAAAGATGAAGGTGAAGACTCATTGATTTGTAATGATTGTGCATATTAGCAAAAGATAGAACTATACTATCGCATTTTGAGAAGATTTCCTTGCATGGAAATGTTGGTGGAAGGGTTCCACCATGGAGGACAATCACCATAACCATTGCAAGTTTGGTTTTCGACAAAAGAGGTTACAATGCTATAGCCATGATATGGAGAAATCCACTTTTGAGAACCATGCTATGGGAAATCTAAGTAGCCGATCCTGATTTTGGTTCGGGTTTGGATTCAGATTCGGATTTGGATTCAGGGATTCAGCAAAATTTTTTTTGGGCCGGATTTCAATACCGCGGGTATATATAGAGACATTTCAAATATATATATGTATGTATGTATATTCATAGATTCACACATGTAACATGTCAATGTTCATTCATCATTGGTTCAAAACTTCAAAGTTCAAACATATAATAATAATAATAATAATAACAAGTTAGAAGTATGATTCTCATAAAATGATAAATTCATAATTGTCAATATGATTATATCATATTCATACTTTGTAAAAGTCTCAAAATGTCATTACATGCTGAAAATTTAAATCACAAGCCATATTTCATATTTAAAACTTAATATCCAATTCCATATTCATCTTCATCATCTTCATAGGAATCAAGGTCAACATTTGGTTCCTCTTCAACTTCATTTGAACCAACAACTGTGACACTCACCATGTCCATGTCATGTGAAACAGTTGCCTCTTGTTCATCTACAGAGACTTGGGCAAGTTGTGCAACCGTGGCCTCTAAATCAGAACACTGAGGGACTAGATCCCAATTCTTTGTCGCACCCTCATTATAGTCCTTTTTTTTATGTGACAATAGGCCAAGGTTGCAATGTATGAAGACCAAATCCTCTGCTTTTTTGGCACCCAAGCGATTGCGCTTAACCGAGTGGATGGAGTATGTACTCCAATTCCGCTCCATTGGAGAAGAACTTGCAACCCATTGAGTTAACAAACAACATTTACATTTAGTATTTAATTTCAATATAATAGCATCATAATTAAATGGAAATTCAAAATTAAAGAATGATTAAAAAATAAAAAACGATACATACTTGGGGGAGAAGTTTAATTGCAAGAGGCTGCAAGAAAACGAAGCATTGACCATGTGCATACCACCATTCATCAACATCCATCCTATATTGAGCATGAAGAGCGATAGTGTCATGATATTTGGTAGATGCAAATTCGACAAACTCGGTGAGGACAATGTTTTGAGTTTCATCATCATCATGATACATCTTTGAAAATGCAGCCTTGTAACTAGTAGCAACCTCTGCATCTCTATATGGTGCCACCCTGTTTGGTTGTGAAACCATCTCTTGGCTATAAAACCTTGGCGACAAAGCATACACAAAGAGATATAAGGGGGTGGTCATCTTGTTCCAATGGCCAACAATAATTTTTCCGACTTCTTTGAAAAAAGTATCTGTATGTTCCTTGCCACTATTATTGTTCTTATGTACTCCACCATGGTGTCCATGCCATCATAAATTTCACCCAAACACGGGCGGTCAATATCAACAAATCTAATCATGCTCATGATGGGCTCGGTGAATTCTAAAACATATTCCGCACGCTCCCACCATTCATCATCAAGGATCAATGCTTTTTACTTTTTGGGCTTTTTCTGTGTTTGATTGCCTCCATACACTCCACAAAGTGTTGATAACCATAGCACTCAAGGCCTCTTGCACCTTCACAAGTCGTCTTAAGACGATTGTGTGAGATGCAAATCAAACCTATGATGACATAAAACATACATGTCATATATCAAGTTCATCTATAAAATTTAAAACTAAAAAATCAAATATAAAAACAAACTTAAATTACCTTCAACAACTCCAATGAAGAGAAGGTCTTGAATATGGCTTGTGTCATGTGATGATTTGTCACAAACATTTGTATCTCCCCAGCCTCTGTGTAAATTTTACCGATCCATTCATTTTGAGTGCCAATTTTTTGCATGATTAAATTGAGTGAGTGGACTGTACATGGTGTCCACAAAATGTGATTTATGTGGCCTCCACTATAGTCCCAACTACCCTACAATTTTTAGCATTGTCCGTAATGACTTGGACAACATTTGCAGCCTCCACCATCTCAATTGATTACATGAGGATATTGGCAATGAAACTTGCATCTTTCACTTGCCCCTCACAATCCATTGCCTTCAAGAACATCGCCCCTTTAGGTGACACTGCTATAACATTAATCAAAGGCCTATTCTTGCAATCTTTCCATCTATTAGAAATGGACACACTTGTTTCCGCCCATGTTGATGCAGTCAAGGATGGAGAAATCCCAAAAGATTAGTCCAATTCTTGCAGCCAACACACAACGGAAAACAAGAAAAACAAGCCAAGAATGAGAAAATGAGAGATCAGCCTTGAATTACGATCGACGAATCAATTACAATAGACCTGCAACATGCAGTCTTACATGCCAAACATACATGCCTGATTAGATAAAAAAATCTCTTACAAACCCTAGCCAAGATGCGCTAGATAATCTTATGAAAACTCTCTCTCCCATAGGAACAAGTCCATAAGCTTAAATAGCAATTACAATCATCGATTGGCCTAGAAGAGAACATATTTTCCAAGAATATGAAAACGTGTTACAACAATTAGGTCAGGACCCAAAACAACTGGATCAACCTCCAATAAAAACAATAAGAGATGCGATCATACAAATAAGTTAGCCTTAAATGTAGTACTGAAATGGCACGATCACGCATGGAAAATCTAATCGAAAGATTGGGAAAACGATCGAAAACCCAACCACAGATTGGAAACATGAAGAACAGTACATGCTCGCAAATAATCTGCAACAACTCTTGTGCGAAGAAACCAAATGAGGTGCGATCATAGAAAACGATCCAACACAAAGCCATGACCGCAACCATAAATGACAAGTACAAATCTATCACCAGTAGAAATACCAGACTGAAAGAAAATAGACTAACTACTGAAAGCAAATATTTTTGGTGATGCAAGATTGCCATGACCCCAAGATGCTCCTGCATCAGACACTCGGGGTAATTGAAAAGTGAGTCTCTCACTTTAATAGGTCTACCTCAGCCTGAGAAATCCATGATGAATCTTCAACTGGTCTGTCTTTCCACTTGACTAGATATTCTATATACTGCTTACTTCTTGTACTTCGACCAACTCTACTATCCAAAATTCTCTCTATCTGCTCCATCTGCTTCTTAGGATACTGCTGTCCAACATCTGATTCTCCACTACTAGTGCAATCTGATTCATGATACTCATACAAATCAGCAATAGTGAAGATTGGTGATATATCCATGTCCTCAGGTTATTCCACTTCATAAGCATTCCGTGAATCAAATCTCCTCAAGATCTTACAAGGACCAAATTTCTTCATCTTCAACTTGTTATAAGTACCAACTGGAAATCTACCCTTTTACAAGTATACCATAACTTCATCTCCCTCTTGAAATTCCTTGTGTCTCTTCATGTCCGCTCTCATCTTATAGGCTTGATTCATTTCCTCCAAATGACGTCTCACCTCTTCATGCAATGATCTCATGGCCTCTGCAAATTCATCTCCTTCAACACTCTTCTTAATATCACGATTGATATCCCTTAACTCTGCTACTCCCTTAGGATTAAATCCAGTAACCACTTCAAATGGTGTCTTTCCTGTGCTCCTATTTACTGAATTGTTATATGCAAACTCTGCCTGTGGTAAAACTAAATCCCAATTTCTAGGCTTATCTCCAACTAAACATCTCAACAAGTTCCCCAAACTCCTCTTCACAACCTCTGTTTGTCCACCAATTTGTGCCTGAAAAGTAGAACTGAACTTCAAATCAGCTTTCATCTTCTTCCAAAATGTCCTCCAAAAATATCCAACAAACCGACTATCCCTGTTTGATACAATGCTCTTAGGTAAGCCATGTAATCTCACAATCTCCTTGAAAAACAAATCAGCTACATGCACTGCATCTATAGTCTTCTTACAAGGAATAAAATGTGCCATCTTAGAAAACCTATTTACAACCACAAAGATAGAATCACAACCTCTCTATATCCTAGGCAATCCAAGTACAAAATCCATACTAATCTCCTCCCAAGGTTTGACCGACACTATCAAAGGTGTATACAACCCCACCTTCTAACTACCTCCCTTAGCAACTTGACATACTTTACAACTCTATACAAAATTCTTCACATCCTTCTGAACTTGTGGCCAAAAGTAATTGTCACTGACCAACTCAACTGTCTTATCAATGCCAAAATGTCCTGCTAAACCTCCACTATGTTTCTCCTTAATCAGATTATCCCTCATGGAACTCCTAGGTATACATAATTGACTACCCTTGAATAACATCCCATCTTGAATGAAATAATCCAACCACTTACCTCTGTCAGCAATAGTAGGTTCCTTACAAGCTTTCCAAGATTCAACAAAATCTGGATCTTCCTCATACATGGTCTTCAATTCATCAAAACCCAAAATTGCAATCCTCATCTCAGTCAACAAAGTTCTTCTCCTACTCAAAACATCAACAACTTTATTTGCTACACTACTCTTATGTTTCAACACAAATGTATAACTCTGGATAAACTCAACCCATCGCAGATGTCTCTGATTCAACTTACCTTGGCTACTCAAAAACTTCAATACTTGATGATCAGTATACAATACAAACTCCTTAGGTAACAAGTAATGTCTCCATTTCTTTGAAGCTTGGATTATAGCATAGAATTCCTGATCATACACTGAATACCTTCTCTTAGCATCATTCAACTTCTCACTGAAATAAGCAACAGGTCTTCCTTCTTGAGTCAAGACAACTCCAATTGCATATCCACTAGCATCACAGTCTACTTGAAATACCTTATTGAAATCAAGTAAATCCAATACCGGTTGCTTTGTCACCTTCTGCTTCAACAAATCAAAGCTCCTTTGCGCTCCATGTGTCCATCTGAACTCCTTTTATCACTTCTCATAGTTTCAATCACCGGTCCATAGATTGAGCTAAAGTTTTTGATGAACTTCTGATAGAAACTAGCTAATCCATGAAATGATTTTACTTCTCCAGCACTCCCTGCCCCTGGTGTAGGCCACTCAACAATGTCTTTCACTTTCTCAGGATCCATCTTCAATCCTTTTGCAGATATCACAAATCCCAAGTATACCAACTCCTCCTTCATGAAAGTACACTTCTTGATGTTTATCAGCAACTTCTCTTCCCTTAACCTTTGTAATACTTGCTTCACATGTATCAAATGTTCCTCTTTGCTCTTACTGAAAATCAAGATGCCATCCAAATACACAATGAAAAACTTACCCAAGAAACTCTTTAGGACTTCATTCATCAACCTCATGAAAGTACTAGGTGCATTAGACAATCCAAAAGGCATTACCAACCATTCATTCAGTCCTTCATTTGTCTTAAATGCAGTCTTCCACTCATCACCTTCTCTGATTCTAATATGATGATACCCACTCTTCAAGTCTATCTTGGTGAAATACTTAGCTCCACTCAAACAATCCATCCTTGGCAAAGGAAACCGATACCTAATTGTAATCTGATTGATAGCTCTTGAATTAGTACACATTCTCCATTGTCCATCTTTCTTAGGTGCTAATACTGTAGGTACTACACATGGACTCAAAATTTCTCTGATCAATCCTCTCTGCAACAAGTCTCGCACTTTCCCTTTGAGTTTTTCACTCTCCATCGGTGACATCCTATACACTGCTTTATTTGGTAAACTAGCTCTTGGTATTAAATCCATGCAATGACTAATACTTCTTACCGGTGGTAATCCTTCAGGTATGGTATCTGATATGATGTCAGCAATACTCATTCAACAATCCAGTGATTTCCTCAGGATGTTCTTCTACCAAAACATTCTTCTTAGACTCCTTAGGTACCAAGGCAAAACACACATTATTATGCTTCATGCCATCCAAAAACTTCCTGCCATCCACTAGACAAATCCTTGCACTGGTACATACTTCACTCTTAAGAGGTTCCTCTAAAGGTAACAAATTTTGTTTCACCCCATTGGCAACAATAGTGTAGATATTCTTTCTACCATCATGTATAACTCGCCTATCACGCTACCATGGTCTACCCAACAAAATATGACACACATCCATAGACATAATATCAGACAAAACCTCATCATAGTACTTCCCAATCTTGAACTTAACTAGGCATTGTTCACTTAACAGTACCTTGTGTTCATCTTGTATCCATGCAATCCGATAGGGTTTAGGGTGCTTCATCCTTTGCAACTTCAGTTTGTCAACGAACTCCTCTAAAGAAAGATTATCAGAACTGCCACTATCTATGAGAACATTACACACCTTGTTCTGCACCTTACATCTGGTTCTAAACAAAGTCTTCTTCTGTATAGACTCCTTGTTCCCGGTGATAGAGGATTCTCCTAGTCACCAAGGTTGCACCTTCCTCTGCTCCATTGTTATTCACTGAACCGGTGGACTCTTCATCAACAAATGCTATTCTCCTACTGCCCTCTGGCTTCTTCTCAGAGTTACTTTGCTTGCATTCAAAGGCTCTATGTCTTGCTTCAACACATTTAAAACAGGTGCCACTGAACTTCTTCCGTTCACCACTAGTTTGCCCTTCATATCGGTAGGAACTCCTGTCATTCCTCTTATACCGATAACTGTCTTTAACTTCTAAATCGCTTCTACCTTGATCTCTAGAAGATCTACCTCTACCTCTTTGAAATCTTCCTCCTCTGCCTCTCTATTTCTGTTCATGCTTCCTATTCAGCTTCTCTTCAGCCTTCAAGGCCCACTTATAAGCCTCTTCCACACTCCTTATCTGCAATAGACTGATTTGAGCCTCATCATCTATATGCCCAGATCTAATGTTCAACTTATAGAACTCCTTAGCATAACTCTTAACACTTAGGTCTCTTTGCTTCAAATTCGGCAAATTCCTAAACAAGCTTACTTGTTAGTCCTTAGCCAAGAACTTAGCTTTTAACTTGTTCACAATCCTCTCCCAAGACTTGATCTTGTCTTTACCTCTTCTTTGCCGATCTGCTTGCAAATGTTCCCACCACAGGGATGCATGTCCTTTCAACTTGGTACAGACATACTTTAGTTTCTTATCTTCATTGGTTCCCTCAAGCTCAAAATATTTGTCCATCTTTATGATCCAATCTATCAATTCATCAACATCTAGATTGCCATGATAATCAAGGGGATTGAAATGAGGTCTCTTATTGACATTAGTCAAAGCCCTAATGAACCTTTCCTCTTCACGATTCAATTCTGGTTGTGCCTCATTGTTTTCTCCTTCCACATCTGGATCTTAATGTTGTTCATCTCCTTCTTCATTACTAGCATCTTCTATATGTTGTCCTCTTCTTTGAGCAGTCTCTACTGCTTCCAATCTGGCAAAAAATTGTCTTAACAAGTCTAAGACTGCTGGATCTGCATTCCTAGCTCCACCTCTAGCATTTCTCCTGGCCATTGTGCAATCCTTATTAGTTGTAGTTCGGATCCTTTCAACTGCCACCTCACAAGCGAACCCTAAGTTGCAAACCCTACTTAAACTTGCTCTGATACCACTTGATGCAGTCAAGGATGGAGAAATCTCAAAAGATTAGTCTGATCCTTGCAGCAAACACACATAGCGGAAAACAACAAGAAAAACAAGCCAAGAATGAGAAAATGAGAGATCACCCTTCAATTACGATCGGTGAATCAATTACAACAGACCTGCAACATGCAGTCTTACATGCCAAACATACATGCCTGATTAGATCAAAAATCTCTTACAAACCCTAGCCAAGCTATGCTAGATAATCTTATGAAAACTCTCTCTCCCTCTCATAGGAACAAGTCCATAAGCTTAAATAGCAATTACAATCATTAGTTGGCCTAGAAGAGATCACATTTTCCCAGAATAAGAAAACGTGTTACAACAATTAGGTCAGGGCCCAAAACAATGGGATCAACCTCTAAACAAAACAATAAGAGATGCGATCATACAAATAAGTCGGCCTTAAACGTAGTACTGAGTTGACACGATCGCACATGGAAAAATTCAACCAGAAGATCGGGAAAATGATCGGAAACTCAACCACGAATCGGAAACATGAAGAACAATACAAACTCACAAAGAATTTGCAACAACTCTCGCGTGAAGAAACCAAATGAGGTGCGATCATAGAAAATGATCCAACACAAAGCCACAAACACATAGCCACGACTGAAACCAAAAAAACAAGTACATATCTATCACCATCAGAAACACCAGACTAAAAGAAAACAGACTAACTACTGAAAGCAAATGTTTTTGGTGATGCTGTTAGGAATAACAGTCCACAAGATAATTGAGAGGGGGGGTGAATCAATTATCATATACATTATTAAACTTTAAACTTTATAAACCAAATCTGCAAATGTAAATGATAACACAATAAATGCCAACACCATAACACAATACTTGTTGTCGAGGAAACCCTGTTAAAGGTAAAACCCCAGTGGGAATTAACACCCACAAATAATGTATTGAGAGTATAGTATCCCTGTTAAAAGATTTAACCTTGTTAGGAGCTTGTTACAACATTATAGTACATAGTCCCTGTTAGGAGACATACCCTGTTAGGAGTCAAGAGAAATAGTAGGCTCACTGCCTAGGCACACTGCCCAAAGAAGGTTAAAATCACCCTCAAGGATTTGCAATCCGAACAAGTGTATATAGAAAATATACAATCCAGTGAACTGTCTGATAGCAACTGTCTTTGCTTGGTCAGTTCCAATGAAGTACTCTTCTCATAAACTCTGCTCTACATCCAGCAGTCAAACAAGTTTCACAACCTTCACTTCTCTTTTTCAATCTCTGTCACATCTCTTCAAAAGAAAAGATCAGTCATATATGCCCTCTTACAATAATTCATTAGGTCAACCAGTTAAGCTTTCCTAATATACAAATAAGTAATCAGGTCGGCCAATTAAGGCTTTCCTATGTACAAATAATTATATAACCCCTTGCTAAGATACACAAGGCACCTCCAACAAATAAACATCAAATATAATCCATCACTTATACTTCCAGATCCGCAATTCACGCTCACAATTCATTTTACACGCTACATGTCTGAAGTCGGCCAACAATTAGGTCTTCTCCAGAATACACGCCACAATTGATGTCACCAGTCATCAAACAATAATCGAACTCAACCCATTTTTCCAACATATGTCGGCTGTCCACTAGTAAGCTCGCTTCATCTGAAATGTCTTCGCTAGAAAGATATGCCCGAAACACAGAGACCTGCTCTGTCCAGAATCACAGTTACAGTCCAGAAACCAGTTTTCACCAAATCAACTGTAACATCCGTAATATGTAACATAAAGCCAAGCGACCTTAGGAATAAGGTCAACACACATTCTTCTGCATAAATCCAACTTCGATCATTCTGAATCATCCGTACAGTGTCCGTACACTTCTGTTAGTCAAGTAACTAGTCTGTCCTCTCTACAAAAATATATGTTGACATCAGTGACAAAACATGAATATCAACAACATGATTAGTACCCAAAACTGATATCATCCAACAATCTCCCCCTTTGGCATTGATGGAAACATATGGGAAAATCCATATGTATCAACCCAAAAGTACTCTCTTTCAATACAATCTTCTCAATATGCTCAACATAAATCTCTCAAAACAGTAGGGATTTTCACATAGATTCCTTCCCCCTTTGGCAACAATGGCAAAGGGTGCCATAACTCATCTGTAGTCTTCTGTAAGGTGTAGTTTTTTCAAATCTTCATGTCTATCAACCAGGTGCAAGATCACCCAAATGTACTCCATAGTATTCTCCTGCGATCACTCCCCCTGAGGAGTAGATCCATACATCAAGTCCAGAGAATGATATAGCTCGAAACATAGAGACCTGATCTGTCTAGAATCACAGTTACTGTCCAGAAACCAGTTTTCACCAAATCAACTGTAACATCCGTAATATGTAACATAAAGCCAAGCGACCTTAGGAATAAGGTCAACACACATTCTTCTGCATAAATCCAACTTCGATCGTTCTAAATCATCTGTACAGTGTCCGTACACTTCTGTCAGTCAAGTAACCAGTCTGTCCTCTCTACAGAAATATATGTTGACATCAGTGACAAAACATGAATATCAACAGCATGATCAGTACCCAAAACTGCTATCATCCAACAGATGCAAGATCGCCATGATCCCAAGATGCTCCTGTATCACATGTATCCTTGATCACTTTCAATTGTGTCTCTACCGAGGTTTTCTCCTTTGACAATAAGGTGGTTCTTACCTTTTCATACCCAGGACTAACATAATTAGTAGATGCCTTGCAAAGGGTACTCACCATTCCCACCAATAAGGTGATCTAACATGGTTCAATGGAAGCCCATTCACATATAAGCAACGAGCAATACTTTGATCAGGAACATCCCAAATTTCATTTTTGAAGGCCACATCCAATGGGCCACTTTTTCGTGGAACATTTTCTGGTTCAAAAGGTAGTGGCGTTGGCAAGAAAGGATGTGGGCCAACATATTTTACCAAAGCCATTAGGAGGTCTCCTCGAGCTTGTCTAGGCATGGGTTGGAACAGTCACTGTCTTTCCTCTGTTGGTTCTCCTATCAGCTTTGTCTTGTTCTCTAGCATATTGCAGGTTTAAATGAGTTGGCAGCCCATTCCCATCTTTCCTCTTACAAGGTTTCATTCCTTTTCCAATGCTAGGAATGAAGTGAGGTTTCACTTGATAGTATGAGATGGAATAATCTACGTTGCAATGGTTACACTGCCAAAGATAACACCCGCTACCAGGCACTACCTTCATCATTGTTGTGTAATGCCAAAGCGGTGAACCTGCATCAATTTAAATGGGTTTGCCCTAGCAACTGAACTTCCAATTCCACTTCCAGTCATTCTGTCTAACTCTGAATAATGAACCTAAAATGGAAAATAAAACTCGAACACATTATTACAAAAAAATTAATTGAAAAAAATTGGCATTATAACCCCTTAATATGCATACAACGTATAAAAAAAGCATTTGAAACTCCTTTAAAAACTTTAAAAAAAACTTGATTTTTTTTAAAATCTTAAAAAATTCATTAAAAACCTGAACAAAATGAAGATTCACTTACCTTTGCGTACTAAATCTGCCTTACCCAACGATTCCTAAGTCTTTGAATGCGGGTCTTAGTCCTCCGTAGCGTCCACTTTCGAAGAAAAATGCTACAACTGTAGAAGAAAACCAAAATGGTGAAAAATGCTTGAGAGATGAATGAATGAGTATCAAATGCCTTTTAGGCATGCTTTATGGGTCGAATTAGGGTTTACAGGCCTTTTAAATAAAAAATAAAAAATTGCAACGGGGGGCTTGTTTTTGGGCACCCACATCCCTGGATTCCCGCAGATTCTTCCCGGGTTCCGACAGGATTTTGGACAGGATTCCGGATTCCGGATTCCCGTTCAGAATCCTGCCGGAATCCAAGCCAAATTCGTATCAGAATCATACCGGAATCAGTATCCGACCTTCAATAGAGGAATCCGGTAACGCAGTGGGAAATGACGTTGAAGCTTACACATATGATGATATGGTCACTAGAGTAAAAGAAATGAAGGAAGGAAAAGAAGATAGTTTGCTTGTTTTAATATCATCTAAAACTTTAGAATGAAGTGGGCAGTGCCCCTAGAGTTGTCATTGTTTGGGGACAAACAATATTTGGGATGGGAGGATTGCCATGTCTCCTTTGTCCAAGAGAAATGATTTAATTATTTAATTTAATCAATAGTGTTTTATATATACTAATAAATAATAAAATATTATATCAATATTATTAATAATAAAGATAATTCAATAGATATTTAACAATAAATTAGCTAGGTTGATCAACATTAAAATTAACAAGTTTAAATATTTGAATTTTCCTTTTGGAGCTGACTTGGGGTCTTTGGTGTCCAAGGACAAACAAGTATAAGAGCAGGGCAATTTTGTCGGTTAGTGGAGTGTGGAGTGTGATTATTTGGATGATTTCTACAATTTTGCATTTTCAAAGGTGTTTTTTGTAGGAACAAAAACCCTTGCATGAATGCATTGGAGGTATTTTGATAGAAACATCTAGGGCTAGTAGGTTGAGCCAATACAATCATTGTTTGTTTCAAGGAACAACTGCAAGTGAAATTGGAAGGACCTATATCTCATCATTGAACTTATTAAGGTCATTTGTGGAGTAACCTAAATTAGGTGTCTAAGTTGGGTGAGAACACCTCATCATAACTCGTAGCCCCAATAGGTTTGGAAAGGTGTCAAAAGGGTATTCACACAGTGCTATGGCATTCAATTTTATGCATCCAAGCGATTCACAAGACAATAGGATACCTACTCAAATTTACCAATATCAAATGCTCATTTCAAATTGACATCCACCTCTAAGAAAATCCAATGCACAAGATGAGGTTTTCATGCTACAATCACCATGCTAAAGATAGAGATTGTCCTCCATAGTGAATAATCAAATCATTCACCCAATTACTAAACTAGGGGATTTCTCAAGGGAATGTGCTGCCAGGCAAGTTAATAATTGGTGAAACTAGTGGAAAGTGCATCATAAGTGTTCACAGTGATTCATTGTTGACAAAATTCAAACTATGGAAATTGAGGTACTATTAATGGTTGCAATGGTTGGCCAATATTGTGAATATTGTATATCTATAGATCTTAGTTACCGGGTGCATGCACCCCGCCCACATATTCAGATGTTGGTGTGTCATTGTGGGATGCGGGTGTTGGTGCGTTTGGATGCTCACAGGAAGAACCCATGTGCATCTGGATGCACCCAAAGGGATAAAAAGCACTCCCTGTGAGCATCCAAGGGCATCCGGGTGCACTCGGACGCCCAATGCTCATAATTTTCAATAAAAACTTTAAAAAAGTGACTTTTCACTTAACACATGCGCTTTAAAAGTGTCTTATTATTATTATTTTTTGCACAAAACCCTAAAATGACCCTAGATGAGGCTATCAATTGGCATTTAATATTTATCTTTGGCATTTGGCATTGATCAATGATGAAGTATCATACTTTCAAATGCTTTAATTCTGTATATTTCTTGCATTTTTTTGTATATATATATATATATACACAAACGTACCCAAATGCATCCAAACCCCCCCTTCCCCCCCCCCTATATATATATATATATACACACACACACACACACATACAAACATACCCAAATGCATCCAAAACCCCCATATATATATATATATATATATATACACAAACGTACCCAAATGCATCCAAAACCCCCCAAAAAAAATTTCACGTATCCACATACCGGGTTCTCGTACCCGCATCTGCATTAGGATTCGAACTAGTAACTTAGCTTTAGATCTGAGTCTAAATTAAATATTTATGCAATCCATGCAATTTGAAGGTTACACTTCCAACAAACAAATGACAGTGATCTATATTAGTTGAATACCATTGATATGTGATTCGAATTGTAAGATGCAATTTTGAAGTGGATTACATCATATAGAATTCTTGATGAAGAACTATCAACATGGCATTGGGCTAGTACTAATGCAATAAGGGTGTCCATTAACGTTTAAGAGATATACAACTCAAAGGAAAGAACTTGGTAAAGCCCACATGGTGTCAATATCTAATGGGAGGACATTTTAAAGTCACAGCAGATCATAATTGTGTAAAATAGTTTTTGGAGCAATGGTTGTGTTCAGAGGAGCAACAAAAATGGGTCACCAAGATGCCATGGTATGAATTCAAAATATTTCCAAAAAATTAAGGAGAATATTGTAGCTAATGCCCTTTGTTGATGGCAAAAAGAGGAATCAACAATGTGTGTCATTTAACAGCTACAATAGGACCCATCTTGTTTAGATATTATATTTGGAAATGAGTCTCCTTATGATACAAAGATAGGCCAAAAGTTCTTAGGAGAAATCTATCATATTGTTTCAAATGCACAACTTACCAATAGGAGGACATTCAGGGTTCTTAAAGACCTATCACCATATATAAAAGGATTTATTTTGGGAAGGTCCGAAGGGGGATGCGATTTTTGTATGGCTGAATGTTTGATATGTCAACAAAACCAATGGTAAAAACTTTAGGCCTCTTACAGACATTAGGCATATCAGTGCAATGTTGGAAGGAAATGTTGATGAACTTGATTATTGGTTTGGCAAAGTGAGATGATCTTGATGTGATTTTGGTTGTTGTGGGTAGACTTATTACATATGCACATTTTTGTGGATTCTCTCATTCCTTTCAAGCTAGTACTATGGCAGAAGTATTCATGGAAAAGGTACAAAAACTCCAGGGTATTCCCAAAATCACGAAGATTGATCATGACTTACACAGGCTACATTAGCATCTTTTGGAAAAACTTAATTTACAGTATGGGGCACAAAATTAGCACATAGCTCATCTTATACTCCACAATTAGATGGCCAAACAGAAATTGTGAATAATTATTTGGAAGGATGTCTACATTGCTTTGCCTTCAATAAACAAATACGATGGTCCAAATGGTTTTTATTGACAGAGTGGTGGTATAACACATCATTTCATAGATTAACAAAGATGACCTTGTTTGAGGCTCTTTATGGATACTCACCCTCCATCTACTAAGAACATATTTATAGGGTTATCTCAAAGATTCTATGGAAGAGGATCATATTCAACACCAACAATGAATACTTCAAATCCTCTAGGAAAATTTAATGTTGGCTTAGAATAGGATGAAACAAGAAGCATATAAACATTGCAGTGAGGGGCATTTTAAGGAGGTATATTGGTCATTTGTTTGGCTACAACCCTCCAAACTAGGGTTACTAGGAGACAAGGGTACTTGGAGACTCTAGAGGCTGGTACTGTACTGGTATGACTAATTTTCAGAATAGGAGGGGGATACTTGGAGACAATTTAAAAAAATATAGTTTAGTAATTTTCAAAAAATATCATGACATAAAAGTTAGAACTTTGAAAACAATAACAATGGCAAAGTTTAAGATTAACGTTAAATTTTAAATACACAAATCAAAATGTCAATTGCTCAAACGTTATCGTGTCAAAGAATCAAAGAGTTTAAAACTCACATTATATATTTAATATTAGATTTTTATTACATTGAAATTCAAAAATATTGATAGTTTAATGCTAATATGCAAACAAAAAAACAAAGATCTACTCTTCAACATTTTGACCATCCATATCAAGGTCCTCAGCTATGATGCTCTCTAGATATTCATCGCTCTCAAACTCAGGTTCCTCAGATGGAAGTAGAGTTGGGGGTAATTCATTAAGGCTATTTGGTTTAACCGCTTCACCCACCATGGCTGCAACTTATCCATTAGGTGTAATTTAGTCCCATTTTGCTGAAGAACCTTCCATGTATGTAGGATCAACATGAGAGAAGAAAAAGTGAGCTATGAATGTACATAGGGTTCTCTACTTTCTGGTGCAGGAACACTTAGGACATCTCTCAAGATCCTATGTTTTTGTTTTGGCTTGTATTGACACTAGCCAGGTCAGGAGTGTTTTGAGAGACCTTAGAAGGTCTTAAGTGTGTGTGTTTTAGTGGAACTAGGTTAGACTTAATCTAATCTAGAAGTGCTCTGTTGTTAGTTAGTGTAAAAAGCCTAACTGGCTCTATCACTGAACAAGCACTGGATTCTGATTTCTCACAAGAAATAATTGTGTTCTTTTGTACTTTATTGTGATTTTGAAATACATAACTTTTAACTTTCAGTTTCCATTAAAATACGAATAACCATACAATGATCGAAGAACAATGCAAAATATTTAATTCAAATCAAATACCACAATTTCAAATACCAACACCATTCGAAAATTAAATAACCATGATAAATGAAAGATTACACTTCTCAAAAATATGCATTGAAACCTGAAAACGTTTTGATGCTGTTTGACTTCATGAGCCCCACGGCTTCCTGTTTGATTCCCCGCCATGTTTGGCCGCATCTAGTAAAAATGATGGCGGCTTCTTGCATCAAGGTTCCACGCCCAACAAGGAGCTGCAGTCAAACCCATCCACAATGCTGATTCCCTCAACCCAAAACGCTGGTTATTTCCTCCAAAGCTTAATGCTAACCACGGCTCATATGAAGAACAATTGCTAAAGAAGGATGAAGGCCGCGGCTAAGAAAGGAGTGGCGGCTTCTGTCAATAACCCATGCCTAAACTCCATGAATGTCTCACAATCTCCATACTTAGGATTTAAGCTTAAAACTCCAGTATGATTTATCTTCAAGGAAACCCCCACTAATTGAACTCCTTCACAATTCGCAGACAATGAGAGCCAACTCAAAGTGATAAATCTCTGAAAAGAATTCACAACTCTTTCAGCATACAAATACAAAAATGCTTGTTTCCACAAACTCAAACCAAGACATGAATAATGAATAGCATGAAATCGATTTCCTCTTCACCAACATATATAATAAAAATCGAACCCCTAACTTCTCCAATACACTTTGCATAACTTAGTCCGTAGTAAGTTTTAAAGTGCAAAGTATAACTTTGAATAATAATATAAAATTATCCTCCTTACGTTTGGCGCCCAATTAAATAATCATTTAATAACTCAACAATAATTAATAAGCTCTTTAATTATTACTTAAGTATAACTTAATTAATAATCATCAATTATCAAATAGCTTATTAAATCTCCCAGACGAATAACTTGCAACACAAATATTCACTGTCCGAGCCAGACGCCATAATGCCCTGCCATTAATAGACACTGCCATAAATAGACTTACTATAAATAGTAAGTCCCTCAAACTGGAAACTCTACAAATGAATCCACAACTCCACTGATACCAATGCACAGGCGCCCTGCTAAAAATAGCAATCATGACTATCACCCAAAATAAACATTTACTATAAATAGTAAGTCTGTCAATCTGACCCAAACGAAGAGCAATCCTGGCATCACAAACCTCCAAAGTGGAAACTGACCACTGGCTTTGCCACACGACCCCCTCCAACATCTTGATTAGCCTACGGGGGGCGCATAAATAAGATAGTCCTATGTGCCTAAAAATGGGGACATTACAGTCCTCCCTCCCTGAAATTGCTTGTCCCCAAGCAATCTCAGAAAACAAAACACAGAAGTCCACCCGGATCCCAAGGATAGAAGGGTGTAATGTCCCTGCGATCACCTGCAAACTCCTGTGATGAAATCACCATCCACTGAGCTAACCAAAACACACTGTCATCATGCCAACCATAGCTGTCCACACAATCGACAGTGCCCAACCTGTCACTACCTGGATCCCAGTAGAGATGAAACTCATAGCCATCCATAACAAGGAAAAATGGATATCCAATACCATCTAAAATATCAGAGCTCCCTGCACACCCTGCCAATCTGCCCTGTGTACCCCTGCAATATAGATATCCATCCACTGTAAAACCATCCAGGATGTATTGACCCTGCAAGTCACCTCCTGCTAGCTTGCAGTAACCAACCCCATCAACTGCAGATGGAGAAAAACCATCCCAAAAAGAATGGTATAACCCTGGGTCCAACCCATACTGACGCACAAACAAGTCCTCAACCGGTGGGTCAAAAGAGAAGTGATGAGCGTTCCTCACTGTGTAATCATGGTGAAAAGCTCCAATCCCTGTTAGAGGCTCATCAAAATCAAACCGCGAATCAAGAGATGACTCTAATCTCTGACTCTGAAAAACTGCTTGGGTAGGATTCTGGGTAAGACTCAGCAAACCCAACCACAAAATCCCATTGAGGTAGCATTGTAGTCAAGGTATCCACAATATTCCCCACTAACATCTGAATACTGCGAGAGCCCCGAATGAGTGCACCCTTAGAAGCTCCGAAAGGTCCCTCCTGCAAAACCGGATTCTCAAGCAAGTACTCCATGAACGACTTTGTGCAGTAGAAATTATAGGAAGCACCATCAACCTACTCCCCTGCAATCCACAACTGATTCCTTTGAACCTGCGGCACTACCGACTGCCTATCACTATCAGCTGAATGAAAAGGAGGAATAGATTTGCTTCCGAAAGGAGGAAACAAATCATCATGAGAACTAGCCTCCAAACCATATGATACCCTGTCCCTATCTTGTGAATCAAATGGAGTGGTGTTAGCAACTCGTTGTCCTCAATTTTGAGATCACAAAATTGTGGCAACCCTATGCAATTTTCTTGTCAAGTCGTAGTAGTATCCTCTATGATTTGAACGTTCTGAATAGTGTTAAAAGAGATAATTCGTCATCCCTGAAGAGTTCTTTGTAAATGTTACCCAAAATTTCACTACCCGTGTATTTTGCCACAGGGGATGTATTTCTTATCAATTGACTTCATTACCGGACATATAAACAGCAAAAGCAGAAGTACATTGCAATAATTGGAAAGCATTT
>MU228071.1:2251986-2262475 GCA_018584345.1 Thuja plicata
AGTTCTGAACATATCTTGCATAGGTTATATGTTGTGTTTATCAAAGTTTTACTGATTGTGACTCAATCCTTTCAGTTTCAGCTAATAGAAACCTTCATATGAAACATTTTTATGCATGTAGTTATCAAGAGAAGCTATGATCAAAAGAAATGTTATAAATTCTGTAATTGTGTTTATCAGAACATCAAGTCCTCCATCTTTCTTTGGTGTATCACCTCCGTTTAAACAGTTTTAAAAGTTTCCATTAAAGTTTTTCTATCTCTTTTCCTATCAGTTGTAAGTTTTTTTTTTTTTTTAGGTAGCATAGGTGATCCATTTTTGAAGAATTCAATAGGAACCGGCCTAGAACCCGGAGGTTCAGTCACCCACATAGTTCACCCACAAACTGGTGATTGTTCCCATGTTATCCAGAATTTTCTAAGTGTTATGCGCTTAGTGTAGGGTGCAAATTCTGGTAGTTAACAATAATATAAAATTATTTTTCCTCCTTACATTTGGCGCCCAATTAAATAATCATTTAATAACTCAACAATAATTAATAAGCTCTTTAATTATTAATTAAGTATAACTTAATTAATAATCATCAATTATCAAATAGCTTATTAAATCTCCCGAACGAATAACTTGCAACGCAAATATTCACTGTCCAAGCCAGACGCCATAATGCCCTGCCATTAATAGACACTGCCAGAAATAGACTTACTATAAATATTAAGTTCCTCAAACTGGAAACTTTGCAAATGAATCCACAACTCCATTGATACCAATGCACAGGTGCCCTGCTAAAAATAGCAATCATGACTATCACCCAAAATAAACACTTACTATAAATAGTAAGTCTGTCAATCTGACCCAAACGAAGAACAATCCTGGCATCACAGGCCTCCAGAGTGGAAAATGACCACTGGCTCTGCCACACGACCCCCTCCAACATCTCAATTAGCCTACGAGGGTCATAGAAATAAGCTAATCCCATGTGCCTAAAAATAGGGACATTACAGTTAGTTGTTTTGGCTTTAGGTCTCTTTTGAGGCTTAACGTTGGATTTTGGGCCAAAGGACTTAATGCTTAGGAAAGCGTGTAATTAAACCTAAAATGGCTTCTATAATGATTTTCCATCATTCTATGAAGTTTAGAGGTCATTTGGTTATGTTGGAAGCACATTTGCAAAAATTGTCAAAATGTTGTCATGACAACTTTTGCAACTTTGCAAAGTTGCATGACAACACTGTCCAAACGAGGACAAAATCAATGCTTTAGGGCATGGTTGGTATCCTAACCACCTGCGCTATGAGGAAAAGGTATAAAAGCTCTAAGAGGACCATATCCCGAGGTTAGAAGTTTTTTTGAAAAAATACAAGTAATTTGGCACTGTATCTCTGGTGTTTTGGATAGTTTGTGCATTTTTGTTTTGCAAGTTCCTTTAATGGATTGAATCCATCATCTGTGTGTGGGATTCTAGTAGTTAGAGTTGTTTCCTTTCTTTGTGCATTGGTTTGAAGTTCTTTTCTATTCATTAGTTTAGGTTTGTAAATACTTTTGTAAAGTAGCTAGTCTCTGGACTGTCTAGGACTGCATTGTGGAAACATGGCTCCCACATGAAACCCCACCGTGGAATCATCACGCGCTCAGGGGACATGGTAGGGAGCCTATGTACAGTGTACATATGGAAGGAGAAGGCCTAGAAGTTAAGTTTGCTATTTTTGTGAGCAAGCCCTAGGTGAGTCCAGAGCAACCCGACTAGGAGTTTGCATATGTTAATTGGTGTTGATTGTAGGTGTTCGATTGATTTGATGAATCCAAGTGGTTGCGAGGTTTCTTTGGGGTTGTGCAGAGACCCTTGAGGAAGATTGGCACTTGGCCAATCCATTTGAAGACATTTTTGAAGCCTAAATCAGTTGACTGGTTTAAGGAGAGCCTATTAGCCCTAGAAGCCCTTAAATGTAGGAAACACCTGTATGAAAGATTTGGAGAAGGGAAACCTCAAAAATCTTGAAGAACTCCATAAAAGGGTGTCTGAATCCAACATTAGTTTATTGGGTTGTGTGGGAAAGTTTTCCAAGATTGGGCAAAAACTAGTGAATTAGGCCTACTAGACCTAATAGGCCTAAAAGACAAGATTGAACCAAGAATCTTGAAATCAATGTTCAAGACCTTGATACCCAAACTAAAGGGATCAAGTTGAGGTTGTAGAAGGTGTGTGAAGATATTGAACCCCCTGCAAACACTATCTAATCAGGCAAGCAAGAAAAGCACTTGGATGGATCCAAGAAGGTGTTGAGAAGAGACAATTACAATAGTGATAGTTACCCTAGTGAAGCACTGATGGATGCCACCTTGTGAAGGGGCATTGAAGAATTTCTAAACCAGTTAGAGGACTTGGAAGATCCTAGGAGTTAGGGTTTTGGAAGGATTGGGAACAATGAGGTCCTGATCAAGGAGTGCAAGCACACTAGAGTGTATCTATCAGATTGGTATCAGAGCCTATAAGATCACGCTTGTAGGTGAATGTTTCAACCAGAAGAATCAGTTGGAGAATCAACAATGGTGACTAATGCCAAATTGGCTAAGAAGGTGGATGAGCAAGAAGAGGAGAACAAATTTCTCAGAGAAAGATTGGCTCAGTTGGAGCAGAAGCTAGATCAGGTCGATGAAAAGACTGAAGAAGTAAACGATAAGATGGAAGGAAAGAGTACAGAAGTGGCTCTGGAGGATGAGGTCCTTGAACCAGACCCTGTCTTGAATGAGGAACCATTCCTCAAACCATTGAAATCCCTAAGTGGGAAAGCACTAGAGGGTAAACCCATCTTTAGTGGGAAAATGGAACCAGAAGTGGTGTTGGATTGGATTGAAGGGCTTGAGAAACACTTTGAATGTGATGGGATAAGTGAAGCCCTAAAGGTGAAAGTAGCAAAAGCCAAACTCAGAGGATCTGCCCTCACTTGGTGGAAGTTCATCCAAGATGAGAGGGAGAAAGAAGGGAAGAAACGAATAGCTACATTGAAGGCTATGGTGGCAAAGGTGAGAGAAGCATATGTACCAGAGGATTACGAAATCCTGTTGCATAAGAAAAGACAGAGTCTTAGGCAAAAAGAGTTAGATGTTAACTCTTATACTGAAGAGTTCCAAAGATTGTGCATGAGGTCTAGAGTGGCCAAAGATGAGAGTGTGAAGGTAGCTAGATATCTGAATGGCTTAAAGTGGGCTATCCAAGATGAACTTAGTCTCCTGACTCGTACCACAGTGCAAAGATGTCATCAATTAGCTGTTAAAGTGGAAGAGAAACTAAGGAAGAAGCAAGACTCAAGCAATAATAGAGGAAGAGGAAGAGGTAGAGATGGCAGAGGCCATAGATGAGCTTTTGGAGGTAGGAGTTCAGAGTCAAAGACACAAGGTGAGACAAAGTTGACAGAGCAACATGAAGGAAATTCAAGCAGAGGAGGTTGAAATAGAGGAAGAGGCTCAAGTAGCAATTGGAGAGGAAGGAATAGTGGACAAGGAAGAGGTTTATACTTTGGAAGCATGAAGTGTTACCACTGCAACCAGTTAGGACATCCTACTTATAGGTGTCCAAAGAAGGGGTCTACATCCCAAGGAAGTGAGAAAAGAGTGAGCTATGTTCAAGAAGAGACAAGTAGCAATAAACATGCAGAGGTATCCTTAGAATCAGAAGGAGAGAACCTCATGATAAGAAGAACACTTATCAAAGAGGTTGTCAGAGAAGAACCTAGTCAGAGAAGGGCATTGTTTAGAATGAAATGAAAAATCATGGGAAAAGTTTGCAAAGTCATGTTTGACTCAGGGTCAACTGACAATATTGTGTTAGAGGAGGCAGTTGCTAAACTCAAATTGAAAAGGATTCCTCACAACAATCCTTACAAAGTCACTTGGTTGAACAAAGGACAACATGTCCTGGTTAATGAGCAAGCATGGGTGGATTTCACCATTGGAAGGTATAAA
The DNA here is from genome assembly GCA_018584345.1 of Thuja plicata. NCBI lineage: Eukaryota > Viridiplantae > Streptophyta > Pinopsida > Cupressales > Cupressaceae > Thuja > Thuja plicata. The sequence continues at coordinate 2,255,947 of MU228071.1, forward strand.
GACAGAGTGCTATGTGATGTTTTGCTAATGGATGTCTGCCACCTCTTATTGGGAAGGCCTTGGCAATTTGATAGGCAAGCCATGCATGATGGGGCCAAGAATGCCTATTCATTCAGAAAAGATGGTGTCACTTTCAAGATACAGTCGCTGTTAGAAGAAGGGGAAGCAAGGTCAATAGGGCCGAATGTACTTTTGGTAAGTGAGAAAGAGTTCTTGGATACCCTAGAAGAAGGAGAAGGAGTAGGGTATGCACTGGTTTTGAAGCCCAAGGAAGAGAAGACAAAGAAGAAGATAGAGCTTCCTATGGAGGTTCAAGAAATGTTGAAGGAGTTTCAAGACATTGTAAGTGATGGACAACCAGCTACCCTACCCCCTAAAAGAGCCATTAGCCATCAAATAGATTTTATCCCAGGAACCACACTTCCCAATAAAGCTGCATACAAGATGACCCTCAACAAAATGAAGAGATTGCCAAGCAAATACAATAACTTATAGACCAAGGTCTCATTAGGAGAAGTATAAGCCAGGTGAGAGGTTTGGTCCTTGATGACAGTTTCCGAGCTGATGTTAGATTTGTTGTTGACTTTATTAGACCCATATGTGAGGTGATTAAATTTGTAGACTCAAACAAGCCATGTTTGTGAGAAGTTTATGAAGAAATAGATTCCATGTGTGAAAGAGTCAAGAAAATAACCGATGCAAAAGATCTTTCTTTATATCCTTTGATAAGAAATGTTACGTGTAAGATGGAATAAACTTGACACACCCCTTCATTGTGCTGCCCATAGTTCATAGACTCAGACTTAGAGAGTACTCGATAAGCCCAAAATTTTCAATTTGGCAAATACTCGTCTAAAACACGACAAAACTCGACAACTTAGAAAGTACTAAAACTTAAAATCTGTTAAAGAAGTATAATTTTTTTGTAAAATTCAATTACTAAACGTATTAAATTAAAAATTGACATCTTGAAAGAGAAAATGTATGGTTTTATAGCAAAAACATGTGAAAAGTGCATTTTAACCAGCATTTTACATGTGTCAATGTTTTTTAATTTTACCCATTTTTTTGGTTTCTATAAAATGTGAGTTAAACTTGTGAAACTCACCCAACAAAAAATATATAGTACTTGGCAACTCGGAGAGTACTCGTAGACTTTGCAAACTATGGTGTTGCCTATGCCTTAAATCCTAAATGGCATAATACAGAATAAGAGGGATCCACATGAGGATGGAGAGGTAATGAAGGGATCTTAGGCTGCAATAAAAAAGATTTATGGTCAAGGTGAGGATGCTTCAATAATGAGGAGTCAATGGAATAAGTTTTCATGTGGGCATGTTGATTTTTCTTCAATGGAAGCTTTACATGATATACGAGCAAAGAAAGACCCTATAGAGGTGTGGTGGAACCATGGTGGTGATACCCCTAAATTGCAATTATTTGCAATAAGATTGCTTTCAAAAAGTCTTCCGATGGAGTTTGAGCTGCCAACGTGTGGTCTCTTGTGAGAATTTTGTGCTGCTACATCTCTAGAAGACATATGTTCCTCTGTCTCTCTATTCTGATTACTAGTTGCAACAGTTGCCCTTGTCATTGAAGCATGAGAGGAGCTCATATTATAAACTTTCCCATCAACCCTTTCTTGATCCCTCACAGCCTCAAGACATTTTACCTCATTTGGACAAGGACCAACACCTTTTCCAGTTTGGTGAAGGAAACGAGTCCTCAGCCTCATGTAAGTATCTTGCCATGCCATTAGAAAGCTTACATTTGATCGTGGCTGTTCCACTTGTACCTTTTTGCCCTGGAACATGTTCACAATACTTCCACAAGGGGTACAATGCTTGTTTTCCCTCACCTGACATTCTACTCGAAAAAAAATGTCACAAGGGGTACAATGCTTGTTTCAGTTTGCACAAAATGGATTTGTTGAAATAACCTGAAATCATTACATTTGATGAGCCCAAACACAGTTTATGTGCCTTGTGAATGCTTCCACATTTTGCACAAATGTTCACCAGTGCAGTTGCTATGCAACAATGCTGGTAGACATGTATGCAAAATGTAGAAGCATTCACACGACATCAGAGTTATAAAATTTCCACTGTCCATGCTGAAATAATGCATTATTTCTGGATTCAACTGTGACAATCTTTTTTTGCATCAAAAAAGATTGTCACACAGTTGAATCCAGAAATAGTGCATTAATTCACACAACATGTCAACTGTGAACAGGTTGGGTTAACACTTCTGTCTTAACAGATGCCTGGAAAAAATAAAATTGTGGTCTCATTAAATGCCATGATTTCAGGGCAGGCAAACAAATTTAAAAATGATGTGGTGTTCTAGGTTGATTTTCCTGTTTTCTGGGCGTGTTTCTTGCTTATAGGGCAGTGTCTAGGCTTCCAGTGCTAAGTAAACAATCTAAAAATGTGTCTCCCAGTTACAATGCTACAAACAAATGTCACTTAAGAAGCATAAGAACATCAAACTTGCACCCTTAATTTTACGGTCCCTATAAGGTTCTCCATTAGATCAACAATGTAGTGTATAAGTTGGAAAGTCCACCCTCTTCCGAAACTCAGTCTATATTCATGTGTCTTGCCCAAATAAAGTAATAGACAAAAGGCTTCCAATAGAATTAGAATCGCTTAAGTTAGATGAAGAAGGGAATTTTATTTTGGAACTTGAGACATTGATAGAGAAACCAGTGACGCAGTTGTGAGACTGAGCCATTTTTGAATTCCTAATCAAGTGGAAGAATATGCCTGCTGAAGATGCAACATGGGAAGATGAGGAATTCAACAGACGCATCTAGAGCTGCTAAGCATCAAGGACAACACTCTTTTGAAGGGAATGGGCATGTTATGCCTCTAATATTCTTATTCCGAAGTAAAATATGTTTAGGCACTTGTGGCATGCTTAAGCTTAATTTTTTTTGTTTATTAGCTCTGGTTAATTCCTTAGGCCAACCTAATTAGGACGAGGGGTGTGTCCCTATCTAACTATGTCTCTACAAATAAGGAAAATAAAGGCTCTTTCAAAATATCATAAGTCAGAACTTTTTTTTCATTTTCTTTTATTCTGATTTTTTGGAGGTCAACCCCTCTCAGTGTGGTCTGATAATTTATTAATTTTTGCCTTTATTTCAAAGAAATTTTCTAAAATTCCATACCAATGCATCTGTGAATTTGCCTTCTCCCTTGCTGCATTCGTCTTTCCCCATTCTCTCTTGCTTGCAATGTTTCACTGCTCAGCGACCATAGCATATGGTATGGAAATATAGTTGAACTCACAACTGGTTTCTCCAAGTCTAGAATTTTATGGTAATGCTTTTGATGAACTTGTTGCAATTCTTTAAAGAGGAGGAAGCAATTGGTGATGAGCTACATCATTGTTGTCACAAGTCTCTCTGGTAGAAAACTTAAGTGTCACACTACAGATTATAAAACATTCCCAGTCCTTTATTTTTCTACATGCTAGCGAACTTCTTGCCATTTATTGTCAACATTTTTTTAATATTGCTGTAGATGGTGAGATAATGAATTACTGTAGGTCAAGACTGAGTCCACACGTTTCAAAAAGGAAGGTAATTGAAATAATTAAGTGTGTTATGTGAAGATCATCATACAAACATGAGGAAGGAAGAGTCACTATTGTTTTGAAAAGACATCATTATACAAAATGATGTCTCTTCACAACAGTCATGAAGGTACAAAAGGGAGTTTGTGGAGTGTGGAGAGAGTGACAAGAAACAAGAGATAATTGAGGAATAAAACAAGTAATATAAAATGCACAACAGAACATCCATGGATAGTATGCAGATTTGTTAGTAAAGGACATGACCATTCATATGGCTGTATCTATTTTAAAGAGTTGCATATTTCGTGAAGGCATGAATATATAAAAAGGAAGGAGATTTTGTGAAAAGAGCGAGTTGTAGATAAAAAAAATATCATTCATACACCAGAAAATGTGTGGAAAACGAATAGATAAATCAGATATACACCAGCAATCTCATGTGAAGATTAAATAAGAGAATATATGCAACATTATAAGGGAATTATATTCGGATTAATGAAGGAATTTGGAGCCAATTTGGAAGGGATTATATAGCAAGTTTATGAACGATATATATGCGATATTATAGCAGATTTATGAGCAGCCTTATAGTAGATTTTTGAAGGCCTCATGAGCAGGTTCATGAAGAAGTTATGAGCATATGTATGAGTATGTATATGCAGGCTTAAAAAGATTTGTGAAGGGGGGTTTCATGCTAGGTTAAAAGAAGATTTTGGAGTATAGATATGAACGATATTGTACAGGGTATTTGAGCAAACTTACATAGCAAATTTGAGAAAACATATGGGAAGAATAATTTGAGATTTATGAATATGTTCATAAGAAATTTGAAGGCAGAATTGTGAAGAATGTTCTAGAGAAGAGTTTTGAGTAAACTTCAAGGAGTTTTTTTTAAGAAGACAAAAACTTTGTAGTGTTGAGGTTGGTGCTTCATATTGTGGAAGTTGGTTCTTCCTAAAGTAGAGATTGGTATCTCTTGCTAAGCTGGTGCTTAGCTATGGGGGTTGGTGGCTACGAATCAAAGGGATTGGTGTTTCCTGTAGGTTGTGCCTACAAACTTGGAAGATAAAGTATTTATATAAGCAATATCTTGTCGTGGTTTTGTGTGTAATTGTGTTCTTGCTCATGTGCATGATTATTGATGTTGAGTTAATGATGTTATTTTGATTGATGAATTATAAAGTTAAATTGGTAAAAGTTGCATTATATTGATTACCCCTCTCAGTATAACAGTGTGCACATCACACTTCTGCTACTTACTGTTTAAATAATTCTTGAAAATATCTTTGACATCAGATATCAGACTTTTTGCATCCCTCAAAACCCAATCCCCAGTTATTTTGGCAACTTTTGATGGTGAAAACCACTCTAACAATGGTGTAGAAAGGCAAAAGTGATTTTTTTTTTCCAGCATTATCAGAATTTCCCTTAAATAAAAACGATCAACCTTGTCTTTCTGTACTAACAAAGAGGGCTTAAAAAGATGTTTAACTTTATGCTTTGTGGATGAGAAATTTGCTAATACGGTTGCCATTCTTTATTGTTTTCAGAGTTTATTTGATCAAACTGGACGAAATCGTGAACCATATTCCCTATGACTCAGCCTATGGTCACAATATTTAGTTCATTTAACATGGTGGAAATCCTCAAAGGGTCTAAAAGGACCATTTTTTATGTTTTGGTTGCATAATTAAAATCATCTACAGTTTTCTCTTTTCAAATCTTGTTTATCTGGGCTGTAGTCTTATGTCCACGTGGTTATAGAATGTGGCAAACATGGCCACATTCTTTAAAAAAATTGGTTGAATACGTCTGAAGTTGTAATGATTTTTTTTGAGGTTTTTTTTTGATATTTATGTACTTATTTTTGAATAATTTTACTATTAAAATTTAGGGCCCAAAAAGCTAGTTCTGTGCTTTTCATCTTCTATTGTCATTTAACTGTAAGAAAATAACATAATGTTTGTTTTGTGCCCAGGTATAGGCTTTGATATGAATGGATGCTATTATTGAATAATATAATTACCACAATGCAAAGGAAAAAAGTCACTAAACTGTAACATTTTTAGTTACGACTGCTTATATTTTAGGAGAAAAAGCTACTTTGTGCATTTTGATCTTCTACTGTCATTGTGAAGCTGCAAGAAGATAATAATATAAATATATTATGTCTTAATTGTGCTCCTTGGCACTTATTTATTGCAACTCAAGAAGTTTAAATTTTATATATATATATATATATATATATATATATATATATATTAGTTTTAAATTTGAGAGGTATTTGTTTGGTTTCACAATACTCTTAGGAGTTTGCATGTGAACATATAAACTCAAATTTTGGTTTGTAATTCTTAGTATGATGCTAGGTGACCTAGAAGCTTGGGTGCAAAGCTCTATAGCTGACTACTCTCATGAAATTAAACATTCTATTAAGATATGATTAGACTGATGACTCTAGTTGTATCATGTACGTACTAGAATAGGAGAGAATTGGTTTTTACTTCCATTGACAAATGTCACTTATGCTCGTATTTGGAAGGAGAATTTGATGAAAGATAGTACAAAGATGTGACAAGAGGGAACTTACAGGTAATGAAGAGTGCTTGTAGGCCCTCCTTGATTGACATTAGGGCCTTTAGGAACCAATATGAAGGTTAGGTCAAGGCTCTTGACATAATGACAAAGCACCTTTATGAAAGTCACCCTGAAGGTTAAGTCGAGGCTCTTAGCCAATGGGAGAGGGCCCTTAGGAAGTCAACCTGTAGGTCTGGGAAGACTCTTGACTAATGTGAGGGAGCCTTTAGCTTGGTGAAGCTTTTTGATGCAGAGGTGGTATGGTGGTCTTATTTCTTCATTTGATGAGGGACTTCACACAACTTTTCTCCACACATAGCAAGTATGGCTCCAAGGATCATTGCTCTTGATCCAATACACACATTGATAT
>MU228071.1:2278768-2312068 GCA_018584345.1 Thuja plicata
AACTACCGAATAGGGGAGGAATATAAGCTTTTACTGGCGGGTGCTTCAGTTCAAGGGCTTCTAATCATTGCAAAAGGCTCTGTGCAGGAAGTTTGATTGAGTGAGTGATTTGACAGATGAAGATCTGATTCAAATTGCTCTTAGAACCCACCATGCCAACTCCCCTGTTTGTTAAGAAGCTGAGGACTGGGGAATGCTGCAAAAAACTAGGGGAAGGAGTATTTGCTCTAGTGATTGGTTTATAAGGGTTTTAATACATCTATTGTGTAACTATTATATATAAAGAAAGCTATGTGTAAGAGCAAGCACATATCAAAACTTGCTCTCTCTCTCTCTCTCTCTCTCTAAACACATACCACATATCCTAAGAACTCAAATGATGCAAAAGTAAGAGGCCCTGCATGGGCTGTACCACATCCTCCACAGTTTTTGATTGTGCATATGTACTCGTTCCTTGTCATGTGCTGAGAGTAGCATTTCTCATTAAGCTACTATACAGGTGGAAAGCTAATTAAGTTCAAAAGTTTCAAAAAGATTGTGAATCTTCTTGCCAAACACAAAATTATATTTATAGAAGAGGCAAGTCAATCACACTTTTGACAAGAGGCTATCATTTCTATACTTCTATAGGGACTACACTTGACTCCACAAAGAAGGAAAAATTAATCTGACAAACTGAAAAAATAAAACAATTTGATGTTGTCTAAAATAGCACTTTGTGTTTCCTGCCATGTCTCTTCATCTCATGGTCTCTGTACATTATGCACTAGCTAAGTTTGGGGAGAGTTTGGGCTATTTGAATGTTATTTACAAATCATTCTGTGTAATGCACCCTTAATATTCGCATAATTTCAGAGGAAATCTTGAATTTCAATGCTACACATTTTAGGCATAATTGTTTCTTATAGCCACAGATGTTTATAGCTTTGGCATATTTCTATTGGAGGTTGCTTGCGGAAGGAGACCTGTGGAACCCTCTCTCCAGCTTGAAGAAATAGTTATGGTGGACTGGGTGAGGAAGTTGTATGCTGCAGGAACTCTGATGGATGCAACAGACTTGAATCTGGGTGTGCAATATGTTGAAGGTGAGATGGAGAAAGTGCTCAAATTGGGGCTGCTCTTTTCTAATACATAACTAGAAGGTAGGGTTGGCATGGGACAAGATATGCAAATACTTGAAGAAGAAGAAGCAGAATCTCCAATACCAGGTTTTGAGGCTGCATTTTATTCAGAGATGAGTACAGCCAGCAGTATTTTGGAGTCTTATCCATATTAAGTGACTGTGGAATGCAATGTCTTAAAAACATTAGGAAATTATTTTATATTCTTCCGCGCCAGATTACACTGGAAGCACACTAAACAACAGTATCACATAAGCTTACCAAAGAAACGTTCAATGAAAGAGGACTTATCTATAGTGGGTGTTTTAAATGTTAAAGAGAAAAAAGATTAGCATGCAACAGATGAATGTGCAAATATTGCAGTGGTACATCTAATACAACACCCCCATCCAAAGAAAAAAGAGCTTCCATGAAAACATAGATGCAATCGATAGAACTTACCTCTCTCAGCCAACACGGATGCCCTCCAACCGTCACTCGTAGCCGACAAAGATGCGATGGAGTCGCTCACAGCCGACATAGATGCAAAGTTCCTTCAAAATGAAATCGTATGCCCGTTAATGGAGTCGCTCGCAGCGGACAAAGATGCAGAAATGAAACCCTATGCCCGATAAAATGTTATGCCTTTCATTTCTATTTCCTCACGCGGACCCGACAAGAAATATAATTTGGTTAAACAAAAATGGAATTGGAATTCGAAATTTCAATTCCACCTATTTAGGTGGAAGATTATATTCCCATTTTGTCCCCAAAATGGGAATTTTGTAATTCCAATTCCATTTTTCTTCACGGACGCAAACATGGAATTTGGCATTATCTGGAATTAGATAATGCCAATTCTGGGCATATTCTAGGAAACAAATGGGCCCTAAAGGAAAAGAGAAGAAACAATGCTTTGTTGCAGTGGATGAAGGTGTTACTGATGATGAATCAGGATATAATGAAGATGAAGAGTTTGTCTTTGTTGCATTCAAAGAAGATTCATCAGAAGAAGAAAAGGCACTGGTTTCTCACATAAGACAGAATGATGAATGAATTATAAACAGTGGGTGTTCACATCACATGACCGGTGATAAGAGTAAGTTCATTAAAATTGATGAGTTTGATGGTGGTGTGGTAAGATTCGGTAATAATACACCTTATTTGGTTAAAGGTAAAGGCACTATCTCTTGGAATGACAAGAGTAATACTGATGATGTCTATTATGTGGATGGTCTAACACAATCTATTGAGTGCAGGTTAGTTGAATGATAAAGGTTATAGATTGGAATTCAAAGGAGGGGTATGCAAAATATTGGAAGCTTTGGTGATTAGATTGCTTCCGGTAGACACACTAGAGGTAATTTATTCCATCTGAATACTAATATTAACAGTTGTTTGGTTGCAAAGGTTGAAGATAGTTGGCTATGGCATAAAAAGTTTTGTCATGTGAACTTTGATAGTTTGATCAAAGTAAGTAAGACTAATGCAGTTAGGGAATTTCCCTAATTATTCAAACCAGACAACATGATGTGTAAAGAATGTCAACTGGGTAAGTTAACTAGTTCTACTTTCAAGAGCAATTCTTTTTCCTCTGAAAACATACTTGATTTGGTGCATACTGGTCTTTGTGGGCCTATGAGACAAAATATTTGTGTAGGTGAAAGATATTTCATACTGTTTACTGATGACTATTCTAGAATGAAGTGGGTGACTTTCTTGAAGGAGAAGTCTGATGCATTCAAAAAATTCAAAGCTTTCAGGGTACTGGTTGAGAAGGAATCTGATAAGAGTTTGAAATTCTTAAGGTCTGATAGAGGAGGTAAGTTTACTTCTGCAATATTTGTTAAATATTGTGAAGATAATGGAATCAAGAGACAAATGTCTACACCAAGGACTCCACAACAAAATGGTGTTGCAAAAAGAAGAAACAAAACCATAGTAGATGCTGCAAGGACTATGTTGATTCAAGGTGAAGTACCAAGGATGTATTGGAGAGAAGCAATCAGTACTAATGTTTACACACTGAACCGAGTGCAAGTAAAGAAAGGAATATATAAGATACCCTATGAGCTATAGTATGGTCACTCACCTAATGTTAAGTATTTCAAAGTTTTTGGTAGCAAATGTTACATCAAGAGGGATGAAGGCACTGGAAATTTTGATCCTAAGAGTGATGAAGGTATCTTTTTGATTTATTATACTAAAAGAAAAGCATACAAGTGTTTCAATAAAAGGACTAACAAGATGATTGAAAGTGCAAATATAAAGGTAGATGAATACCTTGAGAAATCTGGTGATTCAAGCAAGCAAGTGACCGAGGATGATCGAGAGATTGTGTACATTGAACCATAAGTGCATGAACCATAAGATCAAAACAATGTGAGAGAAGTGATTCAACCGGTAGAAGAAGAAGCTCCAAGACTTGAACCGATGATACCTAGGTATGTGAAGTTAAATCACTTTGCTGATTAGATTATAGGAGGCTAGAATACATGTGTTCTAACCAGAAGGAAGCTTGGAGAATTTTTTTTTTTTGATTTCTAAGTATGAGCCTAAAATAGTAAAGGAAGCAATCAAGGATGATGATTGATCCATGGAGGAAGAACTTGATCAGATTGAAAAGAATGATACATGGGCACTTGTTCCTAGACTTGAAGATAAAATGTGATCGGTACCAAGTGGGTTTTTAGAAATAAACTGAATGAAGTTGAAGATGTGATCAGAAATAGGGTGAGGCTTGTATGAAAGGGATATGCACAAGAAGAAGGAATGGACTATGAAACGACTTTTGCTCTAGTAGCAAGACTTGAAGGGGTAAGAATTCTACTTGCTTACAAGAAGTTCAAAGTATTTCAAATGGATGTCAAGTCAACCTTCTTGAATGGAATTCTTGAAGAAGAGGTCTACATTGAACAATCCGATGGTTTTGCATTGACAAAGGAGAAGGACATGATATGCAAGCTACAAAAGGAACTATATGGACTGGAACAAGCTCCAAGGGCATGACATGAAATGTTACATTCCTATCTTATTCAAATTGGTTTTGATAGAACACGTGATGATAGTGTTAGAGTAATAAGTTAATTCACTTATTAATTAAATCATTCTGATTTAATTATTAAAGTCACTTATTATCTCTAGTTCACTTAAGCTAAAATTTAGGCATACAATAATTAATTATTATCATGCAACCCAGGTTTCTCCATTTTTAGGGTTTTGATCACCTTTTATAAGGTTTGATGTCTTTGTATTTGTAAATCAATTTTGATTGATCTTGAATCATCTTGTATTATGTATCCTATTATTGAATCAATTGAAGATGTTTCCTCTTTCACAGATCTATTGTTTCTAGCCTCCATAGCTCTTTTTCTTCTCTCTTTGTGTGATAGGTGTTTGCATGCAGATGATTCTTGGGAGCTATAGGGTTGATAGTTTTTCATCAACTCCAACAAATCGTAATGTGTACCTTAAAGTTGAAGGAGGTAAATTATTGTTAGATGAAGTTTTTGTTGATGACATAATCTTTGGTGGTAATGATGAGATGCGTTTGGATTTTGCAGAAGAGAAGAAAAAGGAATTTGGGATGTCAATGATTGGGGAGATCAAATTCTTAATTGGGTTACAAGTTTCACAACTGAAGAATGATATATATATATATATATATATATATATATATATATCATTCAATCCAAATATGTGAACAAAGTACTCAAGACCTTTGGTATGGATGATTCCAAACCAGTTGGACCTCCCTTGGTAATTGGATGAAAATTCTCTAAGGATGATGAATCTGATGCAGTTGATCCTACTTTGTAGATATCTATGATCGGTAAGCTGCAGTATGTTGTTCATAGCAAACCACATATTGCTCAAGAAGTTGGCCTAGTGGCCAGATTTCAATAAAATCCTAAGGACTCTCATATGGTTGCAGTGAAGAGGATATTCAGATATTTGAAAGGAACAGTTGACTATGGTCCATGATATGCTGACGATGGTAATTTTTTAAAGTGTATTTACTGATGTTGATTGGGCAGAAAATGTTGATAATAGAAAGAGAACAAGTGGTGGTGCATTATTTCTTGGTGATAGGCTTGTTTCTTGGTCAAGCAAGAAGCATAATTGTATCACACAATGCACAACAGAGGCTGAGTATGTAGAAAAAACTACAAATTACACACTGATTGCGTGGATGAAGCATATTCTTGAAGACATCAAAGAAAAAGTGACTAAACTGGTAACTATATTTTGTGATAACAAAAGTACAATTAATATTTCGAAGAACCCTGTGATGCATTCTAAAACTAAGCATATTGTAATTAAGTACCATTTTATGAGAGAGCAAGGGTAGGAGAAATAGGTGAAGTTGGAATATATTCCATAAAAGGAACAGATAGTAGATATATACACTAAGCCATTACCTAAGGATATTGTTGAGTACCTTAGAGGTAAGCTAGGGGTGATGCCCCTACCTGAAAAGAACTAAGATGTTGTAGGTGCATCAATCTAGTGGATTTATTTCCATATCTTTCACTATGGATTGATGTTAAGGGGACTACTCCTTAGGGAGAGCAGTCAGGTAGAGATGAAGACAGTTGCAATAGATGTTGTATTGGGCCTATTGCATATTTGGCATTGTTGTCAAAGGGGGAGAAGATCATAAGTAAAGGGGGAGATGAAAAAGAGAATAACTTGAGAAGAACCCGAGATTGAGATCAGAGAGAAAAAAAGTATATCGACTAAAGGATAACAATTTTTGGTATCTAGTTGCTCTAGATGATTGCTTGGTATTGTTGGTGTTTCCATCAATACCTATTCACTATGAGTGTTTAACTATCCTATTCACAATGAATTCAAAATTAACATTTTTTTAAAAATGCTATTGTCTGAATTTAAATGTGTATTGCCACTATTTACTAAGGAAATGTTATACATGAGTGGAATTATTAAATATGTTGCAAAATTTTCATTGGTTACCTTTCATGTAATTATGTGATAATTCACTTCTCACTTCCATTTCCTATATCACTGAGAGGATTAGAGAATTAGGGTTGTGTTGTAGATTGGCTTCCTTGGTGGACTAATTTGACGATATTTGTTAGAATGATTTAGAATAACTGAGAGGGGGGAGAGGTGAATCAGTTATCCAAGGTCAGAATGTACCAATTAAACTTTAAAGCACTTCAACCAACTCAGATCCACTCAATAATCCACTCAGTCTCTATAGCATTGTTATGCTCCAAAATTTGCACCCTATGTTGAACGAAGATAGTTCAACAGTTCTGGCATAACATGGGAATCATTTCAATGTGGGACATGCAACTGAAGTGAGACCTCCAGATTCTAGGCCGGTTCCTATAAGACGCTTCACTAAAACCCACAAACTTTTTGAAGGAAAGGGATAAAAGGATGACAGAAAAGAAAATCTAAATGTATGGTGATGCACCTAAATTTTGAATTTATGATATCTGAAGAAAATTTAACACTTGAAACCACAAAATAACGCTTAAACTCACACAATATTGCCTTTACCATGCATGCACATAAGTATTTGTAGAAAGGTCTAAATTCTTATTTGCTCATTAAAGGTAAAGGAATTTTTTCACATTAGAGAGCTTATAATATCTGTATGACACAAACTTCAACCTGTACATTACATAAATTGCAAAAAAGGTATGAGACGGTGAGACAAAATTGAAGGAAAATGACACTTTTCACTAAAACTCGATCAAATCACACAAATACACTATTTTTCAAGTGAACAAGAAGGTGATAAACATTGTCCAAAATGGTCTCCATGGCAGCCTCTGTAGATCATAATGAATGAATTATAATAGAAATGCAGAAAATGACACAAAGGATAGAGAAAAATCACTAAGTGCAGAATTTTGCATAACTAAAAGCTCCATAGAATGAGTTGTGAAACTCATTAAGTACAATTATCAATCAAAACTATTTGGGTCAAATGTAGAAAAATAGTCCCAAAAATAGGCCTCTCCACTCTTCCAAAATTAAGTCCAATGCATGAAAAAGTCCAACCAAGTCATAACAAAACCAACGACTCACCAAAACTGCCCCTAAAAATGCTCCAACTGATTATAAATTCCTTCTAAACTTTAGGGGAAAGTAAAATTTGATCCTAAGTCTTCTCCAACCCCCCTATATACTCTCATCATTTCTGCAAACTAACTCAACTTCTTGAGAAGAAGTCTTTCAGTGCAATAATGCATCTTATCCACTTGAATTAATGACACTAATTGCTCTCCTTTTTTATTTTATTAAGAAACTTTAATAATTTATTAATTGGTTTAAAATATCAACCAATTAATAATTATTAAATTATAATAATGATGCGTGAGAACAAATAAAATCTGGGCACTTGAAGATGTCAAATTCTGGAAAAACTTTTGGGCAAGTTGCAGTAGGACAGTTTTCAAAAAAATGAATTTTATGACACCATAAACGTCAAAATAAACTTTTATGGAAGGAACAAAGTTTGTTCCTAACATCAATATCTTCCTCCTCACAAATTTATAGGGCCATACGAGTCCATATGTAGCCGTACCAAATTTATCTTCTGGCTGTAGATTCTGGAAAACATTTCTGGGCAAGGTACTGTCACTAAAATGGACATAACTTTTCCATTTTCTCATGAAAATAATCCAAATTGATTTAAATGAAAGAGTACTCATATATATTTCATTTGAGTATGATATTCCACATTCATGTGTCCATATAGGTTTGTACCATGTTTGCAAAGTGGCTATAATAGTAAAAAAATAAGAAAACTAGCAAAACTGTACATTTCCTGCAGCGATATATAACTTCAAATCTCTTGATGACAATGGTCATTTGAAGTTACATATTCCCTAAAACATGTATTTTATTTTTTCTTCATTATTACTTCCTGTAGCTACACTTTATTGCAGTAGCTTGTATTCTCCTGCAACATGTATTTCCAGTCTTCTCATACTCTCCTGTAGCAGCATACTTTTATTTCTTATTGAATGCACCAACCTGTAGAATAATTTGTCTCCTGTAGAATATCATCCTGATTGAGCATGTAGGGTGAAAATTAGGTAACATTTTGGTGACCTCTAATCGGTGTCTGCCTGCTAGACATATGACCAATAGCCTAAAATAGTCCTTTGGGCATGGAGTCAAATATTCAATCATGACTAGAATTGGAAACTTGGCTATAGGTGTATATTGACAGTAGTTATAAATCTCTCTTGTAACTCACTGAGGCCTTTGAACTTGGGACCCTTATTAAAAACCAGGAAAACTACAACTAAAGCTAAACTAATTGTGCTTGACAACACTTAGGGAAACCAAAACTACTCTACTCTAACCTACCCTAACTAGCACAAAAGCTGATCAAACAAAACCACTTACAGATTCTGAAAAATAGCTTCCCATTATCCTTAGCTTAGAATAACCAACAAGCTTATAGACAATCAAAAGGAGATGGAAAAATGACATACACTTGACCATTCTCTGAAATATCTCACGATTGACAAAAACTTCACTTACTTGGTCAAGCTGGTTGAAAACACTCTCAATTTGGGATGGATCACAAAGATGCAACGTTCTTGCAACTACTACATCTGGTAATAGGTCAACATTAGGTACCCGTAGAGATGATTCTTCTTGATGGAACTCCATGCTTGCCAAACACTTGATAGGACAACCTCTTGAAAGAACAAACTTTGACCTCTTTTTGTTGATTAGTGCCTTTTGATTGATTGCTTCAGGACGTTGGTCTACTGCTATGATATTATTTGTCTGATCCAAAACAATTGTTTCAGATAGCTTTTATATTTCATCAGACTGATCACAAACTCATATGCTTAAGGACAATGGTTTTGTATCCATCTCTAAGAAATTTTTTTCAAGATCACACCAAAATCGATCCTCCTCCAAATCCTCTTCATCTTTTTCCACCATGACTATATTATGAGAAATATAAAATCCTTCATGAACTATTTCTTCATTCGACTATTCAGGAACTACAGATAGAGACGAGTCAAGAATGTTGTCCTCTTCAACAAAAAAAGGGTAGCTCCTCAAATAAACCACCTTCCATTATGACAAAATTATGAAGTGAATAAGAGAACTCCATTGCAGCTTCTTGTTTCTCCAATTCTTTGCACCCATCCTTTTCAATATGCATTCATTCTACTTCTTTATACTGCATGACTTCAGCAGTTAGAAGCTATATCTTTTCTTGGTGGTCCTGTATCTCTTTATCATGAAACTCTTCATGCGGTGTTAGCAATTTATGATTATCCTCTTCAAGTTTTAACTTTTGTGTTTTTAGCTCTTTTGCACAGAACTCTTCAAAAAGTTGCTTATGCGCTGCTAACACTTTCTCAAAAGCTTCCTTCTGTGCTTCCAACACTTTTGAAAGTCTTGCTTCATGCTGCCTATATTATTCTACCAAGTACTTCTTGTGACATTTCTCCTGATATAGTAACGCCTCTTGCTCATGAATATGAGCTTGATATGAAAAATCCTCTCGCTGCATAACAAATTTGTGTTGCTCTTCCATGCAACCCATCTCCTCTGTAGGCTGAAAACATGCATGTTCATGCGGCCAGAATGCTTCAGCAGGGGTTGGTGGGTGGCATTCATACAGGGTTTTCTGAATATCACAAGAATGTGCTGAAACAATGTTGTTTTGAGGAAAACCAATGCCATGATTATCTTGATGAGACTGACATGGAGGAGTATAAATAGAACCTTCAGGGAATGGAAAATGATATGCCATACTTTCTATGGTATTAAGGCATTTTGAAACATTTGGGTAAGCTGGAAATTATAACAGCTACCTATAAAACAAGAATACCTTTTCCAATATGCACTTGTCCACTTGAAACTAAATGATTTTACTTCGGAGTTGCTAAATCTGATTAATAAGAACCTTTGAAAGGTTAGTAACCTGTTGTCAACACATCATAACAACAAGAATTTTAAAGTATTTCTAAATTTTGTCCTACCAGGCGTGCCAAAATTGTTATGCTCCAAAATTTGCACCTTGTACTGAACGGAAATAGCTCAGCAATCCTGGCATAACATGGGAATCATTTCAACATGGGACATGCAACTGAAGTGAGACCTCTAGATTCTAGGCCGGTTCCTATAAGATGCTTCACTAAAACTCACAAACTTTAGGAAGGAAAGGGATAAAAGGATGATAGAAAAGAAAATCTAAATGTATGGTGATGCACCTAAATTTTGAGTTAATGATATCTGAAGAAACTTTAACACTTAAAACCACAAAATAACGCTTAAACTTACACAATCTTGCCTTTACCATGCATGCACATAAGTAATTTGTAGAAAGGTCTAAATGCCTATTTGCTCAATAAAGGTAAAGGAATTTTTTCACATTAGAGAGCTTATAACATTTGCATGACACAAACTTCAACCTGCACATTACATAAATTGCATAAAAGGTATGAGACGGTGAGAGAAAATTGAAGGAAAATGACACTTTTCACTAAAATTTGATCAAATCACACAAATACACTATTTTGCAAGTGAGAAAGAAGGTGATAAATATTTTTCAAAATGGTCTCCAAGGCAGCCTCTGTATATCATAATGAATGAATTACAATAGAAATGCAAAAAATGACACAAAGGATAGAGAAAAATCACTAAGTGCAGAATTTTGCATAACTAAGAACTCCATAGAATGAGATGTAAAACTCATTAAGAACAATGCTCAATCAAACCTCTTTGGATTGAATATAGAAAATAGCCCCAAAAATAGGCCTCTCCACTCTTCCAAAATTAAGTCCAATGCATGAAAAAGTCCAACCAAGTCATAACAAAACCAACGACTCGCCAAAACTGCCCCTAAAAATGCTCCAACTGAGTATAAATGCCTTCTAAACTTTAGGGGAAAGTAAAATTCGACCCTAAGTCTTCTCCAACCCCCTATATACTCTCCCCATGTCTGCAAACTAACTCAACTTCTTGAGAAGAAGTCTTTCAGTCCATTAATGCATCTTATCCACTTGAATTAACGACACTAATTGCTCTCCTTTTTTATTTTATTAAGAAACTTTAATAATTTATTTATTGATTTACAATATCAACCAATTAATAATTATTAAATTACAATAATGATGCGTGAGAACAAATAAAATCTGGGCACTTGAAGATGTCAAATTCTAGAAAAACTTTTGGGCAAGTTGCAGAATGACAGTTTTCAAAAAAATGAATTTTATGACACCATAAACGTCAAAATAAACTTTTCTAGAAGGAACAAAGTTTGTTCCTAACATCAATATCTTCCTCCTCACAAATTTATAGGGCCATACAAGTCCATATGTAGCCGTACCAAATTTATCTTCTGGCTGTAGATTCTGGAAAACATTTCTGGGCAAGGTATTGTCACTAAAATGGACAACTCATGAAAATAATCCAAACTTGATTTAAATGAAAGAGTACTCATATATATTTCATTTGAGTATGATATTCCACATTCATGTGTCCATATAGGTTTGTACCATGTCTGCAAAGTGGCTGTAACAATCAAAAAATCAGAAAACTAGTAAAACTGTACATTTCCTGCAGCAATATTTAACTTCAAATCTCTTAATGGCAATGGTCATTTGAAGTTACATATTTCCTAACACGTGTATTTTATTGTTTCCCCATTATTACTTCCTGTAGCTACACTTTATTGCAGTAGCTTGTATTTCTCCTGCAATATGTATTTCCAGTCTTCTCACACTCTCCTGTAGCAACATACTTTTATTTCTTATTGAATGCACCTTCCTGTAGAATAATTTGTCTCCTATAGAATATCATCCTGATTGAGCCTGTAGGGTGAAAATTAGGTAGCAAGCATATAATCAACAATATAAACTTGCAGTTTATTGTCCTACTATAATTAACTTGCAGAATATAAACTCTTAATAGTACAACACATCAAATAACATTCACACAAGTATGACACCAGGATTTAATGTGGAAACCCAATATGGGAAAAAGCACCAGTAACATGCTACCAATTTTTCACTCTTCTGAAGTGAGCTCTGTGAAAAGCCAACTCGGTTAAAGGTTACAATACACACTGTTAAATGTGACCAGGTTAAAGGATTTAATCACTCTGTTAGAAGTGAGCCTTGTTAGAGGGCTTAGACCATTCCATTAGAACGTCACCTTGATTAAATGATTGAACAATATGACTGTTAGGTCAACCTTGTTTAAAATGATTTTGCAACTGATACAATGGTTAGAAAGTAACAACAAATTGTGATATGAAACATACAACTCACTTTGCAAGCACAGATCCAATTGTAGCTCAAATTCTAATTCACTAACTGGCCTTCATTGTCATCTCTATCACTCAGATCTTCTTGAAAACCCTTCAAGCAATCACCACTGTGTCGTCTTGTACTGCTCTCTTCATCCTTCTCTTCCTTCTGCTTAGATTTTTCCAATCACCTGAATTAACCTCATACCACACACACATAACCTACAATTAGGTTAATCTTATACCTCTCTGATCAGGTAGCTCGACCTATTGTCGCTTAGTCATCACCGTAGATCTTAGGGTTAGGTTAGATCCAACGAATCCTTCCAACATTTTGTTTCCATCTACATTGTAGAATAAATCCTAAAACTCCTTTTTGAATCCATACATAAAATAGTTAAACATATATTAAATGCTCATTTAATTCTCCACAAAAATCATCCTTATCTTAATTACGCTTTACATATCCCAAGAAAATCAACTATGTCGGCTGGGATCTCAAATCTCTCTCAAATTGTCATAATACTGACACTCGGTAAATATTGTGTTCTTCTACTTGGTCATTACTAGATAACTTGGTGATTCTCTGACACTCGACATATACTGATGCTCGGTCGACACTAAATTTGCTTGGCATATACTGGCACTCAGTCGACACTCGCATCACTCAGTACAAACTTAAGTTTATTAATCTTCTGCTCTGTAACTCGATCAAGACTAATCTTGTAGTCATCCAAACTTCACTTAGACTTAAGATAAAAAATATATTACCTTGTCAAGGTGCGATCTCATCAAGTACCCATTGTAGTTTCACATAACTCAACCATTTCACCTGGTCTTCTTGTTATCTCTTCTTTTCAATTCTTCTTCATCAATCAATTGATATGACACTTTACAAGATAGCAACTATCTTACCAGTTAAGGTTTGACATCAATGACAATATGAAAATTGTTTCAATTATAGTTTCCAACAATCTCCCTCTTTGGCATTGATGGAAAACACATGCAAACAAACAACATATGCAAGGTTCCCAAACAATCCAAAAAGTATGTTCTGTAAATAGAGTTCATTAATGTCCATAGCTTCATTTTGATTCTCTCCAATACAAATATTGTCTCCCTCTTGGAAATATTTCTCTCTTTGTAATCTCTCTCCAAACATCTTCCTCATAGTATATCTCCTTCTATGTTTTCATGCCTTATTCTCCCTTGTATATCTCCCTCTTTGACAACAATGCCAAATACATACATCTTCATTATGTAGATATCTCTATGTCAGGTTTTTTGAATTCTATGCTCCCTCTATCATCTTGCTTATGACTGATCAACATATTTTTCTTAACACTTCACAACTTCAGGTAATACCTAAAGTGTGACCAACTCTTATATCAATCTGTTAGATATTCTATGTAATACATTTGATGCAACCACTCCATTATGATCTCAGTTAGCCTCAGATAGGGGAATCACCCCTAGTTTGCCTCTTAGATACTCATGAGCATCCTTAGGTAAAGCTTTAGTAAATACATCTTCCAACTGTTCCTTTGTATTAACATATTCAAGGCTTGCTTCTTTGTCTTGTACCATCTCTCTCAAATAATGATACTTGATAGAAATATTCTTGGTCTTTGTATACATCACATGGTTCTTTGAAATATTAATAACACTAGTGTTATCACAAAAAATAACAATTGGGTATGTTATTTCTTCCTTCATACCTTTCAAAAATTGCTTGATCCACACTATGCTTGAACAATTCACTACTGCTGCAACATATTCAGCCTCTGCTGTAGATTCAGAAATACAACTCATTTTCTTGCTTGTCCAAGAGACTAATCTATTTCCTAAAAAGGATGCACCTCCACTTGTGCTTTTTCTATCATCAAAATTACCTGCTCGATCCACATCTGTGTAAAATTCTGATTCAAACTTCTCATTTTTCTTGTAATATAATCCATAGTCTTTTGTTCCCTTCAAATATCTCAGAATCCTTTTCACTGCCATTAAGTGACTATCTTAGGATTTGAACAAAATCTTGCAACAATCCCAACTACTAATGCAATATCTAGTCTACTATGGAAAACAAATTGTAGTTTTCCAATCATTGATCTATACTGGGTTTGATTCACTGCAGTTGTCTTATCAGTCTTTGATAGTTTCTCTCTAGTAGCCATAGGAGTACTTACAGGTCTGGAGTACTCCATGCCAAAAGTTTTTAGTATCTCCTTGATATAATTAGATTGTGTAATGTAGATACCTTTTTTCATCTGCTATACTTGCAAACCAACAAAAAATTTCATCTCTCCAAACATAGACATCTCAAATTTAGTTTGCATCTCTTTTAAAAATAATTGGCATAAAACATCTTGTCCTCCAAATATGATATCATCAACAAATATTTCAGTTAACAATATCCCTTTACCTTTCTCAGACTTTAAGTACAAATTACTGTTGTCATTTGTCCTTGTAAATCCAATCTTGACTAAGTAATTGTGCAATCTCTCATACCAAGCTCTAGGGGCTTGCTTCAATCCATACAATGCTTTATGTAGCTTGCAAACCATATTATTCTTATTTCAATGAACAAATCCTCCAGTTTGTTCAATGTATACCTCTTCTTCTAGTATTCCATTTAGAAATGTTGATTTGACATCCATTTGATATTCTTTGAATCCCTTGTAAGCTGCATAAGCCAGTAGAGTTCTAACTCCTTCCAATCTAGCAACTGGCTCAAACATCTCACCATAGTCAATGCCTTCTTCTTGTGCATAACCTTTGCATACCAGTCTGGCATTATTTCTTATAAATTCTCCATGTTCATTCAGATTATTTCTAAATACCCACTTTATTCCAATAACATTCTTGTCCTTTGTTCTAGGTACTAGTGTCCAGGTTTTGTTCTTCTCAATTTGTTCAATTTCTTCATTCATGGCTTGTATCCAATCTTCATTTCCTAAAGAATCTTTCACTGATTTTGGCTCAAATTTGCACAGTAAACATGTTTGATTTTCCAATTTTATTCTTGTCATGACCTCTGAATATTTATCTTCAATAATTTGATCTGGTTTATGATGTATTCTTACATATTTTTCTAGTGTAGGCTCTGGTCTCCTTTTCTCTTTCTATTCATCCTTAGATTCATCATCAAAGTTAGTTTCAGGTTCATTTTGTATTTCTATTTCATTCTCAGATTGCTTGGCAATGTCTTTCTGTAACTTATCATTTTCTTGTTGTTGCTTGATAACATCATTCTGTTGTTTGGCAACTTCTTTTTCAGGTTCAGGCACACTACTGAGCTCTCCTTCGTTCATGTAAATGAAAGATCTGTAATCTTCAGGTTTTTGTTGCATTCCACTTCATTCTTTTCTGCATATTCATCAATTCTAATATTTGCACTTTCCACAACTTTGTTAGTGTTAGAATTCAAACACTTATATGCTTTTCTCTTAGTGGAATAACCTAGGAATATGCCTTCATCACTCTTAGCATCAAGTTTTCCATTTCTATTTCCATCAGTATATAAAATTTTCTCCCAAAAACTTTAAAATATTTTACATTAGGTGCATAACCATACCATAAATCATAAGGTGTAATATCAGTTCCTTTCTTGACTTGTACTCGGTTCAGGGTATAGACTGTTGTAATCACAACTTCTCTCTAGTACTTTTGTGCAACATTCTTTTCTATCATCAGTGTTCTAGCACAATCCATTATTGATCTATTCCTTCTCTCAGTTATGTCATTCTGTGGGGGAGTCCTTGGAGCAAACATATGTCTTTTAATTTCTCTATCATTATAGAATAAGTTGAACTCATTAGATATAAAATCTCCTCCTCTGTCAGATCTCAGACATCTCAAGCTCTTACCTGTCCCTTTTTCAACTTTTGCCAAATACCACTTAAACAAATGAAAAGCATCCGATTTTTCTTTGAGAAACATTACAGTCATCATTCTAGAGTAATCATCAACAAACAGTATGAAATATTTATCACCTCAGTAGCTTTCTACACCAATAGGTCTACAAAAGTCAGTATGAACCAATTCTAGAACATTATCTGAAGTATAGGTTTTTCTCTTAAAACTAGAATTTGTCATTTTGCCCAACTGACAGCTTGCACATAGCATTATCAAGTTTCTTCAATCTTGGTAACCCTCTTACTCTTTTCATCTTACTAATGTTTACCAAATTGTAAAAGTTCACATGACATAACCTCTTTTTCCATAACCATATATCATCATATTGTGCAAACAAACATGTCTCATCAGATAAATCTAGATAGAGAAAATTACCTCTTGTTTGTTATCCACTTCCAATCAGTTCACCAGTAGCATCAAAGATTTTAGATTTTCTATGATGGAACTCAACTCGGTATCCAAAAGTATTCAATTGAGAAACACTCAACAAATTATAGTTTAGTCCTTCAACCCAATAAGCATTGTGACATATAATCTTATTAGTCAATTTTATTGATCCTTTTCCTTTCACAGGACATGGTTTGTCATTCCCAAACTTGGCACTACCACCTTTGCAATAGTTTAAGGTTTTAAATTTACTTTTGCCACCAGTCATGTGATGTGAGAAACCACTATCAATTATCCATCTATCACCTTTACTCATATATGAAATAAGTGCAGTTGTCTAATCTTCATCAGAATCATCTTTCATAGCAACATAACCAACTTCTATATCACTGTCATCAGATTTATCAGATTCACTACCAGTTTCTTCTTCAACAATATAGCGGGATTTCTTACCATTGTCTTTATAGTCCTTATACCTTCTGAAATCTCTGTCATCCATTTTGTCTTTTTACTTTCTTTCTCTTCTCTCGTCCTTGTCATTTCTGTCAGGACATCTTGCAGCAATATGACCAACTTTGTTACATGAAAGACATATTATAGAAAGTTTACCTTTGAATTTTCCTCTTCCTCTTGGTAGTCTTCTAGCCATAAGTGCTTCAAGTTCATCAAGATCTTCATCAGAAGTGTCATTGTCTCTATTCACATGTCTTTCTTTTCCTTTCTTTGATTTATGAAGATTCAATTTTGATTTGAATGCAGAATCAACATGGTGAGGAGTGAAATTATAAAAATTTGACATTTCAAAAGCAGTAAGTCTACCAACTAGACCTTTCATAGTTAAGTTGTTACTAGGAGTACATCTCAATTCTTGTATAGCAGATACTCTAATAGCATATATAGGAAGTAAGGTTCTCATTACTTTGCTACTAATAATATCATCACTAATAGTTCCATTAGCTCCTCTAATAGCATTTACAACCTCCTTAACTCGGCTACAATACTGAATAACAGTTTCACTATCTTGCATTCTCATCTCATCAAACTTAGCTCTCAAGATTTCAGATTTGGCTCTCAGTACATTTGTATCACCTCCATAGATAGTTGCCAGTGTATCCCACATTTCTTTTATAGTTTTGCAATCTTTTATGTCTTGAAATTTAGGATAGCTTAGGCTGATGCAATCTCCAACATTGCTTGGTTGTGTTCTTGTTTTTCTTTCATATGCTGAGCTGTCATAACAGTAGGTACTTTTATGTAATCATTTTCCACCTAGTATTTTGCAGCATCTCCAATTCCAGCTAGGTATAGCTTCATCAAACTTTTCCATGCATGAAAATTCTCCTTGTTCAGCCTTGGTACCTCCTTTTTATACATCTTGATCTTTAGCTTTAAGTACCTTCAAACTTTTCTCTACAAGCACCATAAGGCTCTGATACCAATTGTTAGAATGATTTAGAATAACTAAGAGGGGGGGGGGGGGGAATNTAAGAGGGGGGGGGGGGTGAATTAGTTATCCAAGGTACCAATTAAACTTTCAAAACTTCAACCAACTCAGATCCACACAGTAATCCACTCGGTCTCTATAGCATATAATCAACAATATAAACTTGCAATTTAATGTCCTACTGTAATCAACTTGCAAAATATAAAATCTTAATATTACAACACATCAAATAACATTCACACAAGTATGGCACTAGGATTTAACGTGTAAACACAATATGGGAAAAACCACCAGTAACATGCTACCAATTTTTCACTCTTTTGAAGTGAGCTCTGTGAAAAGTCAACCCAGTTAAAGGTTACAATACACATTGTTAAATGTGACCCAGTTAAAGGATTTAATCACTCTGTTAGAAGTGATCCTTGTTAGAGGGCTTAGACCATTCCATTAGAATATCACCTTGATTAAAGGATTGAACAATATGGTCCTGTTAGGTCAACCTTGTTTAAAATGATTTTTCAACTGATACAAGGGTTAGAAAGTAACAACAAATTGTGATCTGAAACATACAACTCACTTTGCAAATACAGATCCAATTGTAGCTGAAATGCTAATTCACTGACTGGCATTCATTTTCATATCTATCACTCAGATCTGCTTGGAAATCCTTCAAGCAATCACCGATGTGCAATCCTGTACTGCTCTCTTCAGCCTTCTCTTCCTTTTGCTTAGATTTTGCCAATCACCTAAATTAACCTCATACCACAAACACATAACCTGCAATTAGGTTAACCTTATACCTCTTTGATCAGGTAGCTCAATCTATTGCCGCATAATCATCACCGTAGATCGGGTTAGTTCAGATCCAACGAATCCTTCCAATATTTTGTTTCCATCTACATTGTCAAATACATCCTAAAACTCCTTGAATCCATACATAAAACAGTTAAAAATATATTAAATGCTCATTTAATTCTCCACAACAATCATCCTTATCTTAAATACGCTTCATATATCCCAAGAAAATCAACTATGTCGGTTGGGATCTCAAATCTCTCTCAAACTATCGTAATACTAACACTCGGTCAATACCATGTTCTGTTGCTCGGTCATTACTAGATAACTCGGTAATTCTCTAACACTTGACAAATATTGATGCTCAGTCGACACTGTTAGGAATAGTCCCAAGAGATAACTGAGAGGGGGGTGTGAATCAGTTATCTACAAGATTCAATTCTTTATCCAATTAAGTATAGAATAAAATTAAGCATAAACACAACAAGATAAAACATATTATAACACCACAATTTTGGTTACGTGAAAACCCAAAATAGGTAAAAACCCCGGTGGGAATTAGCACCCGCAAAGAACTGCACTAGTGTATAATGATCCCTATTAGAAGATCCTACAACCCTGTTAGGAGTTGATCTTTATAATGTATTAAGTACAGTGACCTGGTCAAAGGTCGGACCTGTTAGAAGCCTTTTACAAATAACCCTGTTAGAGGCGAGGACACATTGTCCATGAGCACACTACTCAAATGATGAAGGCTGCAACCTTTTGCACAACAGATATACACTATATCTGATATTGAACTGTGAATTAGACCTGATGTCTTGATCAGTTCTAGTGAATTGTATACACTCTCTGCTTCTTCACATAGATCTTCAACTGATGAATGATGTAGCTTTACTGGCCCAATACATCAAACATTCTGCTCTGCTACTTTCTCCACATTCTCACAAATGGCGATCACAAATGATCTGCTATAAGTATCCTCGTCCAAAGATATGATCAAGTCGGCTTGTAGGAAACTCTTCAACAACTTCTCCATTGGCCAAACTAAGCACACAACACAAATAGAACCGCACAACTCAAGATGAGTAGACGCATCGCTTCACACAGTCGGATCCACCAAATTAACTCAGACTTCACTCTCTAGATGAAACACGTTAAGTGCTCTTAACCAAACATTCTAAACTCATAACTAAACACGAATCCAAACACGCATATCCAAATGATAGGCGCAACTAAAGAAACAATATAAATACTGTCGGCTCTTAATAAACAATCTCCTGAAACTGTAACTGGCAAAGAGATCATCACAACTCAACTTCAGCTGCACAACTGAATCTGCGTCTATGAACATAGCATAATGAATATGTCTACAACATAAGAATAAATGCGCAAGGCTCCAACATATCCATACTGAGAATTGCATACAAGACACTGCTGCATACTATATGTTGTCATCAATAACAAACATACAGTCAACCACTGGCTCAAATGCAAATCTCCAACAGACACTAAATTGCTCAGCATATACTAGCGCTCAGTTTTCACTTGCATCACTCGGCACAAACTTAAGTTTCTTAATCTTCTGCTCTGTAACTCGGTCAAGAATAATCTTGTAGTCATCCAAACTTCACTTAGACTTAAGATAACCAATATATTACCTTGTCAAGGTGCGATCTCATCAAGTACCCATTTTAGTTTCACATAACTCAACCATTTCACCTGGTCTTCTTGTTATCTCTTCTTTTAAAATCTTCTCCATCAATCAATTGATATGACACTTTACAAGGTAACAACTGTCTTACCAATTAAGGTTTGACATCAATGACAATATAGCAATTGTTTCAATTGTAGTTTCCTACAGACATTATTACCTTGAAATTATTTAAGTTAAAATTTTAGGATTGATTGTCATACATGGATTTTCCCTTTTGGACATTGTTTTATCTTTCATATTGAATGTCAATATATCATAGTGAAATGATTAGAACATTCCATGTTGTAAACATTGATTGTCGTTGGTTACAATGGTAAGTGCATTACTTGGCTTGACTTATATTCTCTTTCATTATATATGTAATCAATGGATATGCACATTAGATATATGTTGCTTGAGCATGTAGGAATGCTAACTTGTCAATAATTTACATAGTGCACTAGATTCTATCATGATTGTTAGCTACGTATTGCTAGATCCTTTGTAATAGGTCAAGCTTCACTAATAGAGTAGCATGAGGAAGTTTAATGCTGGTTGCAAGGTGGATTCACATGAATGATTCAGTCTCTCCTACTTTAAGTCACAAAGCAAAGAAACAAAAGAAGTATTGTAATACAAATGTGATTATTTATCTTGTGATAACTAATTTTGAAGAGAGTAGATGAATCTTATTTACTTATTGTTCAAGCACTAAATGTAGAGACATGTGAGGTGAGTGTAGACTCATAGTAGATAAATTTATTAGTGTATGATTAGAATATATAATTTTACATGGAAAAACAAGTCAATAGTTATCTCTAATAGACTATGATCTTCTACGACTTGCAATCTACGTATGCCACAAAAATATTAAAACAACAAATAAAAATATCTATTTATCAACCTCACCCACATATATGCCAAAGTCAAACACCCCTGAAAACATTTTTTCTTTTTTAAACTATTCACGTGACTCAAAAGCAAAGCCATGTCTAACTCTAAAAATAAGAACATAGTACTATTGAGTCCTCTTGCCCATTTTCTAAAGTTCTCCATTTCCAAATGCTTAATAAGCAAATTATAAAAGCATTCTAATGAAAATATTGTCTGAACTCTCGCGAAGTGATTTTTATGTGCCAGGCCCTTTTTTTTGTAAATATGTAACTTTTATATTTCATTAATAGAAAAGAAACTATTCATCAAAAGAAAAAAAAAAATCTGAATTTGTCAGTGCACAAAACAAATCCTCAAATAAAGTTTATGATATATACCCAGAAAGATTAATCCACTTTTTTTTCAAAGAAAAAACTTGAAAACATATAAAAAGTCATTAAAAAAAACAAAGCAATCTGTCTTCTTTCCAGGTGTTGAAAGAATCCCGAGTTCCAGAGCAACTTCAATATGCTTGTTTACACCTTGAAGTTTAGATTAGCACCTGTCTTCCACCCTCTTCCCCCTCATGACATCTATTCTCCCAATCCACAGCCGTGACATCATTTATCTTCATATATCCATGTAAATCGATCTCCCTCATCATACTCTTGTTCATTCAATACAGTAGGAAATTCGAACATCAGACCTCCTGCAAATACTTTACATAATGGATGTGGTTCCCCAGCCCATGAAATTGTTGTTTGTTCAGATGGGCACTGGCTATGATCAACATGGGTAGCTGACTATACCATTCTCTCAATTCTAACACAATACTATGCTCTCAATTCTAACATAAGATGTTATTCCATTCTTTATAATCTGCCATTGCATCCATTTATGTTTGTACAGGCAGGACATTACCATGGCAGCCATGAGAGCTTGCAGAGATGCCATTTGCAAGAATTGTATTCCTGCTTTTCGAGCAGGTTTAACACCCCATAGTTTTTTTTTATTTTGCTTAGTTCACATGAAAAATATAAATTTTCAAAACCATACATGTATACTTTTTCATCTCTTTGCTTTGTTTAACATGAAAAATATACAATTTCAAAGTACATGTGTAAATTTCAGGAGGAGAATATCAATACATGAAATATGAATGCTTTTGACAGGTACCCTTCAAGGAATAAATCCGGAAAATATGAAGCTAAAGCTTAAGCTGGGAGTTCCTCGTTTCACTAAGAATTCTCTTGATCTTGAGCAAGTTAAAGCTGTTTTCCCATTGTAAGATTTATCCTTTTTAATAAAAGAGATGTTTCTTTGCACTACTGAGATTTATGATTTACTGCTTGGATTAATAATTAACGGCTTATTAATAAACTCTGGCTTTAAAAAGTCTTATTTAGATAACGTTTTCTCTACATTAAATTGTGTTTAAGCTTTCCACATCAGTGTTTTGGTTTTTGTTCTTTGATTCATCATCAACGTTTTGGCTCTTTATTTCATCACGATCTATCATCCATGTGTAGTAGGATGGTTTTTTCATTACTTAGATAGTTGATTTACTGACGACTTATTAATGAACTCTTACTTTAAAAAGTCTTATTTAGTTAATGTTTTTCCTACATTAAATTATGTTTTAACTTAGATAGTTGATTTATTTACTGAGATAAGTTTTACTGGTTCTTGTTCCTTTGATCCATCATCAACAATATTTTATAAGATGTTTTTTTTCACTAGTTAGATATATGATAACTGATAACTATTACTGGTTCTTGTTCTTTGATCTATCATCAACATTTGAACCATCATCCTTTGATATATCATGAGCAATGCTTTATAAGATGTTTTTTTTTTCAGTAGTTAGATATGTGATTTGCTGGTTCTTGTCCTTTGATCTATCATCAACATTTTAACTCATCAACATTTTAGCTGTTTATCTTACTTTTTCTCATCAACATTTTAGCTGTTTATCTTACTTTTTCTCATTAGTTAGATATTTTTAGCTCATCAATATTTTAGCTCTTTATCATCCCGATCTTACCCTTTTTCCCACTAGTTAGATCATCCGGATCTTACTTTTTTTCGCTAGTTAGATATATGACACTTGATCCATGATCAATATTTTAGCTCATCAATGTTTTAGCTCTTTATCATTATTTAGTAAGATGTATTTTTCCACTATTTAGATATATGATATGATTTTTGTTTACTTAGATTAATGATTAAAAGCTTATTCATAACATTTCATCTAGAGTTTTAGTTAGTGATTTTGTAGTCTTATTTAGAGCATATGTTATTTCTACATTAAATTGTGTCATCAATATTTTCATATATGATATATGATTTTTCTTTACTTAGACTAATGATTAAAAGCTTATTCATAACATTTCATAAAAAAAAATTAGTGATTTTTTCCTTTCTGGATCAGCATTCGTTGATCCATCATCAATGTTTTGTCTTTCTATCATTCTGATGATCATAGATCTTTTACATGGATCAATGTTTTGGCTCTTGTCATCAATGTTTTGTCTTTCTATCATTCTTTTCTATCATTCTGATGATCATAGATCTTTTACATTTTGTTTGATGTTTTTTTCTCTACTTAGATTTATGATTTGGTACATGTTTTGGCTCTCTATCTTCTTAATGATTATAGATCTCGTATCTCTTAGTGAGATGTTTTTTTTAGATTATAAGTTTATTCGTAACATTTTATTTATTGTTTTACTATTTTTTAATGTCTTATTTAGATAATGTTATTTCTACAATCAATTGTGCTCAAGTTTTTGAATCAACATTCAAATCAATGTTATAATAAATTTCTAAGTGTTATTTGAAACATTGATTCAAAAACCTTTTAATACAATCTAATCTAATCATGAAACAATATTATGTAACTTATTACCTTATTCAAAGATCTAATCATGAAACAATATTATGTAACTTATTACCCTATTCAAAGAGAATTGTAGAAATCTCTTATAATTAAAATTTTATTTAATATAATTTTATGTTGCAGTGGAAAAATCTTATTTAAGATAATTTTATGTTGCAGTGGTGAAGTGATGGAAACAGAGGTGGTGGAAGGAGGGCTAGTGTGCCCAACAGGAGAAAACGTTGGAGAGAAAGCTGATGACTGCTATATTGTAAACGCTGCAGTCTATGTTGGCTACTAGTGCTCAGTAGTTTATATACCACCAATCTTCCTGTAATGTGGATGTCATCGATCATATAGTGTATGATTTGTACATTATAGTGTAAATTATATTATACAGTGGGCAAGATGCTTCAAAAATAAAAAATGCCAATTTAAAAAATGTCTGGTGGGCTTCTGTATATTCATGCAAGTAATTTTTCAGGTGATCTGAATTTGTAATGCTAAGACAAAAACAATGGAATGCATTGGTCTCTCGAATACCCTAAAAAAATAAAAGGCTCCCATTTAAGAGATCTTGGTACTGAATTTCAATGATCTAATCATAGTGTGTTTTGTTTTTGAAAATGGTGATTATTTATTTATTTTGTACATAAGCTCTTTCCTTCTTTGAGCAGATTAAATTCATTATCACCAACTCTTCCATAAACAAGCATAATAGTGTACTAGCTCTTTACGCTCTTTCTTTTCAATCAATTTGGTTGTATCATTTTCTTATATTGGTTCTTTAGGGCTTTAAGCTCTTATTTCATATTTGGATTTCAATTATTTTTTAAACATTTGTTTTTGTTTAAGATTATGAATTATTGTTTTAAAGTTTTTAGCACATGAGCTCTCAATATTTTCTCCATCATATTGGTTCTTTAGGGCTTTAAGCTCTTATTTCATATTTGGATTTCAATTATTTTTTAAACATTTGTTTTTGTTTAAGATTATGAATTATTGTTTTAAAGTTTTTAGCACATGAGCTCTCAATATTTTCTCCATCATATCATGTGGTATGGTAGTTGCTCCCATTATTCATATTTATATTTCTCAATAATTTATATTCTAATTCTTTCATTCTTGAGTATACTTCATGTTATCTTTCATTATCATTTAGAGTCTTTTGTAGTAAATGTTGTCCCACTGCTTCTCATCATAGTTTACATTTTTTTAATACTTTCCATCATTATTCACAGTCCAATACTACAATGTAGTAATGGCTTCTATTGTAATTCACATTCTTGAGTATCTTTGATTATCATTCACGATCCTTTGCAATAAATGTTCTACAATGTAGTAATGGCTTCTATTGTAATTCACATTTTTGAGTATCTTTGATTATCATTCACGACCCTTCGCAATAAATATTCTCCCACATTGTAAGTATCCACATTGTGATATTCCTATTAGGATTCAATTATGTAGTTTTTATTTTGAGTCCATAAATTACATTTTTTTAATACTTTCTATCATTATTCACAGTCCAATACTACAATGTAGTAATGGCTTCTATTGTAATTCACATTCTTGAGTATCTTTGATTATCATTCACGATCCTTCGCAATAAATGTTCTACAATGTAGTAATGGCTTCTATTGTAATTCACATTTTTGAGTATCTTTGATTATCATTCACGATCCTTCGCAATAAATGTTCTCCCACATTGTAAGTATCCACATTGTGATATTTCTATTAGGATTCAATTATGTAGTTTTTATTTTGAGTCAAACTTATTGACCCATGTTTCATGAGTACTAGTTCACACACGAACCCATCTCTCATGAGAATGAATGGAACACTTAGCACTCATTGCATCTAGGTGATGCTCATAGAGGTGTAGCACTGAGACTTCACCCATCCCACTACGCTAATTGATAAGTTCCTCATCTTAGCATAGGTCAAGACTAAACAAGCTCTCTTTTGATAATGAGTGAAACTTCTTTATTGTTATCTTTCATAATGAGGTTTACATAGATACAACTCACAAGAGATAAAATATTGGTTCCTCGATGAGTGATGAGTGTAGCACTAAGACTTCACCCATCCCACTGCGCTAATCGATAAGTTCCTCATCTTAGCATAAGTCAAGACTAAACAAGATCTCTTTTGATAATGAGTGGAACTTCTTTATTGTTATCTTTCATAATAAGGTTTACATATTATTCGCAAGATAAAATCTTGGTTCCTTGATGGCATTGGTCTTTACACTTAGTTGTGGTTTCTTTGACTTAAACCCAAATACTTCAGTTTTAAAATTCATCCCTTATTGGTGACATCTTCCATCTCTCCTTCTTAAGTATAGAGAATCAAATCTTGTTGAAACCCTAGCCAACTAGATGGGCATGTTCCTACATCTATATTTCCCCTCCTTTGAAAATGCAGAAAAACCAGTTTGGTTTTGTGTTTTTCTTGATGCAAAAAAATCTCTTCCCAAACTCTTCAACATCTCCTCTTGTAATGGTCTCTTCTTTATCTCCTCATGTAATGGACTCTCATAATGGCTTATGATAACAAGAAATATTTGTAGAATCCCCAAAATCATCATGCATTATATTTCATAGTTGCTCGAGCATTTATATTATGCTTGTCCATCCAGATTTGGCTCTGGGGATTTGAAATAAAAGAGGGGTGAAAGTTTATTTAAGTAGGAAGAACTACAACCAGAAGGAGTCAAAAAACCCTATCAAGATCCACTAAATGATCTAACTAATGAGATAGGCCCAGAGGTAATTGAACCATATTTACAATGTTCCAAGCAAACATATAATCAGAGGCCCATTTGGCCAAACAATCAACAACACCATTCCACTCTCTGGGGATATGAATGAAAGTAACATAATCCAAAAAAACACACAAATGAAGAATCTGGTTAACAATCAAGCCTAACTTTCAGCTAACATCCTCAGAATGCGGGTGAGTCAATAGGCGAATCACCACCTGCGAGTCAGATTCACAGATAAACCTTCACCATCTAAGGTCACAAGCACGCTCCACAACATACACGATAGCTATGGCCTCCATTAGGTTGTTAGTGTGATGACCTTTATAAACTAAAAAATATAAACTGAACATCTCCCCTACTATCTCTGCCCAGTCCAACAATACCAGCAGGACCTGGATTTCCTTTGGAAGACCCATCCGTGTTGATTTTAAGAGTACCTTGCAAAGGAGCACTCCACTTCCCAACTCTATTTATCTTTCGCAAAAAGGGTTCCGACATGTCTTCCTCAAACACCTTCCTTATGGAGGAGGAAAATTCAGGCGGTTATGGATAATAGTATCTCCAGGATCTATAGCCTCCATAGTGTCACATTTTGCAGAAATAGTTTCTCTCAAAGAGTGGAGAATCTTCCACCACAAGTAATGAGCCTCCAAGGACATGTCATGAAAGATTCTTCAATTTCGCTCCAGCCAAATATGCCAAATAAGAAAGGAAGGTCCAAGATGCCATGCAACCTTAATAAAGACAGTTTTCACAGAAGCCTTACCCCATTGAGAAAAGAACTCTGCTAAAGAAGAGACATGGAAACATGATTGGTTCCACACATTCCACCAAGAATGCCACAAATTTCTAGTGAAGGAGCATTGGAAGAAGAGATGAGAGATGTTTTCCTCACTAGAATGACACAAAATATACATCGAAGGTCCCTGAAAATCACGCTTGCATAAATTATCCCAGGTGAGGCAACGGTTGTGAACCACCGGCCACATAAAAAAATTGCACTTGGTCCAAGAATGCTTATACCAGACTTATTTCCACCAAGGCACCTGAATTGCACCAAAATTCTGTCAGAGAAGTTCCACATAGCCAGCAAACACAGATAATTTCCCAGACAAATCACTACTATTCCAGGCTAAAACATCATGCCCAACCAAAGAAGTACAATCCTGAGCCTGTAAGATCTGAGCCAGCTCTCGCTTATCTTCCTCAGAACCCCCTGGAGGCCATTCAGAGAAATGTTTCCAAAGTGTCAACCCCCCTCCATGTCCAATCTTATAATGATCGACAGTGTCCCAACCAACAACAAGAAAAAAATCAGAAAGTGCCTGAAGATGAGGATGAGAGGAAAGGATAGAGGGGTAACCATCCCAAGAGTCAAGCCAAAACAAAGCTTGAGATCCAAAGTGAAAGATCCAAAAGAGACCATCTTTCACCAACTGAGCTCCAAGCTTCAAAGTATTCCAAATTATAGAACCTCTCCCCAACAGAGGAAAGCGTGGAATATTAAAGCCATCAACTCCAGGAAGATACTTATGGGAGAAAATGCAAGCCCAAAGATGATGTTGATTAGTACACCAGTGCCAATAAATCTTAGCAGCAAGAAATTTTCCATTAAGAATAGCAGACTGTAAACCAAGGCCACCCTCTTTAATTGGTTTGCACATAATTTCCCACCTAACAAGGCTCCATTTAGAAGTTGAGAGATTCCCACTCCAGAGAAATTGACGGTAGAGAGCATCAAATTCCTGAAGGAAGTACATAGGAGCAGCCTGAATAAAACACCTGTAAATAGGAAGGGCCTAGATAACTGACTTTAAAAGAGTCAAATGAGTCGTAGTAGATAACCAACAATGATTCCAGTGGATAACCTTTTGGCACAATTTATCAAGCAAATTTTGCCAATTGGATCTAGGATGCCTACCCACCGTGAGAGGGATACCCAGATAAACAAAGGGAAGCAATCTTTGGTCTTCCTCTATTTCCCCTCCAATAGTAGACCCTGTTGGTGCTCGAATCAAAAGATTAGATTTCTTATGGACATTCCAATCCAATGTTGGGAAACCCAAGTGATTTGGCCAACTAACAAGTCTCAACTAAAGGCAAGGTTGAGACTTCTGCAATTCTGGCTCTGGAGGACCAAGGCTGCTAGGCCTATACCTCAACCTTAATAGGTTGGTTAGAGGTTTTCTTATAGCAGATAGAATACACTTCAAACCCTCTCTCTCAAGTATGACAAGAACACTTGAAAGAAATACAACGTAAACTACAAGACTAAGAGTGCTTTTGTTAATTGTAAAAATGTTTTGAAAATATGTGTAAATTGAATGAATGCTAGATAGAATATCTCAAAGCTTGAACAATGAATCAAATGACTATATCCAATAATTGATAAGATTAGTACCTATTTCAACTTGGGCAATAGAGTCAATTCACTTTCAATCCTATGTACAACCCTGCAAGACAATATATATTCCAACACCATCAACTATTCAAAAGTTATAGATCTAGCAGATAGAATACACTTCAAACCACCTCTCTCAAGTATGGCAAGAGGACTTGAAAGAAATACAACGTAAAGTGCAAGACTAAGAGTGCTTTTGTTAATTGTAAAAATGTTTTAAAAATATGTGTAAATTGAATGAATGCTAGATAGAATATCTCAAAGCTTTAACAATGAATCAAATGACTATATCCAATAATTGATAAGATCAATGCCTATTTCAACTTGGGAAATAAAGTCAATTCACTTTCAATCCTATGTACAATCCTGCATGACAATATATATTCCAACACCATCAACTATTCAAATGCTATACATGCAAATAAATTAGGCCTATTTATATCCATGCTAGTTCAAATGAATTTAACTCCTTTGGTTGGGAGACCAGTTGAACAAGAAGCTGGAAACACTAACTTTTCATGAACTTCTTGATAATCAAACAGGGATATGAGACATGTAAAATCTCTACATAAGAATTGCAAGAATAACAATTGAATCCTCCTTCAATAATTGCAAGGGACTAATTGAAATGATTTAAACTTTCTTACCACAAGTGAGACATAAAACACTTATCTTTTATTGATTTCAAAATAATAGTACATTCGAGTCCATGTTGTAGTTGTGATCAAATTCTAAAACTAGGAACAATGATAATGATAATAATATTTGATAATGATCTTCTTCACATGGTCTTGGAATCCATATTTATATAAAATAGAAGGTATGCGTACAAGTTTCAGACCAATGTGTCTCTTTATAACTAAAGCCTAATCCTAAGCTCAACAACTGAACATCATAGTTACAATTAAGGAATGATTTACATCCTTGTTTGAAAACAATTGTTGACCGTTGGGATTCATAATAATAATCACTAGCAGATCATTTGTGATTTTTCTGAGACAATTTAAATAATGATTCCTTGTTATGATCCTTATGATGTTTTCGATCACATATTCATCCATAGATAATCATATATACTCCGCTTGATAGTGGATATCATCAATGGTATCTCGAATAGCTTCAACATTTAGAACAAGATCATCGACGTTGTCGACCATCCTCTGGCATCCCCCATCCTCGTAAAGATTCCTTAAAGAATGTCTGCATGTGATCATCCTTCAGTCCTGAAGATCACATTATCGCATCAACAGATGGATCCATGGTATTCGCCATCCTTATAACCCTGCATGGAAAATGATGACGTATCAAATAATAGATAAAACCCTAACTGGCACAAAAATAATTAAAATATTAAATTGACATAAAGAGATCCATGTCAACGCTGCCACCCAAGCATCTTATCCTTTTCATGTCTAGGAAACGTGTCACCATCACATGATCTCATGATGGATAAAATACGTTCAATTTCTAATTGCGGGATCACACCAACCGTCAATCCTTTCCTTGCTTTAGTGACCAATCCTTGCTATTTAGAATTTGTGGGTCTGGGACACGTGTCATTCAGGCATGATCCTATGAATGATAAACAAGTTTCTTCTTCCAACCGCGGGATCACGCCCACCATCAATCTTCGTTGTCCTTTAACCGCCGATCAACCTTAACAATAATGAACAAAAATAAGCATCTCCAATGCTTAGATATTTCCAGTTGTAGATCTCAACAATAGTTGTCACTCTCTGATCTCACATCTTCCATCAATCATCTCTAACTCTTTCACATACACTTCCATACATTACATACATACATACTTCTTCACTTTACAAAATATTCTTCATATATATATGTGTTACATGATTTGGTCAACTTCTCAATTACAATATAAAATAGAATAAATACTTATACAAAAAGTAAATACAATGTCGACAATCTTGTACTACCAAAGTATAGGTAATTCAAAATAACATTCCAACTTAGCATGTTTGGATTCTATCTCATGCTCCCTCATCATCGTGACTGATCAACTGCTTAATTTCATTGTTCTACTATCTTCACATGTCTTCAAATAAATCTAACTCTTTGTGATCATCACCAAAACACAATCGATCTTAATTAAAGGTCATACATATCCCATAGTTTTTTCCTCTAAGCTCGCAAGTCATCAAACATCATACATGATCTTCTATGTCCAAAACAATATTGTTATACTCAGTACTTTTATTTCTATACTTAGTCAATTTCAGAACTGTATCTCAAAAAATGCACTTAAATCAATCATACTATCAGATGTGTTTCCATAAATGACAACCATTAAGTGTCTCATATCACACCAAAAACATCACTTGCCAACAATCTCTCCCTTTGGCATTGATGGCAACACTTATCGAAAAATGACAAGTGTCCCAATACAAACTATTCTCTTTTTATCCTCTTCTAGTTTTCTCATTTTTCTTTTCTCCCCCTTTGAAAACAATGGAAAAGGTGTATCCAAAATTTACTAAAAAATGTAGAATTTAGTGCTTGCTCACTATTTTTAGAATATCTTGAAAGGAATCTTCCAAGATCTTCACTTATGCATTCCATGACTCTACCAATAACTGACTAACATGTATTAGTCCATTCAATGCATAGGATGGAGTCTCTGCTGCTTTTAACTTCATGGGCATAGATTTTGTCAATGAAACTACAGTCTTCTCCATATCAGATAGATGAACTTCAAGAATTGATAGCTTAGGAGTGATTAGACTCTTCAACAAACCAAATCTTGTCATTACTCTCCCTTTCTCTATATCCAAGACATTCAACTTATCAAAAATATTTGATACCTCTCTATCCATCTCCATTACAGATTGTGAGGAGGTCTCACAACTGTCCATCATGCTTTTCAGAGTATCCATGTCCTTTGCAATAATGTCTTCAATATTTTGAATGTGTCTGATAGGGTTCCTATATAACATCCTTCCATATGTGATACAACTTTTGGCCTTTGATGTAGCTGATCTCAGAATGCCCAAGTCCCGTGAAATAGACTAGCATACTTCCTTCAACTTCCTTCTCTTCTTCTTCTGTCCTATGATTCTTAGGAGGTGAGTCTAGTTTAGTGGACCTTGTGTTTCTCCGAGGAACAATATTTTCTTTCTGCGATGTCTTCATTATTGAGAACACTTTGTAACAGAAGTATTGGTTGTAAGAGCTGTAAGCTTAGTGTACCCCTAACAGGGGATTCTATGTGAAAATACCTATTATTTTAGGGAGATTTGTGTTGAGGATATTGAAAATATTGTATTGAGAGAGAGAGAGAGAGAGTACTTTTTGGGTTGATGGATTTTTCCATATGTTGCCATCAATGCCAAAGGGGGAAATTGTTGGATGATATCAGAATTGGGTACTACTTGTAACCACCTAAATTTGGTCTGTTCCAATGATGGACCCTATTTTCCCTAAGTGTGATCATACGCTCGATTATGTCCAAACGACCCTGTTACTGCTTGGCATAATTCTCCTAATCAATTTAATATCCTAGGTGATTTTTATCACTGAATTATATTAACTATTATAGCCATATGATTTAAATCAATTCAAACCAATTAAATCAAACCAAAATTGAACATGGCTATAGTATTTAACTATAAAGGAATTAAATAAATCCTAAAATCAATTATCCACTTGCAAAATAACCCATTCCCCTAGCCTATTTAATTTAATTAAAATGGCTATAGTCCCCTAATTATTAAAAAGCAATTTCATTGTTTAAATAATTAATTCCTATATTTTTAAA
>MU228071.1:2312451-2328870 GCA_018584345.1 Thuja plicata
TTTGAGAGTAAATAAGCCTTCACCTTAGATTGTAAATGCATTGTTATGCTGCTAGATTAATATTAGAATCATATTTCATGCTTTTTCATTGTTATTATTCACATGCTTAGAGCTAGAATGCTTGTTTCTCATCTTTTTAGCTTGTTTTAATCTAAAAATCCTTCATGCTAGGTTGTATTCGTCACTGATTGTAGCATATTCTGAGGGTTGATATGTTACTAATCACACTCTTCCTAGTTAGCAGGCAATAGGTCGATATTAGGTGGTTTTACATGTTTGTCTAACCACTTTTAACTAATGCAATGACTTATTGAGTGTTTGTGTCTTTTTCAACACGTTCCCAAATACACACGCACATTTCTGGTGCCCACCGTGGGGCTCGATTCTCAACTTGGTCATTTTCTAACACTTTTTTACCAATTTGCATGCTCAGGATTCAGACACAAAATCATTTTTAATCATTCAGGATCGCATCCCGAATACGCCATCACACCGCAGAAAAGTCAGATCGCATCCGGGATTTCCCGGATTGTTTCTGGTTTGGGCTCGCATCTGGTCAGCAAGGGATCATATTAGCTAAATAGGCTCGCATATGATATACTGTGTCATATTTAGTAAAATTTCAAGATCGCATCTGGTTAAAAAGTTTCAGCATCTTGTTTGCCTAACCCCTAACACTCTAACAAGTGGTGTTTTTGATGATTTGCAGCTTAACAAGTGTTTGTAGGGTGTTTTTGAAAGTTTTTATGGGAGTTTACACCAACAGATACTAACGTGGTTTTTACAGGTTGCCAACCCCCATCTTGACTTCTATTTTCTTGCTTTCCAAACTTAAAACCATTTCTCCACTTGATAAAACAACCAGATATTATGCTCTTTTCCTCTTGAGGAGAATCAGAAAGTCAGACGTTGTCTTATCATTTGTGATAAAATTGGGAGTAAATGAACAAGCAAACAAATCACTTAATTCTTTTTGGATAGTAAATGAACAAAACAAAGCACTAAATATGCGGGATTAATTGAACAAGTTCAATCATATAATTTTCTTTTGGAAATCATAAATTGAACAACACAAATCATTAAATC
Source organism: Thuja plicata (assembly GCA_018584345.1). Lineage (NCBI taxonomy): Eukaryota > Viridiplantae > Streptophyta > Pinopsida > Cupressales > Cupressaceae > Thuja > Thuja plicata. The sequence goes on from MU228071.1 coordinate 2,313,538, forward strand.
ATTGTGGTAATTGAACAAGGCAAATTTTCCCTTTCAAGCATCCTGTTTTCTTTAAAATAGGAACAACTAAATCGAGCTCAACATAGCTTGAGGGAATGAATTTTGTTTTAAGTGCTTTGGGAGAAAATGACATGGACTAGGAGAGTATGCTCTTCTTCTTTTGAAGAATAAGAAATCTAGAAATTCTAAGCTCGCCAATCCTAGTTACATATCATTTAAATAGTAGAGGGCCTGCCGGTTGAGGAAAAAATCTCCCGGGAGCGACCCAAGTGAGGACAGGTTTTACGCCGACCCTTCCAACTCACTATAAATAGTTGCTTCCTCGTAGGCCAAAGCCTCAAAAGATGGAACTGGTTTTTTTCTTGGAATTACGACATCATTCCTTGAACATATCTGGGTATATGTAGAGCGGAGCCGCTTGAATCTTGCTTGCGAGACTACATATATTTAGGTACTCATAGGGCTATACGCCTCAATTTTTCCTTGTGCAATTCTATGGGGGATAGTTTCGAACGGATCGCCCAATAATCTACAACAGCTTCAACTAAAAGAATACCCGATTCATCTCCGAAAGGGTGATAATCTTTGTGCAAGGTAAAAAGTAATTGCCCCAAGACACTCGTCATATCGTGCCCTCACTTGCATTTGGAGTCGGATAATACAACATCATGACTGGAGCCATTGTGTGCTTGGTGATGGTTGTATTCTAATTAGCATTTGAGTGTGTACCTAAGTCAATGAGCAAAGATTTTCATCCTCCACCTAGAAAATAGGACAAAGTGAGTGTTTGTTTCACCCCTTAACAATGCAAAACTGTTTGACATGTTCTAAAGATCATTAAAAAGATAAGATCCTCAAAACAATCAACAAATTTCAAACCCTGGAGTACGAGTGTTTTTCACGCCTTACAACACCTCTTGATGCAATATGGAAACAAGCAACTTCACGCACTTCAAAAACAAATTTTTCAAAACTGACCCAAAATTGACAAGACATCATAAGATCGTATCATGTTTTTCCCAAGTCGCATCTAGTATCTAGGATCGTATTTGGTATTTAGGATCATATCTGGTCAGCAAGAAGTCATATCCAGATTCTAGGATCGTATCTGGTACCATCAGAGGCTCATATCTAGGAGCTCACATTCAGGACAGTGGGCATTTGTAGGAGTTTTTCTTAGGAAGTCTCAGTTGATTAGGATACCTTTTTTGCTCTTTAGCTGGTTCCTGTTGTCTCTTCTGGTCTCCCTGTTGTTATTTCAAAAACACTTTTGAAACGTCTACCTTGCATGCTTAGTGAGTCTTTCACAATCAGTTCAATACGTGTGGTCTACCCATTTTCTATCAACAACTTGATTCCTAGCTCACTATCAGGGCATTTTAACCCTCTGACGCTGTAATCATTTACATCCACCAACAACAAAAAGTTACTTCTACCTAGACATGCCCACTTGAACAATCTGAAATCCTTACTGACACTATTGGAAAATGTTAACAAAGTTGGGGAACAAACTTCATGGTTAACACAAGATGCAACCAGTACACAAGTAAAGGATCACAAGTGCCTCCTAAAACACCGCGCTTTCACAGAGAAACTTCTCGCAGTTCCCTTTTTGATCTAGATTTGCCTCCAATGGATAGCAACATTAACGAATGGAGTAAGGCCTTTGAGGGTTATAATGATGGAAAAGAAGCACAATTTGAAGGCACGAAAGAGGAAGAAAGACCCAAGTTTGAACATAATCTGTTTGGATCAGACAGTGAAGAAGAGATCCCTGAAGATGAATATGAGAAACTCAAACAAAGTAAACGGATCCACAAGCTGTTGGAACGGATAATTGGTGATGATAAAGAAAAGTACTTACTACGTCTAACATCCTCAAGTGTCAAGCTACCCAAGGATTATAATATGGAAAATCTCAAATAAAAAGAGGTACCAAACCCGATATCTATTCTTACCAAACAGCTCAATCTAATGCAAACAGAGCTCACCAACCTCAAACAAGAGAAAGACAAACCCAAAACAAAATACTCTTTGGACACCATTTGTCCATTTCCTTTCAACAAGAGTATCACTATGGTCCCGTTTCCTCCTAATGTGGCAAGGCCAAAGTATGACAAATACATGGGAGAAACTGATCCACATGACCTTGTAAGAGAATTCTGTGCTCTAAGCATTGAGTACATGCATGAACCCACTTACCTCATGCGACTGTTTCCAAGAAGTCTAGGCGGTAATGCGATGGAGTGGTTTTCAAAATTGAGCCCTAAGGTCAAGACATTTGAGGAATTGATGCAACGGTTCATTCAAAATTACTCCTACAACATCCAACATGATGTAACTATGATGGACCTATGTAACACCAAACAACGAACTGGAGAATCATTTACACACTTACTACAAAGATGGAGGAAGATTTTTGCATGATATTCAAGGGTCATTCCCGAAACAGAAAAGATGGAAATCTTCGTCAATAATCTTGTGCCTGAATTGAGCTATGCTCTACAAATGCAAGACTCTTCTAGCTTCGATAGGATGATTAAAAATGCCCTCCGTATTGAGGAAGTAATGGTCAAAAAGGGAGAGATCACCCTTCAAAATGAAAACAAAGGCAGTAGCTCCAACTCCAAGCCTAAATGGTGGAAGCAAAACAAAAATGTTGTTAATGATGGAGTAGTAGATGCCTCTAACATTCATTCTAGACCTGAAGCATTCAATCTCACCAATGGCATGCAAGCAAGCAAAGAGGCTAAAGTAACACCTCCCATTCCCAAGGCAAACAATGATAATAACAAGGAATGAACCTGGACTTCAAAACCCCAAAGAACATTCACTCCTTTGGGGGAACCTCTTGAGACCGTCTTAAAAACATTGGTGGATAACAAAGTTCTTACGATTCCCGATTCTAAACCGTGGGTACCGATGGTGAAACCCAGATGGTGGGATGATAACTCCTATTGTGTCTTCCACAAAAACAAGGGACACAAGACTAATAATTGTCTCAAACTTAAACATGTTAGCCAAGACCTCATTGAAGGAGTTAAGATCAAGGTAGACGGACATACTACCAATGAGGACCATACAACATTTAAAAAACCCTTTCCTAATTATAATCAAGGAGAAACATCTAAAGGGAAAGGTAATGAGGTAAACTACACCTATTCCAAGAGTGACAATGTGATTAATATTCTCAATATTAAAATTGAATCCATCAATGTGGTCACAATTAAAGGTGCCTCATCCTCCTCAAATGCTGTAACCTAGAGTCAAGCACAGGTTACAATCAAAGGACCTCCAAAACTGACATCAACACCTAAGGTTCCTATTATAACTATTCCTAAACCAGCAACAAAACATGTGGTCACTATCCCTGGAGTAAAATATGACTTGGTAGACCAATTGCAAAGAACCGCTGCCAAAATTTCCATCTTCGAATTGCTCAAGATATCCACGGTGCATGGGGAAATCCTAGAACAAGCCCTACACGCTACTAATGTTCCAAAAGATATCGATGCATACAAGTTCCAAGCGATGGTCAATCACATCTCAGCACCACACTACCTCTCCTTTTCTGAAGAGGATGACAAATCATTGACCCATCCACACAATCAACCCCTCCATATTGAAGTCCTTATTCATAAATCTCCTGTTAGACACGTATTGATAGATGGAGGCGCAGGATTGAATATCTATACACTAGATCTCGTCAGGAGATTGGGTCTCTCAGAACAAACAATTGACACTAGAAACAAGATAACCATCAAAGCTTATGATGAGGAAGAAAGATCCTCCAGGGATCTTATTTCTCTACCTATTAGAGTCGGACCCATCAAGAGGAACGTCATATGTCAAGTTTTGGATCTACCACTAGCTTACAACATTCTATTAGGCAGACCATGGATTCACGAAATGCAGGCTGTACCGTCCACTTATCACCAATGCATAAAGTTCCCACATAATGGGATAGAAGTGATGATTCCTGCAGATGCCAACCACACTTGCAACAATATCAAAGAAGGTAGCATGATCCCACACAACAAAGAAGCTATGGATGCAGTTGCTCTTGAAACTACCAAGGACATGGTTATGAAAATTTTTAGCAAAACATTGAAACTTCAAGAGACAGGTATGGGAGAGTACAAGCTGGACCTGACTCCCTCAATGATAGAACTTACGGTGTCAACGAGATCATATGGGAAACCGTCATCAACATTCACACCTCTAGCATCCAAAGAGCTAGAAGTACACAAGGTAACTGGCATGATAAAAGCATCCACATCTTCTTTAGATAACATAGAAGAACAGGCAGTCTTGGACTAGCTTTACAAAGGAGAACCAGTGGAATATGAGGTCAAACATATAAAGATATCCCCAGAGCAATATGGAAAGGGATATGATTTCCTCAAACAAATGGGTTACAAAGGAAAAGGACCTCTAAATGACACAGGATGAGGGATCATTGAACCCATACCCATGAAGTTCCACCTCAACAGAGATAAAACAGGACTGGGCTTTAAAACTCAATCCAACAAACCTACTTCAAAAGAGTGTCCACCTTCTAAAATAGGGAGTGAGAAAACATATGAGATAATATTGGAACCATGGCCTTATGAGAGATTACTACATATTGGTACAGAGAATCCTGAATATCAAGGAGAATGCTACGTGCCTAGCTTTGAGGTACCCCAGGATCTTCACACTCCTTTGCTAGCACAGCCTCCCATTCAAGAGGTAGGAGACACCGTAGCAACAATCACTCAAGAGGAACCCTGGCCACAGAATTTACATCCTAAGTGGGGGAAATTGGTCACAATTTCACATGTTCTTGATCTACCTCACTTTGATCTACAAGAAGCTAACCGAGTCCATCAAATAAACATTGCTGAATATTTAAACAGATCTGATGATGATGTCACAGACTCTCATGACTATGAATGGGATCGGCTATCTATTGCCTCTGAGGATATTGGAGTAGATACAATTCACATGTTTGAAGCTTCCTCAGCTCCTAGTAACCAACCTAACACTACTTTCAATGATATTGATCCTCTTGAAGCAGGAGAAGAGTTCATTCCCCCGATCATTGATGGAGACACTGGTGAATACATAAGTCTACGAGAATTTCATAGGCTACAAGCAAGAAGCCTCCTTTTACAAAGGGATGATGATGAGATATCTACTGATGAGTCGCTAGAGTTCGATCCATATATAACTGACAACGACCCTTTTAACAATGATCTTGCTCTTATTGATCTAAACATTGAAGATATTAACTTAACATATCGTGTCATGTCAGTTAATGGTTTTGATGCTAACACGATGTTGTCCTTCCCAGAATCTAACTCCCTAAAATTGATAATTCCAGACCTAATTGATTGGACTGAGATAGATCCTACTCCTATCCTCGACTTTTTCAATGACCACTCCCTAGCTTGTTATCTTAATGCTTGTGAACCTTACCCTTCTTCCACAAATGCAAGGAGCAAGAACATGTCACAGGAGGATATCAAGTTTCTTAGTCACAAACTGAAAAATAAAAAGAAAAAGTGGACTGATGGTGAAAACCTCTCTGTGGCAGTATCAGATCCCAAAATAGTAAAGAAAAAATATGTATCTAATGGTGAAAACCTCTCAGAGGCGCCAAAGGATGAGACTCTTAATATCCTCCCTGAACACTTTTAGGAGAGATCTTCAATATTAATTGAACCAACACAGCCAGTGAACTTGGGCACTGTTGATGATCCTCAGATAGTTCATCTGGCACAATCCTTATTAGAATAAGAGAAGGTATAGTTCACAGAGTTCCTCAGAGAGAAGAAGATCAACTTTGCATGGTCTTACACTGATATGCTAGGGCTAGATCCTAATCTCATCATGCACCACTTGTCTATAGCTCCCGGGATCAAGCCCGTGAAATAAAAACTTAGAAAGATGCATCCACATGTTGCATTACTGGTGAAAGAAGAATTAGAAAAGTTGTTGAAGGCTGGATTTATTTGAGTCATTTCCTATGCAGCATGGATCTCTAATGTGGTCCCCATTTCTAAATCTGATAAATCTATTAGGATCTGTATGGACTTCAGAGACCTCAACAAAGCATGTCTGAAAGATGACTTTCCTCTCCCAAACATTGACATGATCATAGACCTTACAGCTGGCTTTCAGATGTATTCATTAATGGATGGATTCTCAGGCTATAATCAAATCAAGATCGCCCTTGAGGATCAAGAGAAAACAACATTCACATGCGCATGGGGTACATTTTTCTAGAACGTCATGCCATTTGGGTTAAAGAATGCCGGTGCAACATATCAAAGAGCTATGACAACAATATTCCATGACATGATGCACAAGAACATGGAGGACTATGTAGAGGACACATTGGCTAAATCCAAAGAAAGAGGTACTCACATTGCTGATTTGAGAAAGATATTGGATCAAATGGAATAGTTCCAACTCAGGCTCAACCCGAAGAAATGTGCCTTTGGGGTCCAATCAGGGAAGCTCCTAGGATTCATAGTATCAGCAAAGGGAATTGAGGTAGACACGGAAAAGGTAAAATCTATTCTAGAGATGACTCCTCCACGTAATATCAGTCAAATGAGGATGCTACAAGGGAGACTCCAGTCTATCAGGCGATTCATGTCCCAACTGGCCGATAAGGCACAACCCTTTACTAAGCTACTACATAAAGGGGTTACATTCAAATGGGATGAACATTGTGAAGAAAATTTCAGAGAATTGAAGGCGTACCTAGCTGCTCCACCTATTCTTATGGCACCTATTCATGGAAAACCCTTACTCCTATATATTTCAGCAACAGCTACATACCTAGGAGTGTTACTGGCACAAGAAGATGACACAAAGAAAGAATGAGCTATCTACTACATTAGTAGAACCCTAGTCACTTATGAGCTCAATTATAGCATTATTGAAAAAGCATGCTTAGCAGTAGTCTTCAAATCACAAAAATTGAGACACTACATGCTCTCTCATACAGTGAAGCTCATTGCTAAGATAGACCCTCTAAAGTATCTTTTGAGTAGAACAACATTAACAGGATGTTTGGCAAAATGGGTCCTAATTCTAAGTGAGTTTGATATTGAATATGTAGAATGGAGAGCTATCAAAGGATAGGTACTTGCAGATCAATTGGCTGATTCACCACTCTAGGATGATGAACCTTTACTAATTGAATTTCCTGATGAAACAATCATGCATCTCACTGAACATCCCTGGAAGATGTACTTTGACGGTTCATTCACTCAACAAGGATCTGGAGCAGGGGTTCTCTTCATAACCCCACAAGGATACAAGATTCCAAAATCTTACAAATTGATGTTTTCATGCACCAACAATATCTCAGATTATGAAGCATTGGTCAATGGCCTCAAGCTAGCCATGGAATGGAAGATCATAGAGTTACACGTGTATGGTGACTCCCAACTAATTATTAATCAAGTCAATGGGGAGTATCAAACAAAAGATGAAAAGTTGATGCCCTACAAGCAACTAGTTGATGATCTGAAGAAATACTTTGTCTTTGTCACCTTCCAGCAGATACCAAGATCAGAGAACAAAGCTGCAGATGCTATGGTTACCTTGGCATCCATGTTACAACTGGAGGAGCATCAATTCCGATATGACTTCTTGGTGGAAGAAATATCCTATCCTGCCTTTGCTAACCCTGAATACTAGGTAATATGTGCCTTGAATAAACCAGATCCATCTCGGTATGCCAGTATCATTGCTTACCTTTCCGACCAAACCATTCCCACCAATCTATCTAGAAATGAGAAAATATCCCTGATTAGGACAGCATCGTGTTACATCCTCATAACTAACAACCTATATCGACACAGTCTCGACGGTACACTTCTTTGGTGTTTAGAATTCAAAGAGTCTGATCTAGCATTAAAGGATGTCCACAAAGGTGTATGTGGATCACACTCGAACGAATTTTCATTAGCTAAAAAACTGCTCTGAGTAGGCTATTATTGGCCTACCATGGAGAAAGATGCTATTCAATTTTCAAAAGCATGTCTTAAATGCCAAACACATGGAAACCTTATTCATGCTCCTGCCAGAGAACTTATACCTTTCATAACACATTGGTCATTCCAGCAATGGGCCTTTGACTTGGTTGGACAAATATATCCCAACTCTTCAAATGGACACAAGTTTATCATTATGGCCACTGAGTATTTCACGAAGTGGGTCGAATTCATGCTGCTAATCAAAGCCATTGGAAAACAGGTAGCTATGTTCATTTTGAACTACATTATTTGTAGATATGGGATACCCTCTTCAATTGTGATAGACAATGGGGGCCAATTTAAAAATCAAGACATTGATGACCTCTGTGAACAGTTCCATATCACTCAACATTGCTCCTCAATCTATTATCCTCAAGGTAATGGATAGGCTGAGGCATCAAATAAGAATATTCTCAAAATCTTACACCAAACCGTAAGCAAGTCTGGCAGAGACTGGCATCTACAACTAAATCTGGCACTATGGGCCTACAGAACAAGCATCAGAACACCAACTAGAGCCATGCCATTTTCTCTAGTCTATGGTGCTAAAGCAGTATTACCTATTGAGGTTGAAATCCCATCTTTATGGATATCTTTACAAGGCCTGGTTACTAATGAGCAATACTGCATTGATCGGGTAAATTCTCTAGACCTCCTAGATGAGTGCCGACAACAAGAATTTGATCACCTCAAAGTGTATCAAGCACGTATGTCTAAAGGTTACAACAAAAAGGTCAAACCACACAAATTTGAAGTAGGAGATCTCATCCTCAAGGAGAATCCTAAGAACCAGCCTAACAGAGAGAAGAAATGAAAGTTTGAACCTAACTGGCTGGGACCTTATGTTATCACTACTACTTTCGAGACTGGGGCTTATCAATTAGCTACACCTGAGGGAGACGTTCTTCTAGATCCTATAAACACTCTACATTTGAAGCAGTTCTATGCTTAATGTTTGGCTAGCAGAGCCTGTACAGCAAAAAGTTCTTGCAAAATACCAAAAACATTCAGAAAATTGATCCTGAAGAAATCCAAAAACAATGGAAAAGGTCCTACAGAAAGGGTATCTTTGGTGAAAACCTGGTAAACAGGCACCTTGATACTACAAAAACATTCAAAAAAGCAAAAATAGCAAAAAAATTGGAAAAGAGAAAAGTGCCTTGATGAGCACCTGGTAAAAAAGGCATCTTGGTAGCAAAAAGAAAAGAAAAGATCTTTCCAAGTGGTGAAAACCTGGCAATCAGGCGTCACTTGTGATCTGCGCTCCATCTATCAATGCACTACTGATGCTAGGCCTTCATAATTTTGCCTGTGCTCATACGCTGACTTCATTTTCCTACATGACTATCTTATCCTCGCTTGGGATTTGTCTATCTTTACATCTTAGGAATAAGTCATTCTGCACTGGGGGCATATTCGTTGGCATGGTAGGTTGCAGTTGCTAGGTTTCTCTAGGTTGGTTTACCTCACAGACACAATGTTTCTCGATACATGCAAAACAATGTCACTTTCCAAAACAAGGGTGTCTTTTCACAACATCAGACACAACATTTACATTAACGGAGGTCCTACAAATCCGTATTGGATCGCAAACAAGAATGGATTATACTACCAAGGCACAGACATGGAACACCATATTGCTTATATTCTAAATTTATGATTGATGAATCTTTATTGTGTTTGACAGATGAATGAACAAGTACTACTTAAACACACAGTTTGATAATGGTTTGATTATGATTCTTCAATGTCCTGATGATGTTTTCAACTAGGGGCATCTAAGTAATTATAAATTTTATTTGATTGATTCTCAATTGATAATTTATTATGTCTTCTTAGTTGCTCAATGACGTCTGCGCAAAGACAAAGAATCACAAGGATAGGAGGCATAATGTTTTCTTGATTTTCTATGTATGGTGATTGTTCCAAATGATCCTATAAATTTCACATGACTTGGATGTTTATGGTAAGAGCTGCCACTATGGGTGGATAGCCGCATATATCTCGATCTCTGTTATGTGTAAACTATGGTGAGTTTGACACAATTTCCTTGTCTGTTTTCTGATCCAGATTCTCACTAAGGTATATGAATCATAATGTACCCAAGGATATGAATTTTCAAGTTCATTGCGGGTCCAATATCTTGCCTTACTCAGAATCTGGTATATTAAAAGGAAGGTGGATATTTTGTTATCCTGGCTTCTATGCCTTAATGCCTAAGTCTATTTCTGACATTTCAATAAAACATAGTATTCATACTTTCATAATATCAGTGGGTATTTGTGATGATTGTACTATCAAATGGTATCCGTTCCAAAAACTACCCAATGATGATAAAAATATTGCAATATTTTCTAATCAGTGACAAGTCCTAAGAGTCTGCATATAGCTGCATTTAGATTTTGCATGATGCATTTACAAACATAAATAACAACATAAGGAATTTTAAACTCAAAAATGGTTTCTATCTTCTTCTAAAAATATCAAAGTTAATTACATCATCTAAATTACTAATATCAAATATCGTTGCACATCCATAGCATACATTTTTCATTCATTGAAAAGAAGAAACTGGAAAATACAAAAAAATAAAGCATCCATGTATTGCATTTTTACTTTTTCATCCTAAAGTGCATCCATACATCTATTTTGCATAACTGAAAAATCAAAAACATACATTTGCATTTTCACATAGGTATCATTTATATGACATATTTATATCAGTAAAAACTCATCACATCCAACTCATAAAATGATGTTATCATCTGCAAAATTAAACTCATCACGAGACCAAGATATCATCCCATGTGCAAAAAGTTACATTTACCACATCTATGTAAGCAAAGAGAACTCATGAAACATGTCAGAATCAAGAAACTGCATTAGATATATATCATCATAAACATGGTACAAATCAAAGCATAAAGAGTATCAGACAACATAAAGTGTACCAATGAGCATACAATGTACCAATGAGCATAAAGTGTATTAGTGGGCATAAAGAGTATCAGTACGCCAAAAATGAATTAGATATATATATGAATGTAATATACACAAGAGGGGATCTCAACAGGATCCAGATATACATGTATAATCTCAAAATGTGCCTATAAAAAAGATACAGAAATCTCAGCTCTGTCTCGCCCCCTCTCCCTGGTCAGGAGGAGGAGGAGGAGGTGGTGCAAAAGGCGCTAATGGAGGTGGCATGGCCCCCTCTAACTGTTGGGCCACCCGAGAAAATGTAGGATCTCTCTGTCCCTCTGGTACTACTGCGTGATAAAGGGCATAATAATAGGTAGCCCTCTATCCCTGATGGACTGCTGTGCGGGCCTGTGCATCCTCTCTGCCTCGAGTCTCTCCATCTTCTTGTCCCTATCTCTGAGAAAGGCATCTGATATAGCCAGCCTCGACTCTAATACTGTGGCTCTAGCCTCCAAGGCTATAATTTGCGCTCAGAGCTGCTCCCTCTCATGCTCGCATCTCGACAAAGGATCTCCATCTCAGCCTGCATCCTGATCCTATGGCCTCTCTGGTGGCCCCTGCTGTCGCTGCCTCTGCTGGTCCCTAGTCAGAAGTGGACCAGGATCTCGCCGTGGGGCTACAGATCTAAATCTCTGTCGTCTTCCCTGCCCATTTCCACTGGCACCACCTGTATCCATGGCCTCTCCGCCACCACCCCTGTCATCTCCATCATGTCCATCATCTGGAGGAGGACACCTGCCATCCCTACCACCATCTTTGCAACCATCACGGCCCCCATGTCTCCCTAGAACCCTATCTCTACCTCCTCTACCCCTGACGGGTCGGTCATCAGGATTGTAATCAGGTGGATCCTCTATGCGAGGAATGATCTCCTCTTGTACAGTGAATCAAGGAAAGGGATACTGGAGCATCTGCGCAGCATATCCATTTGAAACACCTGCATCCTCTACATCTAGATGAAGGTCCCAGTCTATTGCCACCATGTCTTAGAACTCCTGGGATGCAGTCTCATAAGTCAGCTGTGCACCCCACAGAGGTGCCTCATCATGGGTATGAGCATAAATTGCAACATCCTCTGTACGGCCCTGTCGCTAACCATACTACCTTAGAACTCAGGTAATCAGGAAGCACTCAATGTACCTCGTCTGGCCTATCAGATATCTACTTTGACACAAAAATGGTACCTTCCAAGCATCAAATGTCCACACCTCGCAGTCTAGATAAGGTCGCCAGACGACCTCAGTCATATCATCAGAAAGGCGGTGCCAGTACTCGACCTTGCCTAGATGGGGCTGCTGTATAAGGCCTGCATACATGTATACATAAGGCTACTCAGGTGCCCTTTGACTATCTACTATCAGCCGTGTGATAGGGATATTCTCCCAGGCCCAAATATGAAGAATAAGTATACCAACAGTCATGCTGCGGGTATGGTGATATACAATCTCATGGAGCTCTCTGTACATGTGTGCTAATATGCAGCTCCCCCAAGAAAAACATTGATGGTGGGCGATCATCTGCTCAACCATGCTCACCCAACCAACCAGGAATCCATGCTGACCTCTATCCGGTATGAGGATGCTACCTACCAAGCCTTCTAAGTACACAACTAATCGATCGTAGTGATCGACCATATAATCCCATGACAAGTATCTCCTATCTATGGTATCATCCTGAAAGAATTTGCATGCAGTACCAATCGCCACGCTGGCTCTAGACTCAAAAAAGACCTCATGTCCAACCATCGGTATGCGGAGTATCCTCCAAACATCCTCTGGCATCACAGTAATCTCTCTAGTGGGAAGGTGGAAGGTGTTGTGCTCAGAATGCCATCTCTCGGCCAGAGCAGTCAACAACCCACAGTTTACCCCGATCTCGGGTAAACCCATCAAGGAACGCAATCCACATCGGATCACGGTGGTCTGCTCATCATCTGACAATCGGCCAGACAATGCAAGAACCCGTGCAGGATAAGTGCCATGAAATGCGACTACCTCAAACTGGGCCTAATTTAGACACAACAATCACACAATAGAATCCTGTCTACAAAAAGGGGCAGACTCCTACTCTGCTAAAGTTATTCAAAGTTTTCAAGGCGCAAAATGATCAAAACTTTAAAAAATCTAAGTCTTCTACCATATGCGATCCTAGAAATACAGGATGAGATTGTGTATACGGGATGCGATCCCCAAAAAATAGGATGCGATCCTAAACGCGGGGTGCGATCCTAAGCAAACAGGATGCGATCCCCTGATGAATTTCCTTATAAAACAAGGCTAAACCTAAGGTATTGGATGCGATCCAGGAAAACCTGGATGCGACACAGAATCTGGGAAAAACTGGATATGATCCGGGAAAAACTGGATGCGAGTCGGGATTGACAAGATGCGATCCGGAATCTTAGATGTGATCCTAACTTCAACTAGCTCTAGAATTCATAAAAATGCATGAAATTCAAAAATGAAAAATTCACAGGGTAGTTTATCGAGCACTTATCGACGGTGGGTAGTCGGCTGGTCACTGATATCGGTGGCTCATCTCAAAATGATGCTTCCTCACGGGGACTACCATCTTCGCTGCAGAGCTCTCTAAATTTCTATGGAGGAAAGTGAAAATGAATAGTGAAATGGTAATTTTGGAGGCTTATATGGGTCTTTTGAGACATTTAGGGGTTCCAAAACTCCTTTCGGACAACTATAGATTCATTTCTATTCTCTTTTTACTCAATTGGGAGCCAAATCAAAGGTATCTACAATGTTTTCAGCAGCCCAGTGTCATTTTGCGACAGTTCCAAAACTTCTGACTTTGCTTTATTTGTTCCCAACATTGGTCAATATTGCACATTTTATCATACATCTTGGTCTAAACATCATTTTATCAGCGTTATCACTCATATTTTTACGTAATTAACTTGGTAATCGTGTGTTTATTTTTAAACACACCTTCTTCTACTCCACTCTTTCTTGCCCTACCACTTCCTGCAAGTGTTATGTTCTTTTCATCTAAGGGATTTCTTTCTTTTCCTTCGATTTCATTCCCGAGGGGGCATGATCACACTATCATCAATTAAAGTTTTGCTCGAAACAACATCAAAATGACTTCGTTATCAAACAAACTAGGGGCATAGCAGTTTTCTTAACTAAGTCGGATTTGTTGGATAGAAAGTTTTGGTTCTCATGAGTTGATATCTTATGTTTCCTCATTTTAGAAGATTTTTAAAGCTCCTGGTAGCTTCATACTGGCTTTTGGATGACAACCAAGTTCAGAATTAGTATTATCAATTTTGGATGACAACCAAGTTCATAATTGGTATTTTTAAAATTTTTTTATTGATCTTTGGACGACAACCAAGTTCAAAATCAATTCTATCAGTTTGGTTCAATCAAGTGCGAGACTGATTTCATCAACATTTTGTTCGACAACCAAGAATGGGATTCTCAATCTTTCTGAAGTCAAAATCAAAAACTTTATTTGAATCAATGCGTTGCTTGCACATCAATTCAAAGAGGGGCAAATGTAACCACCTAAATTTGGTTTGTTCCAACTATAGACCCTATTTTTTGTAAGTGTGATCATACCCTCGATTATGTCCAAACGACCCTATTACTGCTTGACATAATTCTCCTAATCAATTTAATATCCTAGGGGATTTTTATCACTGAATTATATTAACTATTATAGCCATATGATTTAAATCAATTCAAACCAATTAAATCAAACCAAAATTGAACATGGCTATAGTATTTAATTATAAAGGAATTAAATAAATCCCAAAATCAATTATCCACTTGCAAAATAACCCATTCCCCTAGCCTATTTAATTTAATTAAAATGGCTATAGTCCCCTAATTATTAAAAAACAATTTCATTGTTTAAATAATTAATTCCTATATTTTTAAATGAATTAAATAAGTTTAATTCATTTATTTATATTTCCCTAAACCCCAACCTAACCTATCTCAACCACTTCTACCCTGGGTTCTAACCCTTCTCAACCCATTCACCCTTGCTAATCTAATCCTAATCCTAATTCCAGCCCTAACCCACCTCCTAATGTTGTCACATTCCATTAAGGAATGCTTAACAACTCAACCCACTTGGGAGAGTCAACTTTCTCAAGCTTGACTCTCTCCAAGTCCACTTTCTCAAGCCACCCTCTTACACTCTACCTTGCTTCTTTAAGGCTTTCATTAATGCCTCATTAATGAAGATGCCTTAAGCCTATGTCTCTCCCATGAATTATTAATGCCTTGGGCATTAATGGCTCTTACACCTCCATTAATGAGCCCCTTCACTCATTAATTCACCTTTTCCC
>MU228071.1:2328920-2346362 GCA_018584345.1 Thuja plicata
TTTGAGAGTAAATAAGCCTTCACCTTAGATTGTAAATGCATTGTTATGCTGCTAGATTAATATTAGAATCATATTTCATGCTTTTTCATTGTTATTATTCACATGCTTAGAGCTAGAATGCTTGTTTGTCATCTTTTTAGCTTGTTTTAATCTAAAAATCCTTCATGCTAGGTTGTATTCATCATTGAATGTAGCATATTCTGAGGGCTGATATGTTACTAATCACACTCTTCCTAGTTAGCAGGCAATAGGTCGATATTAGGTGGTTTTACATGCTTGTCTAACCATTTTGAACTAATGCAATGACTTATTGAGTGTTTGTGTCTTTTTGAACAGGTTCCCAAATACACATGCACACTACTGATGTTGTTGGCATTCATATTTTGTCACTGATGTCAACATATGTTTATGTGGAGTGAAAATAATGGTATTCATATTTTTTCACTAATGCCATTGGTTCACAATAACCTAGTAAAGATGCTAATGTTACTCGACGTGTCCTCACATCAACTATAATGGGAAAGGAAATGAAAAAATCTCGTATAGTAAGTAAAACAAGCAAGTCTTTAAGGATAGGTAGATCAACATTACGGAGAGCCTTATACAGGCGAGACAAAATTGAGGATCCAAACACTAATTCTCTTTGGTCATTCTCGGGTACACTCCCACGCAAGGACACGGTTGTTGTTGATGCATTAAGAACATTAATTGAAATTTTTTGGCATGACAACACAAGTGTTTCACCCAACCAAAGAGATGTTGTTAGGAGGAGAATCAGATCTACAAATCGTATGCCACATCCAAAACACTTTTTGGATATGACACAAACACAATTTTATGAAAGATTCCTCTGAATATTTTCTCAAATTAAAATTAGTCAAAGATTTTTTGAAATGACAAAACCCTTTTTTATCAAGATTAATCATGCGCGCACCACATATTGTTGCAGGGTACATATTGAATTTTCCATGCATTATGATATATATCGTCATGTTTGTTGTACTTTACACACTAACACTATTTTGCAAGAATGTGGTCTTCAAGCACCTCCTATGTCATCAAGAGATTTTATGTCAAGTGTATTATGCAATCGAGATGGTGGTTGCATTTATTATAAGATGATGTGTTTGAATGGATCTTGTAGTGCATGTGGTGGTATGAGACAGTTGCAGATATGTTACCATCTAGAGAGCACAAATGAGATTGGAAATACACTAGTTTCTTTTGGAAAATACAAGACAGTAACTTATGGTCTAAAAGATGGAAAAGAACTTAAGAGGTGTGAGTTAGTGAAAAATGATATATGTGTAGCTGATTTTATGAATATTTTTCAAGAGAAACTAGTTTATGAGTACATACGTCATTCACATAGAGATAGGTGGTTGGATGAGAAATTCAAGATATGTAAGGACACTTTTCCCCTTGGTACTATTCTCTCCATTTTTGATTTTGCTGATAATTATGCACATAAACCTCATAATGAAGTGCAAGTATTGTATTACCATTCTATACAAGTGACGATCTTTGTACATACAAAATTCTTGCATGCACATGATAGTACAAATGCATATAGAAAGGTTTTAAGAGAGTATCACTTCGACATCAGTGAGGATCACACACATTCATCAGAGTTTGTGCAAGGTTGCTTCAAAGTTTTCTATGAGAAATTAAGGGAAAGAGGTATTGAGTACAACCAACACATAATATGGTCAGACAATTGCACCTCAGAATTTAAGAATGCAAGGATGTTCTATTGGTTGAGTAGGATGCACATGACAAGTGGCATTCAAATTTTTTGGAATTTCACGGAGGTGGGGCATGGCAAAGGCGAGCATGATGGTGCGGGTGCATGTGTAAAAAGAGCTCTTTCTAGAGAGGAATTGAAGTACGAAGGTGGTGCAGATTTAATAAATGCACAAACAATTGTGCGATGGTGCAACTCTACGATGGGAATAGGTAATGAAGGTAAGTCTATGGTTAATAGGTTTTTTTGGTTGATAAACGAGTCTAACATTGAAAACTATCTAAATTGTTGTACACTTAAAGGATCAAGTGACATGCACTCATTTAGAAGTTCAAATGCAACATCACTGGGTATTTATACTAGGTTAATGGCATGTTTTTTCTTGTCTTGTATGAATTTTGCGTGGAAAGAATGAAAATCAAAAGAGTGGGTTGACGAATGGTCTTATACACATTTGCAATCGCTTGATACATATCAACTTCCTAGAGCACTAAAATTGAGCCAGTTTGAAGCATCAGCGAATTTTGATCATATATCTGACCTAGTTGAACCATGTAATTTCTCAATTTATTCTTCATTTTGAGACGAAATATGTTGAACCTACTTAAATTCATTTTATTAGGTGGTTAAGTGTTTAGGGTGTTAACTTATCCCTCTATAAATTGTAGGTCATGTATATACAGTTGTTGCTGATGAGAACAATGTGGAAGGGACTGATTACTTTTTGTGTCATTGTATTGAGGGAAAAAAGAAATTGAAAACTACAGTCATTGATGGAGAGGGTATTGAGTACCCAATAAGATCCGTTGTTGTGACAGGGATATGGCTTAGAAGGTACGCTATCAAAATATAATGTGTTCTTGTTTGAAGACTTTGATACCTCTTTATGTTTGAAGTCTCATCATTCTATTACACTTTATATGTTGAATTTTGTAATCATTTATGCTTCTATGAAATGCAGGTACCCTATTGAAAAATCCAAGAAGTGATTGTTTGAGGACTATGAGACACATAGACATATTTTGCATTACTTGAACCTTCTTGTTGTAACAAATATTGAATTGATAAAGTCTATTGGTAGACCTCGTAAGAAGAATTTATGGAAACTTCATGAATCTGAACACGAGGCAATACATGACACAATAAGGGTTAGAGCTGATCCAGAAGGTTCACTCAATTAGTTTTGGGCCATCATGAAGAACCATTCTACAAATGGTAGAATTATTTTGAAAATTTTCTATATAAATTTTGTGAAACAATCTAACTTCGCTTTTTTGTAAATATAAATGACTATGAAGTGGTCTACATGCATATTTGGAGACCACATTTTGTATATTGAAAGAAGATCAAATTGTATATAAAAGTGGCCATGGGTTGATTTGTATATATACCGAGGGTCCACATTTTGTATAGTTTACTGTCTTTGTATGTATATTTTTCATGCATTATATTTATGTATGTGTGTTCATTTTCATATTATATCTTTTCCATGTACTCGCTCTCTCTCTCTCTCTCTCTCTCTCTCTCTCCCCCAAAGAAACTACCTTGAAAACATTATGTTGAACCAAAGTAATAGGCATAATATACAATCAAAATTATGGTGTTGTATGTTATGCTTTGTGGAAATTTGAATTGTTTTACTTCTATTGCTACCCAATTTCGCTTAGTGCACCTTGGGAACACTCCGGTCTGACTTGCGCCAAAATGTTATTGATGGTTCGCAAGCGAAAAAGGGTCTCCCCTAGTGTTTACCTGGCCAAATGGAGCTGATGGAGCTGACGGTTTGGTCCCACGACAAATGGTTTGAAAGATGCACCATTGAGCAACTTTCAATTGAGCAACTTTCAACTGACCAACAATGCAACTTTTTGCACCAACCGAGATCGGGTTGGAAAATGGAATCTGAGTGGAATCTACCAGAACTAAGCCATGTGCTTGTAGGCCTTCCCAAGACGGTCCTTGTGCACTTCAAAGATCTCTGATATCTCTCATGAGGTCTGAGATATGGATCTCTAAAAATTGTTACCAAATTGGGCTTAGTGCACCTTGGGAACACTTTGGTCTGACATGCGCTGGAATGTTCTTGATGCTACGCGAGTGAATAAAGGTCTCCCCTAGCATTTACTTGACCAACTAGAGCTGATGGAGCTAACGTTTTGGTCCCACAATGAATGGTTTGAAAGATGCACCATTGAGCAAATTTCAACTGACCAATAATGACACTTTTTTCACCAACCAAGATCAGGTCGGCAAATGGAATCCTAGTGGAATCTCCCAGAATTGAGCCATGTTCTTGTAGGCCCCAAGATGTTCCTTATGCACTTCACATATCTTTGATATCTCTCATGAGGTCCGAGATATGGATCTCCAAAAATCACTGCCAAATTTGGCTTAGCGCACCTTGGGAACATTTCAGTTCGACATGCGCTGGAATGTTCTTGATGCTACATGAGAAAAGAAAAGTCTCCACTAGCATTTACCCAGCCAACTGGAGCCGATGGAGCTGATGGTTTGGTCCCATGATGAATGGTTTAAAAGATGCACCATTGAGCAACTTTCAACTGACTAACAATGACACTTTTTACACCAACCAAGATTGGGTAGCCAAATGGAATCCAAGTGGAATCTCCCAGAACTAAGACACGTTCTTGTAGGCCTTCCCAAGACAGTCCTTCAACACTTCACGGAGCTTTTATATCTCTCACGAGCTCCGAGATATGGATCTCCAAAAATTTCTGCCAAATTTGGCTTAGTGCACCTTGTGAACACTTCGGTCCGACATGCGCCAGAACATTCTTGATGCTACGCAAGAGAAGAAAGGTATCGCCTAGAATTTACCCATCCAACTGGAGTTGATGGAGCTGATAGTAATAAGATCCATAAGTTTTGGATCCAAGCTTGTTCATTTATGTTTGTAAGAGCACAAGTTGCTCCTAGGTGCAAATGTTGTCACAATGGTCTAAAATTGTAAAAGCTGCTAATTTTGAGAAATTAGGGGATATGGTCTCCTCTAGGGTCCTAAGTGTCCTAACTAGGGTCCTAGGATGGGTCAAAGAGCATCGAGTTGACCAAATTTGTCAAAGAGCAAGAAATGCTCAAAAGTTGCTCAAACAACTTTTGCAAAAAGTTGCTCAATGAAGAAATGGATGGTTGTAACTACCCAAGATCGGGTATTTGAGCATGGATTGAAGATTTTGAAAGGTTAATGGATTTTTAGTTACAAACCACATGTGTGAGCATTTTGTATGGATTATTCCCTGAGTTTTACTTGCATTTGCAGTGTTTCTGTAGCCTTGTACGACTATGTACGGATTGGATTCAACAATCTGACTCCATGGGAGTGTAGATTTTTGTTTTAGCTTTCTTTTTCATATTCAAGTTTGTTTTCAAGTTAAGGCATTGTAAAGTTACACTTATATTTAGGTGACTGTGTCTGCAATTTCCATTTGCAGAGTTGCAAGAACAAAAATGGCTCTAACCTAAGCTTGCACGGTTGAAAATGAATGAAACCTTGTGGAATGATAGGTTAGGGTCTATACATAATGTTTTTTTTTCATTTTTGTTCTTGCAACTGAACTCCTAGGCTTGGAGTGATGCCCTAGGCTAACTTCTTAGAGTAGGTGAGCTGAATTGAAACAACACACCCATGATCTTGTGTGGACGTCTTAGTGGCATCTGTGAAAGCCCTAAAGTGTCTCCTTGAAGGATCAAAAGGTTTCAGGAGTTGGTATGAAGATTGAAGACCAATTGGATGCATAATTCAGTGACTAGTCCAGAGGCCTAAAAGATAGCCTAGAAACTAGGGCCTGGAAGAAATTAGAGTTGTGGGTGTCTTGAAGATCTATAACTTTGGATTATAGAAGGGCTAGGTGATAGATTTCATAATCATATAGTCTTCCATAGGGTTGTGTGGAATAATTTGCAGAGTTTGGTCAAAAATAGTGAAAATAGACCTAATACATTTAGACCTAATACATTTAGGCCTAATTAGGCCTATCTTTGAGTAGTGATAATAAAGAGATGGTTATAGTGGCCATAAGTGTTTTAAACACCTAGAATGGACATGTAAGGTCCTTTGAACATAGGCTAGATCCTGAGAGGTGTTTGGGAAGATCCTAAGCAAGGGTTTAGGGTTGTAGAGGGAAATCTAGTGAGAAAACAAGGTAAATGGAGGACTAGTTGGAGTTGATTGTGCATTGTTTCTTCATCATCTCAACTATACCTAGGAGGCAAGTTGAATTCATGGTCTAGGAGGCCAATCTTGGTGAAGGAGACATAGGTTTTGGAAACCATTGGATGGCTTAAAGAAGTTGATTAGCAACTTGGAGAAGGGTAAACACTAGAACTCTAGACCCTCTACATCAGACTCCTATCCATGTCTGGTGTTTCTTGGGTTCCCTACACCAAAGACCCCTATAACTTCCCAGGTATACCCAAGAAACATTATATAGAGCATGAAAGATACACCTACAAACATAAATTCACTTAATTCATGGAGCACATACATATAGAGCATGAAAGATACACCTAAATACAATGTAGCACATCAAGCATTCATTGACTTAAATCATAAAATTGCTTATGTCCTGGAGAAAACATGTAGTACATACATTATGAAGCATAGACATAAATTCACTTAAGTCACTGATGTAGGTCGTACACATGAATTTAGGTTACGAGTCATATACATGAATATACATGAAGTACACACACAAGTACATTAATTTATCAAAACACACATGCATATACACAAGTCATGTGAAACAAGAATACACTTAAGGTATAAACATCCAACCAACAAATTCAAGGATCAAATTTGAAGTTTCATATATAAAAAAATGAACAATAATAGCGTACATATCAATACATGGCGTACATGCCAAATCCATAATAGAGTTACAAAAATGACATCAACTATGTCCAGGTCGATATATACAATGTACAAATGTCAC
Organism: Thuja plicata; assembly: GCA_018584345.1. Taxonomy (NCBI): domain Eukaryota; kingdom Viridiplantae; phylum Streptophyta; class Pinopsida; order Cupressales; family Cupressaceae; genus Thuja; species Thuja plicata. Next base: position 2,335,617 of record MU228071.1, read on the forward strand.
ACACACACACACACACATAAAAAAATTGGTCATTCAATGACCACAACTAGATCTATACAATGTCTCGATATATCTATGACTGTGGTGGATCATTAAAATTGAGCTTCTTCGCAGCAGCACTTGGGTCACTAAGTCTCTGCACAAGAACAATTCAAATGCTAAGCCATATATATTATCTCAAAATAAATAAATATTGGGTTGTAATTTACTGACAGTTGAATTATTGATTACCTCATCTCTTTCTCTTATGCTTGGGCTAAATGATAAACTAAATAGGCTCTGTCATGGGTGAGAGGGACTCCTAAAAAAATGGAGAGGTAGAGGAAGGACAAGAAGTGGTGAAGGGTTCTATAATAGGAAAAATAAATAATACAAAATACATGTTATAACCAAGAAATATAAAAAAATAAAAAATGCATGAACTAAAAATAAAATGCATACCACAACATGAGTTGGAACTCTTGTAATGGAGGGAGCCAAAACCATTGATGAATCAGTTTGTACCTTTTCTTGTATGGTAAAATAGAAAAGATGTATAGGACCGAGAAATACTAGATAATGAAAAAAATGTATACACTAGATAATACAAATTTTCATACTGAAGCCTCAGCTGGATCTCTTATTCTTGAGCTGAATTATAAACGAAATGGGCTCCATCGTTGGTGAGAGGACTCCTAGAATAATGACAAGGTAGAGGAAGGATGGGTAGTGGTGAAGGGTCCTATAATAGAAAAATAATACAAAATACATGTTATAAACAAGAAATACTAAAAAAATAAAATGCATGGACTAAAAATAAAATGCATACCACTGCTGGATCTCCTGTGCTAGGCAAGGGATCCCTAGGAAGTGGAGAAGGGTTTGCCTCATTTGAGGCAGCTATGACCAATTCCTGTATGAAAAGTCATAGCAAATGACATACTAATAGAGAAATATGATTTCTAAAATATTTTGAACAAACAAGAATGCAATTGAAATTAAATATGAAAACATGTTACCTCCTCCCTCTCCTGAACATCAGCAATGTCTGGGGCATTCATTAGTTAAGTGAAATCCAAGTGATTCTACATGTATACAATAAAAAATTCAAGTGCATTCATCAATATAGATTACATTGAAATGTTCATAATACATTTCAACAAATATACTTAAATTGGACTTAATTACCTTTTTTGTTTCAATGTCCCCGATGATTTCTTCCTCTTTCCTAATGACCTCGAGCTTGGTGGGGTAGGCTAACAAAAAAAATTAACATAAGAGAAATAATATGATACCGCATGGGTTCAATTAAAACTATAAACAAGAGGTGTGCAAAATATGATACCACATAGCTCTGTAAGCCAAAGTCAATGGAAGAAAGGGTGACATCCTTAATCTCAGAAATCTGAGCCCCTGACAAGCCCTATAAAATACTAAATAAATATATAAGAAATAGTTTACAATGAATTTTATGATTCAATTGAATTCCACAAATGATTATGATCCATAACTCTATTATATCACAAGTTTATAAATTTTTTTTATGAACACTTATTACAATATAAACTTTTTCTCTTCTTTCACACACAAGACTATTCTTTAACAAATTTATAGTCACAGTTAGAGAACAATGGTCCGGATTGTATTCGTGGGGGTCAGAGGTTAGGACCACTTTTACAATAGGTAATAGGACTATTGTAGCTTGGTAGTGAGTATGTTTTAGTGTGTTTACCCTTAGCATGGAGGGATTTAGAGTGCTTTTAGGTTGAGAGTATGGTGCAGGAGCACCTCCTAACACATGGAGTCTCATGAAGATTGCAGACCCTTGATGTTCTCAGTGCCCTCTTGGCCCAAAGGGGCCCAAGACATCTTGTAGTTCAAGGCTTTAGAATTAGTCTATAATTGAGATCCAATTGTGAGACCTAGTTCCAAGTTTGGGCACTTATAAGCCACTTGGTACACTATGGTCATGTGATATGTACTATGGTCATGGGCTACAAATCTGCATAAAATTGACTTGGCTAGATTCCCCTATGTCTTAGCCTTTGAATAAAACTAGTTTGGTGAAGAGATCTTACCTATAACTCCAGTTATTGTGTTTTTGTCTCTGCAACTTTGGTTTTTGTTCATTTCTAAGAGTTTCACATTGTTTTTCAAGTTTGAAGTGTTTCCAACATGGGAATTGGATAATATCTGGTGGAAAGCTTTTTTGTAATATGCTTTGAAATATCCTGCAAGTTGTTTTTGTGTTGATGCAAGGAGATGGCCATATGATCGTGATGAACTATAACTGATTGAATGTTTGAAGATGTTAAGTTGATGATCACTAAGATATAGAAAGTTAATGCAAGACATTAAATCAGTTAATGTATTGTATTGTCATTGATGTCAACTTGATATAATCTATATGGTCATGGACATACTATTAAGGACTTCAAAGAACCAGTGAATTAAAGGCTATGCTATCAGTAATGTATAAAAGTTAAGTATTCACAAAGTGATTGTATACACCGACGGGGTGCACACCGATGGACATAGTAAAACAACGAGAGAAAAGTCACAGTATTACCCAATGAGAAAAAGCACAACATTATCGATGAGAAAAAGCACAGTGTAACCCGACAGATAGATTTACAATGTTGCCCGATGAATAGACAACAGGACGGAGATCCCAAAGACAACTAAAGTCTCACCGACGGAACAGTCAGTTGTCACCGATGACTAACTAAAGTATTGACCGACAGAACAAAGAGTTCATAAACGACAAAAAACTTAGTTGTCAAGAGCTAAATATAGACTTAAATGGTACTTATCATTGTTTTAATCGACAAGATAAAGCCGGAGATAAGTAAAGGATTTAAAGTTGCTTTGTCCAGTTGGCAAGAAGATCTCTACGAGATTAAACATGAGTTTTTCTTTAAATCTAATTAGCGAGAATTTCAGATCACGCAAAGATCAAGAAAACCAAGAAACGGTAAAATCATGTCTATATAAGAGATAAGATAATTCAATGTGAATCAGGGGAGTGACAAGAGAATAAATGCTGAAGAGATTCTGAAGGAGAAGAAAGTCTTCATTTAGACCTGATCAATCAAGCTGAGGAAAGAGATAAATTCTATAGATACCGACGAACAGTGATACAACATCACAGAGCAGAATAGTGTGGAGCAAAGGTATTGAATTAATAACATTGATAAAAAAGGTAATGCACTTACAATAGATCTAAAAATCTGCAATTCTAGTTGTATATGTGAACAAATCAATTTACTGTTTCAATTTAACCATTGAAGCATCAAGTCTCTTAAACCGAGCAGGACTTAAAAGTCTTTTCTAATTGAGATACATCCCAAGGAGTATCAAAAAGTTTGACCATACAAAGTAGCATTAGATATGCCCGATACCTATTGATAGGCCAAGTGAGTGTTTGATCAAGGATGGTAGCATTAGGTGCCGGATACTAAGTGACAAACTATTAATTTAAATCCTCTAACAAGGTCACACCTAACAGTGTGTTTGTAACCTTTAACAGGGTTGGCTCTTTACCGAACTCACTTCAGAAGAGTAAAAATTTGGGTTACCGGTCCCAGTGATTTTTTCCTTAATAGGGTTTTCACGTTAAAAATCTGTGTTAATGTGTTTATGAGTCATTACTTTATTGTTTTGCATTTCACAAAAGTAAATATGGATTGATCGGTATACACTAGTTATTTACTATATTTCGGTAAATGAACAGACTTCTTATCAACAAACATACAGTAGAAGGTTTTACAAAGAATTCCGACAAGTAGTAATTTGATATAAGTATTTGGAGGCATTCATCTTATAAGACTAAAGATAACTAGAGGTATAGTTTTTTGGTACTAAGTTTTAAGGATTGATTTAAGGATTAATTTTTGAGGCCACTAATTCACCCCCCCTCTTAGTTATTCTAACAATTGGTATCAGAGCTTGTGTGCTTAGAATGAAGGTTTCAAGACCTAAGCTAAAGATCACAAGATGAACAGACGAGATGTGCCCAAGTTGAACAAAGAAAACTTTGTTTCATGGAAAAGTAGGATAAGAATCCACTTATTAAGTATTGCAAATGATGTTACTCAATACTTAAATAGTGAATATGTGTTTCCCATAGGAGCATTCAGTTGAAAAAATGAGAGAGAAGCATGAGAACAACTGCATGATAATAGAGCTTGCTTCCTCACTCTCCGATGCTGAATTTGAAGATGTCAAAACATGCACAACTACAAAGCAGATGTGGGACAAATTGAAGCTTGTACATGGTGGTGATATAAATGTTCTGAGAGCCAAGGCATAAAGCCTTAGAAGAAATTTTGATGATCTCAGAATGAAAGAAGGTGAAAACATCACACAGTACAACACAAGAATCAAAGAAGTAGTCAATGCTATCCGAGGAGTTGAAGGTGTACTAAAAGAAGAGACAGTGGTAAGTAAAATTCTAAGAACCTTACTGCCTACTTATGCTATTAGAGTATATGCCATACAAGAAATGAGAGAAGTAGCAAATAACAATGTTACTCTAGATAGTTTGATTGGAAGACTGATTTCATTTGAGATGAATAACTTTGATAATAGTGTCTTACCAAACATAGAGTCTGCATTCAAATCTTCTTTGAGAATAAGTAAATCAAGTCATAAACACACTATGAGAAAAGATAGTAAAAGTGAAAGTGAAGAAGAAGATCTTGATAAAATAGAAGCACTTATGGCTAGAAGAATGCAGAGAGGCAAAGGTAAATACAAAGGTAAATTATCACTTGTATTTTTTAATTGTAAAGAGATTGGACACTTTGCTGCAAGATGTCCTAACAGGAGAAAAGATGACAGAAGTAATGACAGATCATTTGAAAATAAGTTTGACAGAGGTGATAACCGAGATTACAGAAGCAATGGACAATAAAAAAGAAGAGATACCCGAGACTACAAGGACAAAGGAAAGATGGCCAGTTACCTAGCTACATGCAAATATGAAGATACTGACACAGAATCTAATGAAGACATCGATATGGTGTTTGTGGTAGTAAAAGATGATTCAGATGAAGATGAAGAAAGGTATGTAGAAACTGCACTCATATCTAAAGTTAGTAAAAATGATGTCTGGATCATAAATAGTGGCTACACTCACCATATGACCGGTGAAAAAACAAAAATTTGAGACTTTTGAATACTATAATGGTGCTTCAGTAAGAATGGGTAATGATACACCTTGTCCAGTTGAAGGTAAAGGAACTATAATGCTGAATAACCTGATAAAATGTGAAAATGCTTATTGGCTGAAATGATTGAGTTATAATCTATTGAGTGTTTCTCAGCTGAATAATTCAGGTCACAGAGTAGCATTTGAAAATAAGAAGGCAAAGATCTTCAATAAATCAGAAAGGTTGATTGGTACCGGTGAGTGGGCAAAAGGTAACTTATTCTATCTGAATGATACTGACACCACTTTCTTAATGGCCAGAAACGAAGACATATGATTGTGGCATAAAAGATTGTGTCATGTAAACTTTGACAACATGATAAAGATAAGAAAAAATAGAAATGTAAGAGGCTTACCGACGATGACTAAGCTTGACAATATCATGTGCAAAAATTGTCAAAAAGGTAAGATGACAAAGTCTAGTTTCAAAAGAAAAACCCATACATTTGATGCCATTCTAGAATTAGTCCATACTGATCTATGTGGACCCATGAGGACAAAGATTTACTATGGTGATAGATATTTTATTCTCTTTGTTGATGATTACTCTAGAATGATGACAGTTATGTTTCTAAAAGATAAATCAGAACCATTCAAGATGTTTAAATGGTACAAACAATGACAAAAAAACAAAGTGGTAAGGAATTAAAATGCTTAAGATCAGATAGAGGAGGGGAATTTGTTTCAGATGAATTCACTAAATTTTGCAATGAGCATGGAATCAAAAGACATGTCTCTGCACCAAGAACACCACAATAAAATGGAATTGCTGAAAGAAGGAACATATCCATTGTTGATTGTGCAAGGACACTGATGATAGAGAAAGACATCACCCAAATCTTCTGGAGGGAAGCTGTCAGTACTGCTGTTTACACATTGAACAGAGTACAATTGATGAAAGACACTAAGAAGACACTCTATGAGCTATGGCATGGTTACACACCCAATTTAAGTTACTTCAAGATCTTTGGTAGTCAATGTTATATCTTAAAATATGATAGAAATGAAAAGCTTGACTCCAAAAGTGATGAAGGTATCTTTCTAGGGTATTCCACCAAGAGCAAGGCTTATAAATGTTTCAATAAAGCCTCTAACAAAATTGTTGAAAGTGCAAATGTAAAAATAGATGAATTTGCAGAGAAGAATGAAAAGGAAAGCACAAAAGAATCAGAGGACTACGACAGGTTTGTTTACAATGAAGAACCTAACACTCTACCCGAGCAACAATGTATAGCTCCCGAGAAACAAAATATTGCACCCGAGCATCAGGCTGCAAATACCAAAAATTAGAATATTGGTCAAGATGATGTACCAAGCGATGGAGATCAAAATGAAGGACAAAATGATGATCAAGATGATAGACAAAAAATTGAACCTATACTTGCTAGATATGTCAGAAGGAACCATCCATAGAACCAGATCATTAGAGACAAGAAGGCTAGTATGAGAACCGGAAGTAATTCTCTAAACACAAGATGTCTAATTTGTGATTTTTAGCCAAAATCTATCAATGTTGTACTTGATAATGATGAATGGATTAGTGCTATGAATGAAGAAATTGAGCAGATTGAGGAAAGCAAGACATGGACACTTGTACCGAGACCAGATGAAAAGAATGTCATTGGTACAAAATGGATATTTAGAAATAAGCTGAATGAGAATAGATAAGTCACCAGAAACAAGGCAAGACTAGTATGCAAGGGGTATGCACAAGAAGAAGGGATTGAATATGGAGAAACCTTTGCACCCGTTGCTAGGCTAGAAGGAGTGAGAATATTACTTTCTTATGCTGAATTTAAAGGATTCAAGGTATACCAGATAGATGTCAAGTCTTCATTCCTAAATGGAATACTTAATGAAGAGGTATACATTGAGCAACCAGAAGGGTTTGTTGATCTAGACAAGAGGAACATGGTATGTAGACTATACAAAGCCTTGTATAGATTTAAACAAGCACCAAGAGCCTAGTATGAAAGACTTCATTACTATCTCATAAGTATTGGATTTGTAAGAACTAGTGAAAACAGTAATCTTTAAGGAAGATACTGATGCTAACATTTTGATTGTTGAAATATTTGTTGATGAGATCATATTTGGAGGCAATGATATGCTATGCAAATCATTTGCAAATGAAATGAGCAAAGAGTTTGAGATGTCTATGTTTGGAGAGATCGAGTTCTTTCTCGGTCTACAGATCATGCAACAATATGAAGGCATTTTCATTACACAATCCAAATACATTAAGGAAGTGCTGAAAATATTCAAGATGGAATATTCCAAGCCAGTTGGAACACCGATGGCAACTAGATGTAAGCTAACAAAGGAGGAAAAGTCACTTGAGGTAAATCAAACTTTGTACAGATCAATGATTGGAAAACTCATGTATGTTGTACATACTAGACCAGATATTGCACATGCAGTAGGAATAGTTGCAAGATTTTTTGCTAATCCCAGGGAATCACATATGACTGCTGTGAAAAGACACGAAAGAAATATGAAGAATACTGAGAACTATGGCTTATGATATAGAAGAGAAGACAAATTTGAACTTAAGGTCTTTACCAACACTGATTGGGTTGGAAACATTGATGACCAAAAGAGCACAACTGGAGGAGCATTCTTTATGGGTGACAGACTTATCACTTGGATCAGCAAGAAGCAAAGATGCATCTCTCAGTCTACAACAGAAGAAAAGTATGTTGTTGCTGCTGCAAACTGCTCAAATATTGCATGGATCAAACAGTTACTGGAAGGTATGCATATGAAAATTCTTGAACTAGTAGTTATCTATTGTGATAATACAAGTGCAATTAACATTTCCAAGAATCTAGTCATGCATGCTAAAACAAAGTATATTGCTATCAAGTATCATTATTTGAGAGAACAAGTTCAAGCAAAGGAGGTGATACTTGAATATGTGCAATCAAAGGAACAATTAGCTGATATCTTCACCAAGCCACTGACCAAAGATACATTTGAGTACTTGAGAAAAATACTAGGGGTCAGACCCTTGTCTACTGGTAAGTAAGATGACTAGATGGTTGCATCAACCTACATATTATCAGAATATCATTCATGTTGATGCAAGCAAAGAGATGGACTTCAAAGATACATCGGTACACAACAATGTATTTATCTACTCCAAGCACCGGAGTTGTTATATTACTGATGGATTGGGAAATTCAAGGAGTATATTATGGATAGAAAGGATTGTTTGGCATTTCTGTCAAAGGGAAAGATTACATCCATTATCACATTATCCAAAGGGGGAGATGTAACCAGAAAGGGAGAGTACACACAAAGGGAGAGATTGCTGACAAAAGAGAAAAGAGACATCAAAAGAAAAGAACAGTCAAAGGGAGAGAGTTTGACACAAGAAGAGAACACATCAAACATGAAGAAGAAAGATTCTACATATATCCAGTGAAGCGATTGAAGACAAAAAGAGAGCTGCAAGAATCAAATCTAAGCTATGTGAGTTTACCGAGGACCAAATATTTGTATCGGTTATAGTACATAAGATTGGTAGTTTGATGAACTTCAAATGTCGTATTTCATATTGTATTAGTAATAATATAGTGTGATAATGTAGTGTGTTGCCATCAATGCCAAAGGGAGAGATTGATGAACTATAACTGATTGAATGTTTGAAGATGTTAAGTTGATGACCACCAAGACACAGAAAGTTAATGCAATACATTAAATCAGTTAATGTATTGTATTGTCATTGATGTCAACTTGATATAATCTGTATGGTTATGGACATACTGCTAAAGACTTTAAAGAACCAATGAATCAAAGGCTATGCTATCAGTAATGCATAAAAGTTAAGTACTCACAAAGTGACTATATACACCAACGGACATAATAAAACAACAAGAGAAAAGTCATAGTGTTACCCGACGAGCAAAAGCACACTATTATTGACAAGCAAAGTCACAGTGTTACCCGATAAGAGAAAGCATAGTGTAACCCAAGGAACAAATTTATATTTTTGCCTGACGAATAGACAATAGGACGGAGATCCCGAAGACACTTGAAGTCTCATCAACGAAACAGTCAGTTGTCACTGACGACTAACTAAAGTATTGACCGAAAGAACAAAGAATTCATAAATCACAAAAAGCTTAGCTGTCAAGAGATAAATATAGACTTAACTGGTACTTATCAATGTTTTAATTGACAAGATAAAGCCGAAGATAAGTAAAGGATTTAAAGTTGCTTTGTCCAGTTGACAAGAAGATCTCTACGAGATTAAACATGAGTTTTTCTTTAAATCTAATTGGCGAGAATTGTGGATCACGCCAAGATCAAGAAAACCAAGAAATGGTAAAATCATGTCTATATAAGAGACAAGCTAATTCAATGTGAATCAGGGGAGTGACAAGAGAATAGATGCTGAAGAGATTCTGAAGGAGAAGAAAGTATTCATTCAGACCTGATCAATCAAGCTGAGGAAAGAGTTAAATTCTGCAAACACCAATTAACAGTGTGTTGACGGGGTTTTGCTGACCAGGTCCGCCAACAGTCATAAGTTGTCACAGGGTTCCGGAGAAACCAGCCAACTCCGCCTGTAAAGGTTGTCCGGGGAAATAAATCCTTCGGGCCTTCAAGCACCTGGGTGTCGAGTCACGATGGTGCGGGGCTCGGTTGGGAGAGGTGACTGTTTTCGGGGGGGATAGCTGGTTACTTCAACTCGTTTCTCCCGGAGATTCAATTTAGTGAGGGTTTTCCTGGAGTATTCCACACTTCGCAAATAAAACGAAAAAGATCCTGCAAGGTTAGAGACATTTATCTAACTATAGTCATGCTAAAAATTCCAGAATATCAACAATACTCTGAAAGACTATACTAAATACCGAGGAAATACACAACCATCAGTTAGCATTTCATCAGTAGCGGGAATAAAGAGGTCGTTAATCTACTTTAACACATTCAGAGCAAAGGACATGCAGAACGTTAAAACATGAAATACCATTAACTCAGAAGCAGAGATGATAACAACAGCATTGCCATGAATCCTTCCTTCTTCATTAGCGTTCAATCCAGCAAGCACTGGTGCGTGATACAATAGTGGCTCCAAGGGAGCATCTAACTACTAAGAACAGAACAAAAGAGCATTGAGCTCTACAACTGAACAAGCCAGAAATTACTTTGCTATTTCATATGGACAACAAAATCATCAATTTTTTTGACCCTTGGAAATGGGTCGATTTGCCTATTTATACAACTCTTTAACCCTAACCCTAACTTACAGCGTTTGAATAAAATACAATATCTGGGGGCCGGTACTACCTGCGCCACCCTACAAAAGACTTGGAGATGGAATAGGCCTGCCAGGTCAGAGGAAGAAGATAAGAATATACATCGGAAGAATCAGCCTCGAGAAGAGAGTCAGAGAGAAGAAAGAAGAAAGTAGGTCCCTCTGGAATCGAGGCTACATGCCTCATAAATGGGAAATGCGGCGCCCTATCTCCAATGTGCCAGGTGTACCTTTGAACGGCGCCTCGAGAATACCATTGTCAGAAATCAACTGTCGAGCCAATGCCTCTTAA
>MU228071.1:2419349-2441484 GCA_018584345.1 Thuja plicata
ATTAGGAGGTGGGTTAGGGTTAGAATTAGAATTAGGATTAGATTAGCAAGGGTGGAATGGGTTGAGATGGGTTAGAACCCAGGGTAGAAGTGGTTGAGATAGGTTAGGTTGGGTTTTAAGGGAATATTAATTAAATGAATTAAACTTATTTAATTCATCTAAAAAATATGAATTTAATTATTTAAACAATTTAATGCTTTTTAATAATTAAGGGGACTATAGCCATTTTAATTAAATTAAATGGGCTAGGGGAATGGGTTATTTGCAAGTGGGTAATTGATTTAGATATTTATTTAATTCCTTTATAATTAAATATTATAGCCATGTTTTGATTTTGATATGATTTAATTGGTTTGAATTGATTTGAATTGTATGGCTATAATAGTTAATATAATTTAGTGATAAAAATCACCTAGGACATTAAATTGATTCGAAGAATTATGCCAAGCAATAATAGGGTCATTTGGACATAATCGAGGGTATGATCACACTTAGGGAAAATAGGGTCCATAGTTGGAACAAACCAAATTTAGGTGGTTACATTTGCCCCTCTTTGAATTGATGTGTGAGCAGCGCATTGATTCAAAGAAAGTTTTTGATTTTGACTTCAGAAAGATTGAGAATTCTGTTCTTGGTTGTCAAATGAAATGTTGATGAGATCAGTCTCACACTTGATCGAACCAAACTAATAGAATTGATTTTGAACTTGGTTTTCATCCAAAGATCAATAAAAGATTTTAAAGATACCAATTCTGAACTTGGTTGTCGTCCAAATATTGATAATACTGATTCTGAACTTGGTTGTCGTGCAAAAAGCCAGTATGAAGCTGCCAAGAGCTTTTAATAAAAATCTTCTAAAATGAGGAAGCATAAGATATCCAACTCATGAGAACCAAATATTTTTATCCAACAGTTCCGACTTTAGTCAAGGTAACTGTTATGCCCCTATTTTGTTTGATAACGAAGTCATTTTAATGCTGTTTCGAGCACAAATTTAATTGATGATAGTGTGATCATGCCCCATGGGAATGAAATCAAAGGAAAAGAATAAAATCCCTTAGTTGAAAGAACGTATCAATTGCAGGAAGCGGTTAGGACAAGAAAGAATGGAGTAGAAGAAGTAGAAAAAGAAGGTGTGTGTTAAAAATAAACACATGAGTACCAAGTTAATTACATGAAAATGTGAGTGATAAGACTGATAAAATGATGTTAGACCAAGATGTATGAGAAAATGTGCAGTTGGACAGATTTTTGGAACAAATGAAGCAAATCTGTAGTTTTTTTGAAATTGTCATGAGAATGGTACTGTGCTACTGAAAACATCTTATGCACCTTCGATTTGGTTCCTAATTAAATAAAAAGAGAATAGAAAGGCAGTCATAGTTGTCTGGGAGGAGTTTTGAAACTCCTAAATGGCACAAAAGACCAATATAAGCTTCAAAATTACCATTTCACTAATCATTTTCACTTTTATCTATAGTAATTCAGAGAGCTCTATAGAGAAGATGGTAGTCCCCGTGAGGAAGCACCATTTCAAGATGAGCCGACGACATCAGCACCCAGCTGACTACCCACCGCTGGTAAGTGCTCGACAAACTACCTTGTGAATTTTGCAAATTTCAATTTTATGCATTTTCATAGCTTTTATAGCCCTTTCCATTTTGAATCACATCCGGGATTCTAGATCACAACCTGCGAATCCCGTGTCACATCTGGTTTTTCCTGGATCACATTTGATTTCTCCAAATTTTTGTGTCGCATCCAGGATACCCTGGATCGCATCCGTTTTTATTATTTTTGGCTAGTTTTTAGTGAAAACCCATCAGTGCGTCACATCCTATTTGCTTAGGGTTGCACCCCACATTTAGGATCGCATCCCGTATGTCGGGGATCACATCCTGTAAACTTAGTTGCATCCTATTTTTCTAGGATCACATCCAGTAAAATGGATCGCACCCTTCTGTTTTAGAATTATTTATGGTTAGGAGACTTAGAATTTCAATCTATCAGACCTGTTTGCGTGCTGTGAAATTGGAATTACTGACCTGATTAGGAGTCTGCCCCTGTTTTATAGATAGGATATTGATGTATTGTCATTTTTTCCAAAACAGGCCCAGTTCGAGGTAGTCACATTTCATGGCACCTATGTTGCTCATGTACTTGCATTGTTTGGATGGTTGTCAAATGATGAGTATATGACCGTGATCTGATGCAGATTGTGCTTGTTGATGGGTTTACCCAAGATCAGGGTAAACCGTGGGTTGTTGACTGCTCTAGCTGAGAGATGGCACTCAGAGCACAACACCTTCCATTTACCAATAGGAGAGATCATAGTGACACTAGAGGATGTCTGGAGGATACTTCGGGTGCCAATGATTGGTCATGAGGTATGATTTGAGTCGACGACAGCTATGGTGACTGGTGTTGCGCAGAGATATTTCCAGGATGACACCATAGATTAGAGATATCTATCTTGGGATTACATGGTCAATAATTATGATCATTTATCTATTTATCTAGCAGGTCTAGTAGGTGGTATCCTGATGCCTGATAGGGGCCAACATGGATTTATGGTTGGCTGGGTAGACATGATAGAGAAGATGGTTACCCATCGTCGGAGATTTTCTTGGAGCAGCTGTATCTTAGCCCACATGTACAAAGATCTGAATGAGATAGTATACCACTATACTCAGAGCATGACCGTAGGTATTTTGATTCTCTAGATCTGGGCCTGGGAGCACATCCCTGTGACATGGCCGATTGTAGACAGATAGAGGGCTCTAGAGTAGCCTTATGTTTATATGTATGCAAGTATTCTTCAGTAGCCCCATCTAGGCAAGGTGGAGTATTGGCACCGCATGTTTGATGATATGACAGAGGTCATTTGGCGACCATATTTATATTGCGAGGTGTAGACCTCAGATGCCTGGCAAGTGCCCTAGTTATGCCAGAGCCGATATCTTATTGGCAGGATGAGATATATAATAGAGTGGTTCATGATTACCAGAGTGCTGAGGCAGTATGGGTGTCAACAGGGCAGGATAGAGGACATTACTATATATGCCCAAATGAGAGACGAGATGCCATTGTGGGGGGCACAGTTACAGTATGAGACGACCTGTCAGGAGATTCATGAGATGGTGGCAGTAGACTGGGATCTCTGTCCTGATGTAGCAGATGCAGGTGTGTCAGATGGATATGCTGATAAGAGTCTTCAGTACCCCCTCCCTCAGTTCACTATTCCTGAGGAGATTATTCCTTGTATAGAGGATCCCTTAGACTACGATCCTGATGATCGACTAGCCAGGGGTAGGGGAGGTGCACAGAGAGATAGGGCTCCTGGAAGGCATGGAGGGCATGATGGTGGCAGAGATGGAGGTAGGGATGGTAGAGATGTCAAGCATCCTCCTCCCAATGATGGTCATGATGGAGATGATAGGGGTGGTGGTGGTGAGGCATTGGATACAGGTTGAGCCAGTGGCAGTGGGTAGGGCAGACGCTAGAGATTCAGATTTGTGGCCCCTCGGAGAGATACTGGTCCATTGCTTATAGGAGAGTAGCTTCAATAGAGGCATTAGGGGTCACATGATAGACCACCAGATAGAGGATAGAATAGGTCCTAGGATCAGGATGCAGGCAGAGATGGAGAACCGCTGTCTAGATGTGAGCAGGAGAGGGAGCAGCTCTGAGCTAGGATTACAGCGTTGGAGGCTCGAGTTACCATTGTAGATGCTTTACTAGTGGACATGGATATACAGCTTGAGTGGCTGAGAGAAGAAAGGGACAGGCAGGGGGAGATGCTCAGAGTTGAGAGAGACGCACATGCTTGGACAATGGTCCATTAGGGACAAAAAGCTACATACTATTATGTCCTGTGTCATGCAGTAGTTTTAGAGGGTCAGAGAGCACCTTCCTTCTCACAAGTGACTCAGCAATTAGAGGGGGCCATGCCACCTCCGGCAGCTCCTTTTGTACCACCTCCTCCTCCTCCTCCTGACCAGGAAAAGGGGGCGGGACAAAGTTGACATTTTGTATCATTTTTATGACATGTGTATCTTGAGATTATATTTGTATATCTGAATCCTACTAAGATCCCCTCTTTTATATATCTGGATCCTTCTGAGATCCATTTTTGTAGATGACAGTCATACATGTATATCTGATTCATTTTGGCTCACTGATACTCTGATACTCTTTATGCATATGGTTCCATATTTTCATCTATACCATGTTTATGATGAGATATATATCTGATGCAACTTCCTAATTTTGATATGTTTCATGAGTTCCCTTTGATTTCATAGATGTGATAGATGTATTTTGTACATGTGATGATATCTTGGTCTCTTGATGAGTTAGTTTTTAGATGGTAACATCATTTTATGATTGGATGTGATGAGTCATTACTGATATAAATATGTTTTAAATGATACTCATGTGAAAATGTAATTGTATGTTTCTTTTGATTTTCCCTTATGCCAAATAGATGTATGGATGCACTTTAGGATGAAAAAGTAAAAATGCAATACATGGATGCTTTATTTTTGTATTTTCCTGTTTCTTTTTTTCAATGAATGCAAAATGTATGCTATGGATTTGCAATGATACTTGATATCAGTAATATGGATGATGTAATTAACTTGATTGTTAGAAGAAGATAGAAATCATTTTTGAGCACAAAAAGTCTTTATGCATTTTACTGCCTTTATAAATGTATCATGCAATCTCTAAATGCAACTATATGCAGACTCTTAGGACTTTGTCACTGGTATGCAAATATATAGCTTTTTATCATCATTGGGCACTTTTCGGAACGGATACCACCTGATAGTACAACCATCACTAATACTCATTGATATTATGAAAGTATGAATACTATGTTTTATTGAAATGTCAGAAATAGACTTAGGCATCAAGGCATAGAAGCCAGGATAACAAAATAGTCACGTTCCTTTTAATATACCAGATTCTGATTAAGGCAAGATAATGGACCCGCAATGACCTTGAAAATTCATATCCTTGGGTACATCATGATTCATATACCTTAGTGGGAATCTGGATCAGAAAATAGACAAGAAAATTGTTTCAAACTCACCGTAGTTTACACATAACAAAGATCAAGATATATGCGGCTATCCACCCATAGTGGCAACTCTTATCATAAACATCAAAGTTAGGTGAAATTCATAGGATCATTTGGAACAATCACCATACATAGAAAATCAAGAAAAAATTATGCCCCCTATCCTTGTGACTCTTTGTCTTTGCACAGACGTCATTGAGTAACTAAGAAGACATAATAAATCAACAATTGAGAATCAATCAAATAAAATTTATAATTACTTAGATGCCCCTATTTAAAAAAATCATTAGGACATTTAAAGAATTATAATGAAACCAATATCAAACTGTGTGTTTAAGTAGTACTAGTTCATTCATTTGTCAAACATAGTAAAGATTCATCAATCAAAAAATTGGAATATAAGCAATATGGTGTTCCATGTCTATGCATTGATAGGATAACCCGTTCATGTTTTTGATCCAATAGAGCCTTGTAGGAACTCCGTTAATGTAAATGTCATGTCTGGATATGTGATGTTTTGAAAAGACACCTTGGTTTTGAAAAGTGACATTGTTTTTCATGTATCAAGAAATATTGTGTCCGTGAGGCAAAACAACCTAGAGCAACCTAGCAACCGCAACCTACTATGCCAGCAAAGATGCCCTCAGTGCAGAATGGCTTATTCCTAATATGTAAAGATAGACAAATCCCAAGCGAGGATAAGATAGTTATTTAGGAAGATGAAGTCAACATATGAGCATAGGCAAAACTATGAAGGCCTAGTGTTAGTAGTGCATTGATAGATGGAGCGCAAAACACAAGTGACGCCTAATTGCCAGATTTTCACCACTTGGCAAGATATTTATTTTCTTTTTTTTGCTACCAAGATGCTTGTTTTACCAGGTGCTCATCAAGGCACTTTTTTTTTTGCTATTTTTGCTTTTTTGAATGCTTTTTGTAGTATCAAGGTGCCTGTTTACTAGGTTTTCACCAAGGATGCCCCTTTTTGTAGGATCTTTTTCCACTATTTTTGGATTTCTTCAGGGTCAATTTTCTGAATGTTTTTGGTATTTTGTAAGAACTTTTTGCTGTACAGGCTCTACTAGCTGAACATCAATTGTAGAACTGCTTTAAATGTAGAGTGTTGATAGGATTTGGAAGAATGTCTCCCTCAGGTGTAGCTGGTTGATAAGCTCTAGTTCCAAAAGTAGCAGTGATTACATAAGGTCCCAGCCAGTTAGGTTCAAATTTTCCTTTCTACTCTCTATTAGGTTGGTTCTTAGGATTCTCTTTGAGGATGAGATCTCCTACTTCAAATTTGCATGGTTTGACCTTTTTATTGTAACCTTTGGACATACGTGCTTGATAGACTTTGAGGTGATCGAACGCTTGTTGTCAGCACTCATCTAGTAGGTC
Organism: Thuja plicata; assembly: GCA_018584345.1. Classification (NCBI taxonomy): domain Eukaryota; kingdom Viridiplantae; phylum Streptophyta; class Pinopsida; order Cupressales; family Cupressaceae; genus Thuja; species Thuja plicata. The sequence continues at coordinate 2,425,828 of MU228071.1, forward strand.
CAGAGAATTTAGCCTATCTATGCGGTACTATTCGTCAGTAACAAGACCTTGTAAAGATATCCGCAAAGATGGGATTTCAACCTCAACAGGTAGTACTGCTTTAGCGCCATAAACTAGAGCAAATGGCGTGGCTCCAGTTGGTGTTCTTATGCTTGTTCTGTAGGCCCATAGTGCCAGATTCAGTTGTAGATGTCAGTCTCTACCAGACTTGATTACAGTTCTATGTAGAATCTTGAGAATATTCTTGTTGGATGCCTCAGCCTGTCCATTACCTTGAGGATAATAGATTGAGGAGAAATGTTGAGTGATATGGAACTTTTCATAAAGGTCATGAATGTATTGATTTTTAAATTGGCCCCCATTGTCTGTTACAATTGAAGAGGGTATCCCATATCTACAAATAATGTAGTTCAGAATGAACATAGCCACCTGTTTTCCAGTGGCTTTGATTAGCGGCACAAATTTGACCCACTTTGTGAAATACTCAGTGGCCGTAATGATGAACTTGTGTCCATTTGAAGAGTTGGGATATATTTGTCCAACCAAGTCAAAGGCCCATTGCTGAAATGGCCAATGTGTTATGAAAGGTATAAGTTCTCTGGCAGGAGCATGGATAAGGTTTCCATGTATCTGGCATTTAAGACATGATTTTGAAAATTGAATAGCATCTCTCTCTATGGTAGGCCAATAATAGCCTACTCTGAGCAGTTTCTTGGCTAATGAAAAGCTGTTTGAGTGTGATCCACATACACCTTCGTGGATGTCTTTTAATGCTATATCAGACTCTTCGAGTTCTAAACACCAAAGAAGTGTACCGTCAAGACCGCGTCGATATAGGTTGTTAGTTATGAGGATGTAACGCGATGCTGTCCTAATCAGGGATCTTTTCTCATTTCTAGATAGATTAGCAGGAATGGTTTGGTCAGAAAGGTAAGCAATGATATTGGCATACCAGGATTTATTTGGGGTATATAAGGCACATATTACCTGGTATTCATGGGTATCAAAGGCAGGATAGGATAGTTCTTCTACCAAGAAGTAATAGTAGAACTGATGTTCTTCCAGTTGTAACATGGACGCCAAGGTAGCCATAGCATCTGTAGCTTTGTTCTATGACCTTGGTATCTGCTGGAAGGTGATGAATACAAAGTATTTCTTTAGGTCATCAACTAGTTGCTTGTAGGGCATCAAATTCTCATCTTTTGTTTGATACTCCCCATTGACTTGATTGATAATTAGTTGGGAGTCACTATACACATGTAACTCTATGATCTTCCATTCCATAGCTAGCTTAAGACCGTTCACCAATGCTTCATATTCTGAAATATCGTTGGTGCATGGAAACATCAATTTGTAAGATTTGGGAATCTTGTAACCTTGAGGAGTTATGAATAGGACCCCTACTCCAGATCCTTGTTGAGTAAATGAACCGTCAAAGTACATCTTCCATGGATATTCAATGAGATGCATGATTGTTTCATCAGGGAATTCAATGAGTAAAGGTTCATCGTCCTAGAGTGGTGAATCAGCTAATTGATCTGCAAGTACCTGTCCTTTGATAGCTCTCCATTCTACATATTTAATGTCAAACTCACTTAGAATTAGGACCCATTTTGCCAAACATCTGGTTAATGCTATTCTGCTCAAAAGATACTTTAGAGGATCAATCTTAGCAATGAGCTTCACTGCATGAGAGAGCATGTAGTGCCTCAATTTTTGTGATGCGAAGAAGACTGCTAGGCATGCTTTTTCAATAATACTATAATTGAGCTCATAAGTGACCAGTGTTCGACTAATGTAGTAGATAACTCTTTCTTTCTTGGTTTCATTTTCTTGTGCCAGCAATACTCCTAGGGATGTAGCTATAGCTGAAATGTATAGGAGTAGGGGCTTCCCATGAATAGGTGCCATAAGAATAGGTGGAGCAGCCAGGTATCCTTTCAATTCTCTAAAGTTTGCTTCACAGTGTTCATCCCATTTAAAGGTAACCCCTTTATGTAGTAGCTTAGTAAAGGGTTGTTCCCTATCTGCAAGTTGGGACATGAATCTCCTAATGGACTGGAGTCTCCTTTGTAGTGTCCTCATTTGACTGATGTTTCATGGAGGAGTCATCTCTAGAGTAGCTTTCACCTTTGCAGGATCTACCTTGATTCCCTTGGCATATACTATGAATCCTAGGAGCTTCCCTGATTGGACCCCAAAGGCACATTTCTTCAGGTTGAGCTTGAGTTGGAACTATTCCATCTGATCCAATATCTTTCTTAGGTCAGAAATGTGAGTACTTCTTTCTTTGGATTTAGCCAATGTGTCATCAACATAGTCCTCCATTTTCTTGTGCATCATGTCATGGAATATTATCATCATGGCTCTTTGATATGTTTCACTGGCATTCTTTAACCCAAAAGGCATGACATTCAAGAAAAAGGTACCCCATGCGCTTGTGAATGCAGTTTTCTCTAGATCCTTAGGGGCAATCTTGATTTGATTATAGCCTAAGAATCCATCCATTAATGAATACATCTGAAATCCCACTGTAAGATCTATGATCATGTCAATGTTAGGTAGAGGGAAGTCATCTTTTGGACATGCTTTATTTAAGTCTCTGAAGTTCGTACAGATCCTAATAGATTTATCAAATTTAGAAACAGGGACCACATTGGAGATCCACCCTGCATAGGCAATGACTTGAATAAATCCTGCTTTCAACAACTTTTCTAGCTCTGCCTTTACTAATAATGCAACATGAGGATGCATTTTCCTAAGTTTTTATTTTACGAGCTTTATCCTGGGAGCTATAGATAAGTGGTGCATGATGAGATTAGGATCTATCCCTGGCATATTAGTATAAGACCATGCAAAGTTAATCTTCTTCTCTTTCAGGAACTCTATGAACTGTACCTCTACTTCTTCTAATAAAGATTGTGCCAGATGAACTATTTGAGGATTTTCAACAGTGCCCAAGTTTACTGGCTGTGTCAGTTCAATCAACACCGAAGATCTTTCCTAAAAGCGTTCAGGGAGGATATCAAGAGTCTCATCCTTTGGTACCTTGGAGAGGTTTTCACCATTGGATACGTCTTTTTTCTTTACTATTTTGGGATCTGATACTGCCACAGAGTGGTTTTCACCATCAGTCCGCTTCTTGTTTTTATTTTCTAGTTTGTGACTAAGAAACTTGATATCCTCCTGTGATATGTTCTCGCTCCTTGCATTGGTGGAAGAAGGGTAAGGCTCACAAGCATTGAGATAACAAGCTAGGGAGTGGTCATTAGAAAAGTCAAGGATAGGAGTAGGATCTATTTCAGTCCAATCAATTAGGTCTAGAAGTACCAATGTTAGGGAATCACACTCTAGGAAGGACAACATCATGTTAGCATCAAGACCGTTAACCAACATGACACGATCTATTAAGTTAATTTTTTCAATATTTAGATCAATAAGAGTGAGATTGTTGTTAAAAGGGTTGTTGTTAGTTATATGTCTCCCAAAATCTAGCGACTCGTCAGTAGAAATCTCACCATCATCTCTCTGTAAAAGGAGGCTTCTTGCTTGTAGCCTATGAAATTCTTCTATACTTATGTATTCACCAGTGTCTGCATCAATGCTCGGGGGAAGGAACTCTTCTTCTGCTTCAAGAGGATCAGTATCATTGAGAGGAGTGTCAGAACATTTACTAGGAGCTGAGGGAGCTGCAAACATGTGAATTATATCTATTTCAATATCTTCAGAGGTGATAGATAGCCGATCCCATTCATAGTCGTGAGAGTCTGTTACATCATCATCAGATCTGTTCAAGTACAAAAAAATAGTTATCTGATGTACTCAGTTAGCTACTTTTAGATCAAAGTGGGGTAGATCAAGGACATGTGAAATTATGACCAATTTCCCCCAGTTAGGATGTAAATTCTGTGGTCGGGGTGTCTCTTGAGTAATTGTTGCTATGGTGTCTCCTACCTCTTGAATGTGAGGTTGTGATAGAAAAGGAGTGTGAAGATCCTATGGTACCTCAAAGCTGGGTACATAGCATTCTCCTTTTTAGTTGGGGTCTTGTGCGCCAACATATAATAATATTTCATAGGACCATTGCTCTAGTTCATCTGTTTCATCACTCCCTTTATTTGAGTGCAGACTCTCTGTTAGAGCGGGTTTATCAGTTTTAGTATTGAAACCCAGTCTTGTTTTATCTCTGGTATTCTGGAACTCCATGGGTATAGGTTCAATGAGCCCTCATCCTATGTCATTTAGAGGCCCCTTTCCTTTGTAGCCCATTTGTGTGAGGAAATCATATCCCTTTCCATACTGTTCTGGGGATATCTTCACATGTTTGATTTCAATCTCCACCAGTTCTCCTTTGTAAAGCCAGTCCAAGACTGCCTATTCTTCTGTGTTATTTGAAGAAGACGTGGATGCCATTATCATGCCAGTTTCTCTGTGTACTTCTGGCTCCTTGGATGCTACACATGTGAATGTTGAGGAAGGTTTTCCATATGATCTCGGTGACATCAGAAGTTCTGTCAATGAAGGAGTTAGGTCCAGCTTGTACTCTCCCATACCTGTTTCTTCAAGTTTCAAGGTTTTGCTAAAACTCTTCATAACCATGTCCTTGGTACTTCTAGGAGTGACTGTATCCATAGCTTCCTTTTTGTGCGGGATCATGCTACTTGCTTTGATATTGTTGCAAGTGTAGTTATCATCTACAGGAATCGTCACTTCTACCCCATTATGTGGGAATTTTATGCATTGGTGGTAAGTGGATGGTACAACTTGCATTTCATGAATCCATGGTCTCCCTAGTAGGATATTGTAGGCCAATGGTAGATCCAAAACTTGACATATGACGTTCCTCTCAATCAGTTTGACTTTGATAGGTAAAACAATAAGGCCTCTAAAGGATCTTTCTTCCTCATCATAAGCTTTGATGATTATCTTGCTTCTAGAGTCAATTATTTTTTCTGAGAGACCCAGTTACTTGATTAGATCTAGTGTACATATATTCAATCCTGTGCCTCCATCTATCAACACGCGTCTAACACGGGATTTATGCATAAGGACTTCAATATGGAGGGGTTGATTGTGTGGATGCGTCAATGACTTGTCATCCTCTTCAGAAAAGGAGAGGTAGTGTGGTGGTGAGCTGTGATTGACAATCGCTTGGAGCTTGTTTATATCAATATCCTTTGGAATATTAGTAGCATGTAGAGCTTGTTCTAGGATTTCCCTATGTACTGTGGATATCTTGAGCAGCTCAAAAATGGAAATTTTGGCAGAGGTTTGTTGCAATTGGTCTACCAAGTCATACTTTGCTCCGAGAATAGTGACCATGTGTTTTGCTACTGGTTTAAGAATAGTTACAATAGGGACCTTGGATGTTGGCGTTGATGTTAGTTTTGGAGGTCCTTTGATTATAACCTATGCTTGGCTTCGTGTTACAACATTTGAGTGGAATGAGACACCTTTAATTGTGACCACATTGATGGATTTGGTTTTAAGGTCAAGCATATTAATCACATTGTCATTTTTGGAATAGGTGTAGTTTGCCTCACTACTCTTCCCTTTAGATGGCTCTCCTTGATTGTAATTAGGAAAGGGTTTTTTGAATGCTGTATGATCCTCATTAGTAGTATGTCCATCTACTTTGATCTTACCTCCTCGATGAGGTCTTGGATGACATGCTTGAGCTTGAGACAATTATTAGTCTTGTGTCCCTTATTTTTGTGGAAGACACAATAGGAATTATCATCCCACCACCTGGGTTTTACCATTGGTTTCCATGGTTTAGAATCAGGAATTGTAAGAACTTTGTTATCCAACAGTGTTCTTAGAATAGTCTCAAGAGGCTCTCCCAAAGGAGTGAATGTTCTTTGGGGTTTTGAAGTCCATGTTCATCCCTTGTTATTATCATTGTTTTCTTTGGGGATGGGAGGTGTTACCTTAGCATCCTTTCTTTCTTGCATGCCATTGGTTAGATTAAATACCTCAGGTTTAGGATTAATGTTAGAGGCATCAACCATTCCATCTTTAACAACATTCTTGTTTTATTTCCACCATTTAGGCTTGGAGTTGGAATTGTTGGTTTTGTTTTCATTTTGAAGGGTGATCTCTCCCCTTTTAACCATAACTTCCTCAATATAGAGAGAATTTTTATTCATTCTGTCGAAGCTAGGAGAGTCTTGCATTTGTAGAGCATAGTTCAATTCAGGCACTAGATTATTAACGAAGATTTCTATCTTCTCTGTTTCGGGAATGACCCTTGAATATCATGCAAAAATCTTCCTCCATCTTTGTAGGAAGTGTGTAAATGATTCTCTAGTTGTCTGCTTGGTGTTACATAGGTCCATCATAGTTACATCATGTTGGATGTTGTAGGAGTAGTGTTGAATGAATCGTTGGATTAACTCCTCAAATGTATTGACCTTAGGGCTTAGTTTTGAGAACCACTCCATGCCATTACCTCCTAGACTTCCTGGAAATAGTCGCATGAGGTATGTGTGTTTGTGCATGTATTCTATGCTCAGAGCACAAAATTCCCTTACATGGTCATGTAGATCAGTTTCTCCCATGTATTTGTCATACTTTGGCCTTGCCACATTGGGGGGAAACAAGACCATAGTGATACTCTTGTCAAAAGGAAATGGACAAATGGCGTCCAAAGAGTATTGTGTTTTGGGTTTCTCCTTCTCTTGTTTGAGGTTTGTGAGCTCTGTTTGCATCAGATTGAGTTGTTTGGTGAGAATAGATATTGGGTCTGGTACCTCCTTTTCCTTGAGTTTTTCCACATCATAATCTTTGGGTAATTTAACACCTGTAGACGCCAGATGGAGGAAGTAATTTTCCTTATCCTCATCAATCATTCTTTCCATTATATGGTGAAACCTCTTGCTTTGTTTGAGTTTTTCATATTCTTCTTTAGATATTTCATCCTCACTACCAGATTCAAATAAAGGACATTCGAACTTGGGTTCTTCTTCTTCATCAGTATCTTTGGGTTTATGATGTTTTCCATTGTTATAGTCCTCAAAGGCCTCAATCCATCTACAAGTATCGTTATCCATTTTAGGGGAATCTAGATCAAGAAGGGAACTACAAGAAGCTTCTCCTTGAAAGTGTGGTGTTTTAGGAGGCACTTTTGATCCTTTAGTTGTGTACTTGTTGCGTCTTGTGTTAACCATGAAGTTGTTTCTCAACTTTGTTAACATTTCCCAATAGTACAAGTGAGAGTTTCAGATTGTTCAAGTGGGCATGTCTAGGTAAAAGTAACTATTTTTTGTTGGTGGATGTAAATGATTCCAACGTCAGAGGGTTAGAATTGCCTAATAGTGAGCTGGGAACCAAGTTGTTGGTAGAAAGAGGATAGACCACACATATTGAACTGATCGTGAAAGACTGACTAAAAATGCAAGGTAGATGTTTCGAAAGTGTTTTGAAATTCCAATCGGGAGACCAGAAAAGACAACAGGAACCAGCTAAAGAGAAAAAAGGGTATCCTAATCAACTAAGATTTTCTAAGAAAAACTTCTACAAGTACCCATTGTCCTAAATGCGAGCTCCTAGATGCGAGCCTCTGATGGTACCATATGTGATCCTAGAATCTAGATGCGACTGTGTGCTGACTAAATGTGATCTAGAATACCAAATGTGATCCTAAATAATGCATGCGACTTGGGAAATACAAGATGCAATCTTATGATGTCTTTGTCAATTTTGGTCAGTTCTGAAAAGTTCATTTTTGAAGTGCTTGAAGTTGCTTGTTTCTAGATTGCGTTAAGAGGTGTCGTAAGGTGTGAAAAACACTTGTACTCTAGGGTTTGAAATTTTTTGATTGTTTTGAGGAACTTATCTTTTTAATGATCTTTTGAACATGTCAAACAATTTTGCATTGTTATGGAGGTGAAACATACACTCATCTTTTCCTATTCTCTAGGTGGAGGATGAAAATATTTGCTTGTTGACTCAGGTACACACTCAAATGCTAATCAGAATACAACCATCACCAAGCATGCAACAGATTTAGTCATGATGCTATATTAGCCGACTCCAAACACAAGTGAGGGCACAATATGATGAGTGTCTTGGGGCAATTACTTTTTGCCTTGCACAAAGATTATCACCCTTTCGGGGATGAATTAGGAATTCTTTCAGTCAAAGTTGTTGTAGATTATTGGGCAATCCATTCAAAACTATCCCCCATAGAATTACACAAGGAAAAATTAAGGCGTATAGCCCTATGAGTATCTGAATATATGTAGTCTTGCAAGCAAGATTCAAGCGGCTCTGCTCTACATATACCCAGATATGTTCAAGGAATGATGTCAAAATTCAAAGAACAAAACCTGTTCCATCTTCCGAGGCTTTAGCCGATGAGGAAGAAACTATTTATAGTGAGTTGGAAGGGTTGGCGTAAAACCTGTCCTCACTTGGATCATTCCCGGGAGATTTTTTCCTCAACTGACAGGCCCTCTACTGTTTAAGTATATGTAACCAGGATTGGCGAGCTTTGGATGTTTAGATTTTTTATTCTTCCGAAGAAGAAGAGCATACTCTCCTAATCTAAACCATTTTCTCCCAAAAAACATAAAGCAAAGTTCATTCCTTCAAGCTATGTTGAGCTTGATTAAGTTTGTTCCTATTTAAGAAAAAAAAGATTTTCTTGAAAAGGAAAATTGCCTTGTTTATTTAGCCACAAAATTTTAGTGAGTTGGTTGTCCAATTACTGATCCAAAAAGAATTAAATGATTGAACTTGTTCTTTGATCCCACATATTTAGTGCTTTTATTGTTCAATTTTTGAATCCAAAAAGAAATTATACGATGTAGTTGTTCATTGAACCGCAATATTTAGTGACTTGTGTTGTTCATTTACTAGTCCAAATTGAATTAAATGATGTGTTTTCTTGTTTAGTTAACTCCAAATTCTGTTCAATCCATAAACTGATGTATGAGTTTTTGATTTTCCTTAAAAGGAAAAGAGCATAATCCTCTAGTCAGTTTAGTGAGAGATTAGAATATGTATCTTAATTTGGAAAGCAAGTAAATAGAAGTCAAGATGGGGGGGTTGGCAACCTGTAAAATTGAGTTAGTATCTATTTATGTTAAATCCCACAAAAAACCTTCAAGAATAACCTGCAAACACTTGTTAGACTACAAGACACCAAAAACACAACTTGTCAAAATGTTAGGGTTAGGCAAACAAAATGCACAAACTTTCTAACCAGATGCGAGCCTAAAATTTTACTGAATGCGATGCAGCATACTGTATGCGAGCTTCCTTACCAGATGCAATCCCATGCTTACTAGATACGATCCTAAACTGAAAACAAGCTGGGAAATCCCATATGTGAGCCTCATTTTTTGTGGTGTGATGGCGTATCCCAGATGCGATCCTGAATGGTCCAAAACGAGTCTGTAACAAAATTCTGGGCATGCAAATTAGTGAAAAAGTGTTAGAAAATGAGGCCAAGTTGGAAATCATGCCCCACGGTGGGTGCCAGAAATGTGTGTATATTTGTGCACCTGTTATCTGCAACACAACACTTCAATAAGTCATTTGTTAGTGAAAAATAAGGGTTAAAGAGCATATAAACCCTAACATCGACTTATGAGAATGCACTATGAAATGAAGTATGAGTCTAATTCTATTTCAACAACATAACAATGCATTTACAATATGGGATGAAGGCTTCTTTGCTCTCAAAAATGGCTTCTATTTATAGAATAATGAGAGAGAGAGAGGGGAGACAAGGTTCATTAATGAGTTGAGGGACTCATTAATGGTGGTGTAAGAGCCATTAATGCCTTGAGCATTAATGAGGCATGGAGGAGACATGGGTTTAAGGCATCTTCATTAATGAGGCATTAATGAAAGTCTTAAAGAAGCATGGGAAGAGTGTAAGAGAGTGGCTTGAGAAGGTGGACTTGAGGAAGGAATCTTGAGATTCCTTGACTTTCTCAAGTGGGTAGAGTTGTTAATCATTCCTTAATGGAATGTGACAACATTAGGAGGTGGGTTAGGGTTAGAATTAGAATTAGGATTAGATTAGCAAGGGTGGAATGGGTTGAGATGGGTTAGAACCCAGGGTAGAAGTGGTTGAGATAGGTTAGGTTGGGTTTTAAGGGAATATAAATAAAATTAATTAAACTTATTTAATTCATCTAAAAAATAGGAATTTAATTATTTAAACAATTTAATGCTTTTTAATAATTAAGGGGACTATAGCCATTTTAATTAAATTAAATAGGCTAGGGGAATGGGTTATTTGCAAGTGGGTAATTGATTTAGGAATTTATTTAATTCCTTTATAATTAAATATTATAGCCATGTTTTGATTTTGATATGATTTAATTGGTTTGAATTGATTTGAATTGTATGGCTATAATAGTTAATATTATTTAGTGATAAAAATCACCTAGGACATTAAATTGATTCAAAGAATTATGCCAAGCAATAATAGGGTCATTTGGACATAATCACACTTAGGGCAAACAGGGTCCATAGTTGGAACAGACCAAATTTAGGTGGTTACAGGTGTGACCTTGTTAGAGGATTTAGAAATAGTTTGTCAACTAGTATTTGGCATCTAATGCTCCCATCCTTGATCAAACACTCACTTGGCCTATCAATAGGTATCAGGCATATCCAATTCTACTTTTGTGATCAAACTTTTTGATACTCCTTGGGATGCATCTCAATTGTAAAAGAATTTTAAGTCCTTCTCGGTTAAGAGACTTATATGCTTCAATGGTTAAACTGAAACACTAATGATCTGTTCTTACATACAACTAAATTGCAGATTTTCAGACCTATTGTAAATCCATTACCTCTTTGATCAATATAATCACTTTATACCTTTTCTCCACAATGTTCTTCTCTGTGATGCTTGTCTCACTGTTGGTCAGTGTCTACAGAATCTAGCTCTTTCCTCAGCTTGTTGATCATGACTGAATGAATACTTTCTTCTCTTCAGGTTTTCTTTAGCATCTTTCCTCTATTCTCTTGTTCACCCCCGTAATTCGTAATGAATTGGGGTTGTCTCTATATAGACATGATTTCCCCTTTTCTTGGCTTTCTTGGCTTTCTTGATTCTTGGTGTGTTCTACAATTCTTGCTAATAGATTTAAAGAAAACTCCTGATTTATCTCAAAGAGATCTTCTTTCCAACTGGACAAATCAACTTTAAATCACTTAATTATCTTCGGCTTTATCTGGATGATTAAAATAATGATAAGTATCTGCTAATTCTATCTTTAGCTTCTTGACAGCTAAGCTCATTTTATGAACTCTCTGTTCTATCGGTCAACGCTTCGGTTAGTCATCGGTGATAACTGACTGTTTCATCGGTGTGACTTTAGTTTTCATCAATATCTTTGTCTTTGTCTTCTCCGTCGGGCAACACTGAAACTCTGGTCGTTGATAATGATGTGCATTAGCTTGTCGGGTAACACTGTGACTCTGCTCTTTTACTCTGACCATCGATGTGCACTCCATCGATGTATGTAGTCACTTCATGAATACTTGACTTGTATGCCTTACTAATAGCATAGTCTTGATTCATCAGTTCTTTGAAGTCTTTAGCAATATTTCCATGACCATACAGATTATATCAAGTTGACATCAATGACAATACAATACATTAACTAATTTAATGCCTTGCATGATCATCAACTTAATATCTTCAGACATTCAATAAATTACATGTCATCAATCTCTCCCTTTGGCATTGATGGCAACATACTACATTATCATACTACTATTGCTAATACAATATGAAATATATAGTTTCATCTAGCTTTCCTAACGTTAACTATTACAAATGTCTGGTTTTTGGTAAGCTAAAATAACTTTAATTTGGTTCTTGCAACTTTCTTTCTATCTTCAATCCCTTTACTGGATAGATGTCGAATCTTTATTTCTCTGATATGATGTATTCTCCTTCTTTGTCAAACTCTCTCCCTTTGATTGTTCTCCTTTCTTTTGATGTCTCTTGTCAGCAGTTCTCTTCCTTTGTGTGTATTCTCCCTATGGATACTGTGATGAATATGATCTTTCCCTGAGTTGATACTGGATATAATCTTTGTTTGTATGATAATGATATCTCTCTCTCCATTTGACAATAATGCCAAACATATTTTTCAAAAAAATATTTGACAGTGATGCCAAATGGATTTTTTTTTATACATAATATATTCCTTGAATTTCCCATTCCATTAGTAACAACTCTGGTGCTTGGTGTAGATATATACCTTTTTGTGTATAGATTTATCTTTGAAGTCTATCTCTTTGCTTGCATCGACATGATGATGACATTAAGTTTTTCCATTAGTACACTTAGTGAAAAACATTGACAGAGACCACAGGTATAGCTACCCGACAAACAGAGTATGTAGCTAACCGACGCACAAAAGAGAGGATACCCGACGAGGTAAAAGTACTAAGTATGGAATTGACTGATGAACACTGACAAGTGTTGTACCAACGAAGTAAACATGACATCACTGACAGGTGAATGACATAACACAAAGATCATCATCGATGATACAGTTTTGAGAATAAAACTGACAAAGTAGAAAAGGCATACCCGACAAATAGTTCAAGAAAGGAACACCGACGGAGAAGAAAACTACTAGATTGACAGAATAGCCTGACCATCAGAATTGACAGTTAGTTATAAAACCTGCAAATAGTGGATCTAACGTTACACGTCAGATAAAGAATTTTAATTCTATTTATAGAGTTTTAATTTGTTTTAAATCATTACTTGAGGGTCAAGCAAGCATAATATAAATATTTTAAAGCATCCTAACAGATCTAAAACATATCTAACTAAAGATCAAGGTCAAGTTGTAAACCTTGGATCTAGAGATAACTTGTGAAGCGTGAATCAAGAATAGAGCTAAAATCTAGTATAAATAGATGTTCAATCAATTGTGAATTATGGATTCATTGTTGTTGATAGCCACAAAGAGCATCTGAGGAGCAGAAGGCATAATTCATGCAAAGTTTAGAAAAATATTATATCTAGTTATCAAGAACACACAGAGGCTACCGACGTGCATAGAAAGGTATTATTCAATCATTAAAAGATGATTACTCATACATAGGAAGATTTATTGGATCTGTTATCAGCAATTAGAGATTGCATACATCATCAGATCAAAGACTTATGTAGTTGAATTCTAACAAGTGCATCACATCTAAAATCCTTTTGTAGAAGGTGGACTTAACAGTTCTTTACAAAATTCTTAACAGAGTGCACACTTAATAGTGTTGCTAAAGCTTCAAACGAAGTAGATCTTAACAGGTCTCCACTGTAATACTCCTAACAGGGTAGGTCATCAGAAGTGACCAATTGTAAGCCTTTATCGGCCCCTTCTTATCTGCAGATAGTGAAGTCTTGTGGGTAACAATCCCCACCATAGTTTTTACTTCCTAATAGGAGTTTTCTGCATTACCATATCTTGTGTTATGTGTTGTCTATTTTCATGAATGTTTCTTGTATGGTTACATATTAAAGAACTTATGTTATGATTGCATATGCATAAATAAAGATGAACAGTTAGATAAGAGAATTTACAAACTAAGGACTAAGTTTAATGGGCTAACCAAGAAAAGTTTTAGAGGTACTGATTCAACCCTCCCCTCCTAGTACTACATTCACAATATAATTCCAAAAATTGGTATCAAATCTAAGTCTCTTTCTTGAAAAAGCTTAAAGACTTAAGAGAAAAGATCCACACAATGGAAAAGTACAGACTAGACAAGACTATTGAGAATGAGTAATTGCAAATGCAGATAAACTATGAGCAGTATAAAGAGGTGAGAATCAACTTGAGAAAAATTTTTGATGAAAGAAAGATTATGGCAACTAGGCTGAATGAGAAGGACTAAAAAGAATCAGAAATACAAGATTACTTTGATTCAATAGAATCATCATCAAGCAAAGCATTAGACCAATCAGATGAAAAGATCACAAGTCTACATGAGGCCAATCAACATCTGACAGAGCAATTGAGAATGCTGCAAATCGGTCAAGAGACTCAAATGGTGAAAATGATTGATGTCATGAATGATGCAAGAAAAGCTGAAAATGAAAGAACACTAGCCATTGATGATAGGAGGAAAATAACAGAGAAGCTACAAGAGAAAGAATAAAAAATTCAAAGACTTACTGAGCATCACCATGAGATTACCAATCAGATTATTCTTATGAGTCAAGAGGCAAACATATTAAATACATAACTCATTGAAAGAATATAGTCTATTGGTGAGCTAAGAGAAGAGAATGAAAAATTGAAGCATGAAATCAAAGTCCAGAATCAACACAATGAATTGATCAAGAAAGCTGAAGGATGGATGATTTTCTTGATGGACAGAGAAGAGTCAATAACTACACAGGATCAGGGTACAACAAGAATGGTGAATCTTCTAATCAACCAGATCAAAGGAATGATTTCACAACCCCAAGATCCAAGAAGCTGTCATGAAATCACTGTGGGAAACCTGGCCACACCTCAAACATTTGCAGAAGCAAAATGAAAGGTATTCCTCAAGCACAATCTATGTTCATTGGTAATTGTTATAAATGTCAAAAGAAAGGACACAAGGCACATGAGTGTAGATCCAAAGTGACAAATCCAAAAAGGAAAACCTACATGGAAAAGTACTATCCTACCTGCAAGATGAATGGGCATACATATCAGGAGTGTTGGAAAAAGAACAACAAGGCCTACACACTAAAGGAAACTGATAATAGCTACAAACCAACAAGAGTAGGTAACTCATATGTTTGGGACTATAACACATAGGTAAACTACACATCATGTGGAAGGTATGGTCATATTGCCGCCAACTGTATGAGAAAGTGGACCAGAAGGTCAAGAGGTTGGACCAAACTAGGTATGGCATGTTTACACTGTCATAAGGTTGGACATGTGATAAAAGACTGCAAAGACTGACTGATAGATACAAGTACTTATCCCAATGGAAATACCATTGATGACATCAAGAGAATGAGAAACAAGATGTGGGTAAAAGCCACAAATACCGAAGGTGCTGAAACAAGCAATGCAAATGGTGACACCCCATCCAATGGATCCGGTGACATCACTATTTCCAACTAAATTGCACAAGTAAGTATGGAACTACATTATGAAAATTTATATTATGCATCGGTTCCATTACACATAGTTCATATTGTAACATTAGCATGAATAAAAGATGCAATATTGTTATTTGTTAAACTATTGAAAAACAATATCATTGGTTATTGGGTACAAATCTGCATCGGTGAACACACATAGAAAAGTTAGCACTACTTACCAGAATGTATCGGTCATTACACAAACGCCAAGTTGCTAAGTGTAAACTAATGGATCGGTGAAGTCACCAAAGCTGCTAGTGTATGCACCCTAAAATGGTCGCCTAGACTTTGGGCCCCATTTCTCAATTTATCAAATTCCTGAATGAATATTTTCAAATATAAACAATATCGATTATATCAATTTCCTTGATCAAATCACAATCAATTCAATATTTCTTAAGGTTTGAGCCTTATTTAATTTAAAAGAGAAAAAAATAAAAAAAATATTATTTAATTAAGAGAACATGCTCTCTTTTAATTAATTAAAAATCTCTTTTAATTAAATAATAAAATCACTTTATCCT
>MU228071.1:2492932-2519030 GCA_018584345.1 Thuja plicata
CTCAATGAGAAAATTCTGAAACCAAATAGCCTCAGTTTTGGTACTCGACTTCAATAGAAGATGGACCAATAAAAAATTGCTTCTTTCTCTCTAACAAACAAGTCTTGAACCAAGTGAGAAGCTATAAGTTGAAGTCGTGAACTTATAGATTCTCACTTGGTTCAAGAATTGTTTGTTAGAGAGAAAGAAGCAATTTTTTATTGGTCCATCTTCTATTGAAGTCGAGTACCAAAACTGAGGCTATTTGGTTTCAGAATTTGTTTTTTTTTTTAAATTCAATTTTCGTCAAAATTTTGACATTAATTGGTCAAACGCTTGCGTTGTGGGTTTGTCATCCTGGTCGAAATAGAAAGAGTTTGGTCAAAATGTTTCGACCATTCTATGTCGAAAGTCTACATTGTGGGTTTGGCATCCTGGTCGAAATGGAAAGAGTTAAGTCAAATTGCTTTGACCATTTTGTGTCAAAAATTTTCAAACATTTTGACTAAATTTGGTTGAAACTTTTCAAACATTTTGATGAACATTGGGCATAGTTTCGACAAATAATGTGGGCATTTGAATATGCTAATTTTGACCAAGTTTGTGTAGAAATTTCAATGTTAACAAGAATGTGTCGATCGTTCGATGATAAAAATAATGACAAAGCAATTTGTGGGTCTTTCAACCAATCTGTGTAGATAATTCAACCAATTTTCATCGAAAATAGGGGCCAATTTTACTAGTGCTAAAATTTACCAGGTGTTCTCTAATCAAGGAAATCTGCATTTTTCATCAAGGTTCTCCTAATCTCATCAAATTGCATCAAAATGGATCAAAATCAAATCAAATGGACATTTATAAATCAAATTGGAAAAAATCATTTTAAATCAAAGGATTAATTAACCATGACATCAAATGATCAAATATAAGCCTAAAAGGGAAAATCAAAATTATATAACTGATTTTAATCAATTAATTGTATAGTTCAAATCAATAATCAAATTGAATCTATTCATCCCTACATGGCTAGTTTAATTAATTGATTGAATTAAATAAATCCTAATATCTTTCAACATAAATTTGAGCAACCAATGGGAATTGAGAACACAAAGCACATGGATCACTCCTAAATTTGCAATCTCAATCACTCATTTTGAACTTTCAATCTCAATCACTCAAATTTGTCTATTTGTCCCAACCTTTGAGACAATCATTTGAATTGTCCCCCCATTTGAAACCATTTTAAAGCCTCTCACTCAACCATGGCTTAACTATGATCAATTAACTCCACCCCCTACACTTGGGAAAATCCTATAAATAAAAGCCATTTTGAGAGCATTAGAGATCCTAGAAATTTGAATGCAAAGCATCAAACCTCTTGTCATTTTCATAGCAATTTTGAGCATAATTGAGATATTATCATAGCATTTTAGCATTATGGAGATCATTTTGAGTGCATTTGGATAGAATATTATCATAATTTGAGAGAATTGAGCTAGATTTAGGCATTTATCTTCATCAAATTCTCGTTCTAGGACTATCATTAATAGAGATTAAGGCTAAGAGCTTTATCAACATGCTTAGATAGAGATCCATGAGATGCTTATTCATTTAATTACAATTCTTAGCTTAACTTTCCATTATTATTCTATAGAATTGTAGTTAAATAAAATAATTTCATGAAGGTGTAATTCATTCACACACAGTTCGTGGATGTGTTTTGATCATAACCCCCATGCAAACCAGAAAGTGCCTTTATATGTTTTGATAAAATTATATGTAGAGTTCATGTTGGGTATGAAACCCAACTATTTTGACATTAAATATTTCTAGGGGGTTGGTCTAGGCATGCCCCAAAATAGGATAAGGGAAAAATTTGACCCTAGGAGACCTGTGCCACGTGCACCTCTTTTGGATCCTCCCCCACCTTTTGTACTTATACCCTTTTATCAGTATGACATGGTCTCAGCATTAGGAGCATTGAGAAATTTGACCACTAGTCGTAGGGATCAAACCACATAGATGGAAACACCTAGACCAAAGCCTCATCTCAGCACTAATTGTCATGAGATGTGTTATGGTCCCACATAGGGTGAGAATAGTGTTGGTTCTTAGAACAAGGTTTACTCACAAATGACACCAAGTGACCCACTTATTTACCTTAAGAGATGCCAAATATCATTATCAACAAACAAATGGACTTGGAACAATTGACAAGGCAGATTCAACCCCTTCTATTCTTCAGCCTCTGCAAAACCTAGGAGGGTAATCCTATGATTATCATATAATATATGTACCAAACTTATATTATGAATCAATTTAGAAGATAATCTCATATATGGCTCATTGTAATAAGGAGATACTAAATAATGGCTAATTATTTATTGATCTACAACTTTCCTGGAGCACGAGATGGTGTATATCAACAACTTCAACATGCATAATTAAAAATGGACTTCATTATTAATCAATTTTGATGTGAAACCAAATGAATCTGAACATAACCAAATACATAAAAATACAACTTAGATAAAGGTCCTATTCATTGGGTTAATTGTAAATTTGACATACATTTGCATCTTATGACAAGATACTTAACAACTTTTGAATCTGTAATAACATTGCCTTACAATGTATTCAAACTACATTTATGACCTAACCTGCTTATCAAAATCCTTGAGTAAACCCTATGGATCTAAAATTTATATATTCAAGCATTTAATTAATTCCTTGAACTAAAGCATGAATATAAACTACATACACCATAACAATGCACTGAAATAATCAAACCCTTGGTTCAATTGAACCAAAACACATAGAATTTACACAAAGGAGAGAATTAGGAAAGAAATATGTATTTCCATTAATTTAAAATTTACTCCTCTCATAGAATAAAAAATCTACTTGAATTTGACTCAAAACCTGCAAAAAAATAGCACTAACTCCATATATTTTCTCTACAAATGTTTATAGTTTTCTAAAAAAAAAGCTTCACCTGGACCAACAAAACTAGACAATAGACTTCTATAAAAAAGATTCGGACCCTGTCTCTTGGCCTTGATTACCCTTTTATAGGAATAAGGGAAGAAATACAAGCTAAGCGCTAGAAGAGAAATATGTCAAATTTTTATTTAAAAATACATAATCAGTTACAAGGTTCCATGAATAAGACAAAAATATCACTTGCAACTGGAAACCCTTGTCCTGGCCCTTGCATCACGTCAAGTTTTTGAAGATTGTATTTGGTGGGCCTATGACTTCAAAAAGGATGGAACAAAACATAACCGCAACACTTTATACCAAAATTTATTGGCTAGCCATCACCCTAACAGTTAAGGCCTAACTATTTGCATTCTATACCTCTACCATGTAGATGCTAGCCCATCATTCAAACTCTTCATCTATTGGCCATGGGTAGTTCATTATCTCATCTACCTTAGCTTTGTAAGGTGTATATTTTACTCCAACCTGGTTAGCTTCCCTCTCAAAACCATCATAGAAATTTCCAGTTGAAATGATTTTGTCTATGCATTCTTCTAACATACCTATGTAAAAAATCATCACAGGTAATGTCTACCTTTGATCTGATCTCTTGATCTGCTTGTTGTATCCATAACTTAAGAGGTTTCACATTTCCCTCCCTATATGTAATCTGAGAGATCAAAGTGTTTTTAAAATCATTTAAACCAACAAGAAGTTATCTTTCCTTCTCTCAATTCCTTTTGGTAACATCTAAAAATTATAAAGTTCCTTCACTAGGGTATATGTGGGTTGTATCTATTTAGGCTTATCCCTGTGGAAATTGGAAGAAATAACAATTGTCTTGAGAATGTCAACTCTTTTTATCCATTTATCCATAATTGATGTAAAATTGGCCTTATCACTTGAAAAACTTCTGACTACAGTGAATAATAGAGAATATAATTAATGAACATGGACCAAATTATTCTCAAATTTATGGTATAAAAGATCCAGTACTGTAGATACCAAATCCATTTGTTTCTCAGAGGATTCTTGTGTGGTATCCCTTAACTTCTTCTCCAATTCATCAATCTTTTCAAGGCATTGTGCCTTGGTTGGGTCCACAGAGCATGTTGGCTCATCAATTACTAGTTGTGGTTAGAGAAATAAAGGACTATAAAAGAAATTTGTTGAATGTATACAATAGGAGAAATTTCACTAACAAAGGATGGAGTAGTAGTTGAAGTAGAATCACTGGACTCTATATCTTTCACATTTTGTTCCAACAACCTGTATGTAGCTTGCAATTCAACAAAAGAATTATGTAGCTCTCCCCATAATTACCAAAACCCTCTTCATATTTCCCCTTATACTCTATTTTATCTTCTTCGTCCCTATTTTTCATCTCCTCAGATAACAAGGAAACATTCACAGTAAGACCAACAACTTCAACATTGGATATCTCTGATGCCCTCTTCATAATTAAGCCACCCCCCAAACTAGGGTCACCTCTACTAGTACGTGGCCTTATCCTTTCCTATGACAAGGACCAAATAGCTAAAGATGCATAATATGAACTCCAAGTTGATTCCCTCAATTCTTTTCTTTCCTCCTCTTCCGACTTAGACAAAGGCTCCTTTGATTTTCTTATAGCATCTAGGGCCACCACATCAATGATATACCAATTAGGGAGCAATAGTACACCAACATCCTGTATAAGTTTTGTTCCTTACTATGGTGTTAGATGTAGGATCATCTTGGGTTTATGAGCTATCCTACATTCTATTCTTTTTCAATAGTATTTTTATTGTTTCCAGTTGGAAGAGTTTAGTCATGGTCACAATCCCGTGCGAGTTTTTGGTTGTGCTCATAGTTTCCTATTCTGGAATGTTCATGGATCATTCTCCTTTGATTGCATCTCCCTATGTTGATCACGCTTGAAGATTTCCTTCTCCTTCTGGTCATGGGTAACGTGTTCATGATTAGTGAGGACCTTCTTGAGATTTGTGTTGCACTTGAGATTCTTGGATTATTAGCTATTGTGATCTTAGCTCATGGTTATTTATTCCTTGGGGGATTGTTCTCTATGATCACCCTTGTTAATTTTTTTGTTAGTGGATCATTGATATGTTTTGGTCAGGACCTATATTTATATTAAATTTCCTTCTTGGGGAATTTAACTTTGTATGACCTATTTTCTAATTCTCTATATATTGAGTTAATAGATCATTTAGAAGTAGGAAAAAGGAGAGTAGAGAAGAAGTAAGAAAGATAGGAGTGATCTGTTATAAGATTAGAATATATTTTTTGATTGTAACTGGCCATAACTGAGAAGGCCTCAAAGCCCAACATGTACTTGGTTATTTGAGGAATATATCTCTGATTTTTGCATTCTCTCTGGATATTGTGTTGTTTTTTATTAGCTGCGAGGTTGGGAATCTCCATTGGGGATTCTCCCACCTTGGCACTGCATCAATGTTAGAGTATTAATTTACTTGATCATTTTAGCTTTAATTTTCTTTTTACAATCATATGAAGGCCTATTTGGTTGTGCACCAATCTTTCCTTCACATCTCTTCTTATAATATGGTATCCTAGTTTGCTAGATCCACTGTAAAAATGCATTGCTTCTCACAAAATTATCATGATTAAAAAGGCCTCACATGCCTCCTTCCTAACATCTCTTTATGCCACACCTTGAATATCCTGTGAAGTGAAATCAAACTTTGGAGCCACAGGCTCAGCAAGCATACCCATATGAACTTCCCTATCTGTGATGGTGACTATGCTAATATCATCAATTTCACCAACTACATGACTTATTTTTATTTTCTTTTTAGGTAGTGGTTAGGGTGTATTTGGTGGAGAATCACCATGCTCAAAAATCCTTATGCCTCCCAAAGGCCTGATAGGTGGTGCAGTGGTAGGGGCATCATTAGTAGAAAATTCCTTCCCCTTTCTCCTTGACTCATCAACTTTCTCCTTTCCTGAGGAACTAGGTACATCAACAATGTCCTCATCATTAGAAGATTCACACTCCTCTCTAGTTTTTACATAAATCATGCCTGATGCTGGTTTAAAAGTAGGTCTATTCTCCATCTCACCTTCACTAGGCATGAGAGGCACAGATGGAATAACCAAAGTCTCAACCTTGGTCTCACCCTTTTTAGAAGGAGAAGTGTGTGAAGAAACCCAGGTAGTTGGAAAATCTCTATAAAAATTTTCCAATAGGGCCAATTTATCCTTAATTTCCTCCTTGATCTCTTCATATTCTGCATTAAGAATATTATCTTGTTTGTAAAAGGAGTAAATCCTATTAGAGGCTTATACAAGGCATCCATCTCTTTAATTGCAGCCAATAAATTCTTGTAAGCTACCCACTTATCCTTATATTCCTCCTATAGCCTTAAATCAAACTGATTTGCAATAACATCCTTAGGGTAATAAAATACATGCTCCCTTTGAGGCATTAAAATTCTTAATTTGAACATGTTTAATAAATTATCTTGGTCACTATATCTTGCAACACTAGTACCCAAATAATAGGGTTCAAATAATTTATCAAAGTGTACCCAACCACCTCTCTTTATAAAACAATAAGGAATGACTGTGTAACCAGGGTAAAAATTACCCTTTTGCTTCCCTACCAATTCTATTTCCTCAATCTCGGCAATCTATCATGTCACCTCTGCAAATACTCATCAGCAATAATAGTCCACCAAAACAACTGAGAGGGGCAAGGGTGAATCTGTTGTATGCCAAATATTAAACTTTAACCCTTAATAATCAAAAGATAAATGCAATTCTGAACACATTAACTACAACACCATAACCCAACCATTTATTGTCAAGGAAAACATGTTAAGGGAAAATACCCAGTGGGAATTAGCACCCAAAAATAATGCACTCAAGGTATAATATCCATGTTAGGATATTTAGCCTTGTTAGGAGTCAAGAGAAACAACAGGCTGACTCCACAGGCTCACCGCCTAAAGAAGGTTAAATCCACCTTCAGGACATACTATCTAAAATACAGATGTATAAAAGATATACAATCCAATGAACTAACTGATAGTAACAACTTTTCTTAAATAGTTCCAATGAAGTTCTTCAATTAGAACCTCTTCTCTACATCCAGTAGACTTTGTAAGTACAAGCTCACATCTTCCACACTTTACTATCACATTCCACACTCTCCACAAAAGAAAACAACTTTCCTTTATACAAGTTTACAATAAGTAATTAGGTCGGCCAATTTTGACTTCCCCAATGTAAAAATAATTACGTAACCCCTTGCTAAGATACACACAGTACCTATAACAAGTAAACATCAATTAAAATCCATCAAATATAATCCAAGATCCACAATCCATGCTCGTTGTCCATAATACACACTATATTTATGAAGTCGACCCAAAATAGGTCTTCTCTAGAACACATGCCACATATGACATCGCCAAGGGTATTGCATCCTAAGAATCATAAAAAACATTCCTCAACATGTCTCTAGACATTCCCCAAGCTCGCATAACATGAATCATGCTCACACCCAAGATATCCTCAAAACTCAGAGACTAACTCTGTCATAGTTTACTGTCACTATTCTACAAACAATCTTCACCAAAATCATTGTAACTCAAACGAAAAGAAATATAAGCTCAATAAACCTTAGATATAAGATCATATCTCATCCCTATACATATACCTATATTCGCATACTCTGAAACAATCGTACAGATTCCATACACTACTATCAATCATCCATGTATGAGTCATAACCAATATGTTTGTCTTCATAAGAAACATATGTTGTCATCAATGAAAAAACATGAATGCCAAAATCTACAACAAAAACCAATTCAACAATCTCCTTCTTTGGCATTGATGGAAACATACAAGAAAATCCATCTATCCAAAAGTACATATCTCAATACAATCTTCTCAATATCCTCTTCACATCTCTCCCTAAAATAGTAGGGATTTTCACACTGAATCTCTCCATAGAATCTCTCCTCCTTTGACATCAATGGAAAAGGGTGTCATTATTCTTTCTTTCTCCTACAAGGTGTATATTTATAAAACCTTCACGCCTGCAAAAGCTAGGTTCTTAATCACCCAAATGTGTTTTATTGTGTTCCTGCGATCACTCCCCCTGAGGACTAGATCCTATTAGTAATAACTGAGAGGGGGGCGTGAATCAGTGGCCTCAAAAATTAATCCTTAAATCAACCCTTCAAAAATTATAACCACAAATTATTTCTCAAGTTATCCTCTATCCTACAAGATGAATGCCTTGAATAACTTATATCAATTTACTACTTGTCGGATTGCTCTATTAAACCTTCTTCTTTATGTTTACCGATAAGTAGTTATCTATTTACCGAAATACAGTAAATATGTAGAGTATACCAATATATCTAGAATGAATTAGGTAAGATAAAAAATAGTAAAGAAATGAATCATACACACATAACACATGGATTTTAACGTGGAAACCCTGTTAAGGGAAAAAACCACTGGGACCAGTACCCCAAATTTTCACTCTTCTGAAGTGAGCCCTGTTAGGAGCCAACAATGTTAAAGGTTACAAACACACTGTTAAGTGTGACCTTGTTAGAGGATTTTATACATAGAAGTTCTCACTCAGTATCAGGCATCTAATGCTACCATCCTTGAATCAGCCTCTTTCTTAGACTGTCAATAGGCATCGGGTATATCCAATGCTACTTTGATGAATCAACCTTTTTGGCACTCCTTGAGATGTACCTCAATATATAGAATAATGTTAAGTCCTACTTGGTTAAGAGAATTGATGCTTCAATGGTTAAACCAAAACACTATGACATGTTCATATTGCAACTTGAATTGCAGATTTTTAGATCTATTTAAGTACATTACCTCTCTGACCAATGTATCAATTCAATCCTTGTGCTCCATACTTTATTCTGTGTGATGCTGTATTCACTCTTCGTCGGTGTCTGCAGAATTCCTCAGTTCTTGATTCTTGGCATGATAAACAATCCAGCCAATTTGATTTAAAGCATAACTCCTGATTTGTCTTGCAGATATCTTCTTGCCAACTGTACAAATCATCTTTAAATCAATTAATTATCTCTGGCTTTACCTAGATGAATAAAACAATGATAAGTATCTCTTAACTCTATCTTTAGCTTCTTTCGAGCTAGGCATTTTGTCATTTTCTAAATTCTCGGTTCTGTTGGTCAATACTTCAGTTAGTCATCGGTGATAACTGACTATTCTATTGGTGTGACTTCTGTTTTCATCGAGATCTTCATCCTTGTCTTTTCAGTCAGGCAACACTAAAATTTTATCCATCAGGTTACTCTGTGTTTTGCTTGTCGGGCAACACTGTAACTATGTTCATCGGTAATTCTGTGTATTTCTTTGTCAGGTAACACTGTGACTTTGTTGTTTTACTCTGACTGTCAAGTGCACTCCGTCGGTGTTTTTAGTCACTTAGTGAATACTAGACTTGTATGCATTACTAATGAGCATATCCTTGATTCATGAGTTCTTTGAAGTCTTTGGCAGTATCTCCATGACAATACAGATTATATTAAGTTTACATCAATGACAATACAATACATTAACTGATTTAATGCCTTGCATGATCATCAACTTAACATCTTCAAACATTTAATCAGTTACATGTCATCAATCTCTCCCTTTGGCATTGATGGAAACGTACTATATTAGCATACTATACTATTTCTAATACAATATGAAATATACAGTTTCATCAAGATTTCCTACTGTAACTATTACAAATGTTTGGTTTTTGGTAAGCTCAAGTAGCTTTGATTTGATTCTTGCAGGAGTTCTATCTGTCTTCAATCCCTTCACTACATGGATGTAGAATCTTTCTTTCTCTGATTTGATGTGTTCTCCTCATGTGTCAAACTCTCTCCCTTTGACTGTTCTCCTTTCTTTTGATGTTTTTTGTTTCACTTGTCAGCAACTCTCCCTCTGTATAATATTTCCATACAATCTCTCCCTAAGGATATAAGCTCTCCCTGTTGGAGTAATGTGATAATGGATAATCTCTCTCCCTTTATAGAAGGATGTGATAATATGGATAATCTCTCTCCCTTTGATAGCAATGCCAAACAATATCTCATAAATATTTGACATTAATGTCAAGCAAACTTTTCTCTCCATTAATAATATATTCCTTGAATTTCCCTTATCCATCAGTAATACAACAATATGCTCTGGTGCTTGGTGATGATATATACCTATTTGTATATAGATGTAGCTTTGAAGTTCATCTCTTTGCTTGCATCAATCATGAATGATATTCTGATAATATGTAGGCTGATGCAGCCTTCTAGTCAACTTACTAACTAGTAGACAAGGGTCTAACCCCTAGTTTCTTTCTCAAGTACTCAAATGCATCCTTGGGTAGTGGATTGGTGAAGATATTGGCCAATTATTCCTTTGATTGCACATACTCAAGTATCATCTCCTTTACCTGAACTTGTTCTCTCAAATAATGATACTTGATTTCAATATTCTTTGTTTTAGCATGCATGACTAGATTTTTAGAAATGTTAATTGCACTTGTATTATCATAATAGATAATTAATGCTTCTAAAATTTGCATATGCATACCTTCCAGTAACTCTTTGATCCATGAAATATTTGAGCAATTTGTAGCAGCAACAACATAATCTACTTCTGTAGTAGATTGTGAGATGCATCCTTGTGTCTTGCTAATCCATGTGACAAGTCTGTCACCCATAAAGAATGCTCCTCCAGTTGTGCTCTTCCGGTCATCAAGATTTCTAGCCCAATCAGTGTCAGTAAACACCTTAAGTTCAAATTTTCCTTCTCTTCTATACCATAAGCCATATTCCTCGGTATTCTTAAGATATATTAAAATTCTTTTCACAGTAGTCATATGTGATTCTCTAGGATTAGAAGAAAATCTAGCAACTATTCCTACTGCATGTGCAATATCTGGTCTAGTATGTACAACATACATGATTTTTCCAATCACTGATCTATACAAAGTTTGATTTACCTCTGATGAATTTTCTTCCTTTGTCAGTTTGCATCCAATTTCCATCTTGATTATTTTTAGGACCTCTTTAATGTATTTGGACTGTATAATGAAAATACCTTCACATTGTTGCATGAGCTGTAGACCAAGAAATAACTTGATCTCTCCAAACATAGACATCTCAAACTCTTTTCTCATCTCATTAGGAAATGATTTGCATAGCATATCATTGCCTCCAAATATGATGTCATCAAAAAATATTTCAGCAATCAAAGTGTTAGCATCAGTATCTTCCTTCAAATAAAGACTACTATTTTCACTAGTCCTTACAAATCCAATACTTATAAGATAGGAATGAATTCATTCATACCAGGCTCTAGGAGCTTGTTTCAATCCATACAAGGCTTTATGAAGTCTACATACTATTTTTCTCTTGTCTGGATTGACAAACCCTTCTGGTTTCTCAATGTATACCTTTTCTTCAAGTATTCCATTTAGGAATGCTAACTTGACATCCATTTGGTATACCTTGAATCCTTTGACTGTAGTATAAGAAAGTAGTATTATTACACATTCTAGCCTAGCAATAGGTGAAAAGGTCTCTCCATAGTCAATACCTTCCTCTTGTGCATACCCCTTGCATACTAGTCTTACTTTGTTTCTTGTGACTTCTCCATTCTCATTCATCTTGTTCCTGAATATCCATTTAGTACCGATGACATTCTTTTCATCTGGTCTTGGAACAAGTGACCATGTCTTGTTCTTCTCAATCTTCTCAATCTCATCATTCATATCACTTATCCATTCTTCATTATCAAGTGCAGCATTGACAGATTTTGGCTCAAACTCACAAATTAAACAACTTGTGTTTAGAGACTTACTTCTTTTTCTTGTACCAACTTTCTTATCTCCTATGATATGGATCTCTAGATGGTTCCTTCTTACATATATGGAAAGAACTGGTTAACCTCTTTGTCTATCATCTTGATCATCATTTTGTCCTTCATTCTATTCTTCATCACCTTGCACATTATTTTGATCATTATCCTGAGCATCGATATTTGCAGCCTGACCATCGGTTACAACATTATGTTGCTTTGGAATTAAACACTGTTGCTCAGGCAGAGTGTTAGGTTCTTCATAGTATACAAACTTGTTGTAGTCCTCTGGTTCTTTTGTGCTTTCCAACTCATTCTTTTTTGCAAATTCATCTATCTTTACATTTGCACTTTCAACGATTTTGTTAGAGGCCTTAATAAGACATTTATAAGCCTTTTTTTTGGTGGAATACCCTAGAAAGATACCTTCATCACTCTTGGCATCAAGCTTTCCATTTCTATCATCTTTTAAGATATAAAATTGACTACCAATTTTTTTGAAATGACTTACATTAGGTGTGTATCCATACCATAGCTCATAAGGTGTCTTTTTGGTGTCTTTCTTTAATTGTACTATGTTCAATGTGTAAACAACAGTACTGATAGCTTCCCTCTAGAAGATTTGGGTGATTCCTTTCTCTATCATTAGTGTCCTTGCACAATCAACTATGGATCTGTTCTTTCTTTCAACAATTCCATTCTATTGTAGTGTCCTTGGTGTAGAGACATGTCTTTTGATTCCATGCTCATTACAAAATTTAGTGAATTCATCTGAAATAAATTCTCCTCCTCTATCTGACCTTAAGCATTTTAGCTCCTTACCACTTTGCTTCTCAACCATTTCTTTGTACCATTTAAACATCTTAAATGCTTCTGATTTATCTTTTAGAAACATGACTGTCATCATTCTAGAGTAATCATCAACGAAGAGAATAAAATATCTATCTCCATAATCACTCTTTGTCCTCATAGGTCCACATAAATTAGTATGGATTAATTATAGAATTGCATCAGATGTATGGGTTTTTCTTTTAAAACTATACTTTGTCATTTTACATTTTTGATAATTCTTACACATGATATTGTCGGGCTTGGTCATCGTCGGTAAGCCTCTGACATTTCTCTTTTTGCTAATATTTATCATGTTTTCAAAGTTCACATGACACAATCTTTTGTGCCATAACCATATGTCTTCGTTTGTAGAAATCAAACAAGTGCAGTCAGTATCATTCAGATAGAATAGGTTACCTTTTGTCTGCTCACCGGTACTAATTAGATTTCTAGATTCATTGAAGATTTTTTCCTTCTTATTTTCAAATGCTACTTTGTAACCTAAATTATTAAAATTAGAAACACTCAATAGATTATAATTCAATCCATTTACCCAATAAGAATTCTCACATTTTATCTGGTTATTCAACATTATTGTTCCTCTACCTTCAACTGGACAAGGTGTGTCATTACCCATTCTTACTGAACAACATTTATAGTATTCAAAAGTCTCAAACTTTTTCTTATCACTGGTCATATGGTGAGTGCAGCCACTAGCTATGATCCAAACATCATTTTTTCTAATTTTAGATATGAGAGCTATTTCTACATACCTTTCTTCATCATCCTTTACAACCACAAACACCATCTTGATGTGTTCATCAGATTTGGTTTTAGTATCATCATCCTTGCATTTTTCTAGGTAAATGGCCTTCTTTCCTTTGTCCTTATAGTCTTGGGTATATCTTATTTCTGATTGTCGGTAGTTTCTGTAATCACCTCTGTCAGACTTCTTTTCAAATGATTTGTCATTACTTCTGTCATCTTTTCTTCTGTTAGTACATCTTGCAGCAAAGTGTCCAATCTCTTTTTAACTAAAACAAACAAGTGGTAATTTACTTTTGTATTTACCTTTGCCTCTCTGTATTCTTCTAGCCATAAGTGCTTCAATTTCATCAAGATCATCTTCTTCACTTTAACTATCACTATCTTTTCTCATAGTGTTTTTATGACTTGATTTACTTATTCTCATCAAAGTTTTGAATGCAGACTCTATGTTTGGTAAGACACTATTATCAAAGTTATTCATCTCAAATGAAATCAGTCTTCCAATTAAACTATCTAGAGTAACATTGCTATTTTCTACTACTCTCATTTCTCGAATGGAAGATACTCTAATAGCATAAGTAGGCAAAAAGGTTATTAGAATTTTACTTACCACTATATCTTCTTCTAGTACACCTCCAACTCCTCAGATAGCATTGACTACCTCTTTGATTCTTGTGCTGTACTGAGTGACGTTTTCACCTTCTTTCATTTTGAGATTATCTAAATTTCCTCTAAGAATTTATGCCTTGGCTCTCAAAACATTTTTTTCACCACCATGTACAAGCTTCAATTTGTCCCACATCTGCTTTGCATTTTTGCATTCTTTGACATCTTCAAATTCAGCATTGGAGGGTGAGGAAGCAAGCTCTATCATCATGTCATTGTGTCCACGATTCTCTCTCATTTGTTCAACTGTTGGTGCTCCTATGGGCAACACATATTTAGTTTCTAAGAATTGAGTAACATCATTACCAATACTTGATAAGTGGAGTCTTATCCTGCTCTGTCATGAAGAAGAATTATCTTTGTTCAACTTGTTCACATCCTGTCTATTCATCTTGTGATCTTTGGCTTAGGTCTTGAAACCTTCCTTCTAAGCACACAAGCTCTAATACCAATTGTTAGTAATAACTGAGAGAGGGAGGGGGGGGGGTGAATCAGTGGCCTCAAAAATTAATCCTTAAATCAACCCTTCAAAACTTATAACCAAAAATTATTTATCAAGTTATCTTTTGTCCTACAAGATGAATGCCTTGAATAACTTATATCGATTTAATACTTGTCAGATTGCTCTGTTAAACCTTCTTCTTTATGTTTATCGATAAGCAGTTATCTATTTACCAAAATATAATAAATATGTAGAGTATACCAATATATCTAGAATGAATTATGTAAGATACAAAATAGTAAAGAAATGAATCATACACACATAACACATGGATTTTTACGTGGAAATCCTGTTAAGGGAAAAAACCACTGGGACTAGTATCACACATTTTAACTCTTCTGAAGTGAACCCCGTTAGGAGCCAACCCTGTTAAAGGTTACAAACACACTGTTAAGTGCGACCTTGTTAGAGGATTTTATACATAGAGGTTGTCACTTAGTATCGGGCATCTAATACTGCCATCCTTGAATCAACCTCTTTCTTAGACTGTCAATAGGCATCAGACATATCCAAATGCTACTTTCATGAATCAACCTTTTTGGCACTCCTTGAGATGTACCTCAATATATAGAAGACTGTTAAGTCCTTCTCAGTTAAGAGACTTGATGCTTCAATGGTTAAACTGAAACACTATGACCAATTCATATTGCAACTTGAATTGTAGATTTTTAGATCTATTTAAGTACATTACCTCTCTGACCAATGTATCAATTCAATCCTTGTGCTCCATACTTTCTACTCTGTGATGCTGTGCTCACTATTTGTCGGTGTCTGCAGAATTCCTTAGCTCTTCTTTCAGCTTGTTTGATCAACACTGCATGAAGTTGTTCTTCATTAGTTTCTCGTCATCATCCTCTTTCTATTCACTCCCCTTAATCCCCTCCTTTTTTTTGTGGATTAAGCTCGTCTCTTATATAGACATGCTAATCATTGTTTCTTGGATCTTGATTCTTGGCGTGATAAACAATCCAGCCAATTTGATTTAAAGCATAGCTCCTGATTTGTCTTGCAGATATCTTCTTGCCAACTGTACAAATCATCTTTAAATCAATTACTTATCTCCAACTTTATTTGGATGAATAAAACAATGATAAGTATTTTTTAACTCTATCTTTAGCTTCTTGCCAGCTAGGCATTCTATTATTTTCTAAATTCTATCTTCTGTCAATCAATACTTTAGTTATTCATTAGTTATAACTGACTGTTCCATCAGTGTGACTTCAATTTTCATCGGGATCTCCATCCTTGTCTTTTCTGTCGGGCAACACTAAAATTATGTCTTTCGATTTACTCTGTGTTTTTCTCATCGGGAAACACTGTAACTATGCTCATCGGTAATTTTGTGTATTTCTTCATCGGGTAACACTGTGAATTTGTTCTTTTACTTTAACTATCAGGTGCACTCCATTGGTGTATTTAGTCACTTAGTGAATACTAGACTTGTATGCATTACTGATTAGCATATCCTTGATTCATGAGTTCTTTGAAGTCTTTGGCACTATCTCCATGACCATATAAATTATATTAAGCTGACATCAATGAAAATACAATACATTAACTGATTTAATGCCTTGCATGATCATCAACTTAACATCTTCAATCATTTAATCAGTTACATGTCATCAGATCCAAGCATCAAGTAGAAAAAATGATTTAGCTTTGAAAGCCACTAGACTAATGCATTCTTAAATAAATTAGGTTTTTCAAGGAGGGGCTCTCACCCCAAGCATACCTCTGAGATACTCAAAGGCATCCTTTGGAAAAGGTTTTGTAAATATATATACTATTTTTTCCTTTGTGTTGATATACTCCAATCTAATCTCCTTCTCTACAACCTTGTCTCTCAAGAAATGATACTTAATTGAAATGTGTTTAGTATTTGAATGTATAATTGGATTCTTTGACATATTCACTATGCTAGTATTATCACAATGAATAACCACTGGTGCATCATAAGTTATCCCAATGTCCTTCAGTATTTGCTTCATCCAAATAATCTCTGTGCAATTTATAGTAGCCAAAACATACTATGATTCATCAGTAAACCAAGCTATACAATCCTACTTCTTACTTAACCAAGAAACCAATATTTTCCTAAGAAAAAATGCACCACCACTTGTAATTTTTTCTATCATCAACATTTCCTGCCCAATCAATATCAGTATAAGCATGCAAAAAAAAATCATCATATTTTTATACCATAAGCCATATTCTAGTGTTCCTTTTAGATATCTAAATATTCTCTTTACAGTATCAAGGTGAGTCTCTTTAGGATCTTCTTGATATCTTTCCCCAATTCCAACTAAATTAGCAATATCTAGTCTAGTGTGAGTTAGATATTGTAAGCCTCCAATCATAGATTTGTACTTTGTCTAAAAAAAACTCTGAGATTTATCAATAATAGTAAGCTTGTAACCAGTAACCATACGTGTTCCATTAGGTTTAAAATCTTCTTTTCCATAAAATTTCAATATTTCCTTAAGATACTTGGTCTGAGAAATAAAAATACTATTCTTGTTCTGATTAATTTGCAGTCCAAGGAAAAATTTCATTTCACCAATCATCGACATCTCAAATTCATTTTCTATTTCCTTAGAGAAATTTTTACTCATTTCATCATTACCTCCAAAAATGATATCATCTACAAAAGCTTCAACTATTAAAATTCCATCTTTATTAGTTCTTAAGTACAAATTACTACCTTTATTATATTTTTTGAAACTAAGATGAAGTAAATACCTATCCAATATAGCATACCATGATCTAGGTGTTTGTTTTAGTCCATACAAAGCCTTCTTCAATTTAAAAACCATGTCCTCATCATCTTCTCTGATCTGAATTTTGTCCAAAGTGTAAAAAGCAATACCAACAACTTCTCTCCAATGAACATGCGACACATTTCCTTCAACCAACATAGTTCTAGTAGCATCTAATATAGTTTTGTTTATTTTCTCTGTAATCCCATTCTGTTGTGGTGTCCTAGGAGTGGATGTTTGTCTATTCATTCCATGCTCTTTGTAGTAGGTATTGAAAAAATCTGAATTAAACTCTCCACCTCTATCTCATCTTAAACATTTTATCTTCAAACCTGATTCATTCTCAACTTTTGCTTTGAATATCTTGAATTTATCAAAAGCCTCAGATTTCTCTCTAAGATATGTAACCTACATCATCCTAGAAAAGTCATCAACATAAATTATGAAATACCTAAAACCATATTATGATCTTGTTCTTGTAGGACCACATAGATTTGTATGCACAAGATCCAACTTCCCTTTTGCTGAGTAAGATTTTCTTTTAAAACTGCTTCTAGTTTGTTTTCCCATCACACTTTCTCTACACAATGTTAGAAGGTTTCACAATCTTTGGTAGATCTCTAACAACATTAGTCATACTTGATTTTACAATGTTATCAAAATTTACATGACATAATATTCTATGCCATAACAACTGTCATGAACCTTTGCAACAAAATAAGAAACTTCTATAGTGTTCAACTCAAAATCATTACCTCTCGACTTAGTACCAGATGTGATCAAATATCTTGTCATACTTCTGATAGAGCATTTCCCATTATTGAACTTCAAATGATAACCCTTGTCTACAAGCTATCCAACACTCAAAAAATTATTCTTAAGTCCATCAACAAGCAATACATCATCAGTATTAGTTTTACCATCAAAAGAAATCGATCCCACTCCAGTCATAAACTTAGGAGTATTGTCACCAAATCTAACTACACCACCATCATATTTAGTTAGCTGAATAAACTTGTTTCTATCACCAGTCTTATTATGTGAACAACCACTGTCTATCATCCATTCAGATTTCTTTTCAACATGTGAAACTAGGACTTTCTCTTCATGAATAGGTTCATAATCTTTAATAGAAATAAATCTAATTTAATCATAATCCAAAACATCATCATTAGACACACCTTCACTAGCATAGTAATATTCCTTTTCCTTGGAGTAATTAGGTCTATGAAACTCAGATTTATGTTTATGAACCCTTGTAGGAAAAATAGATGCAAAATGACCTATCTTATTGCATGAAAAACATTTTAGAGGTAACTTTCCTTAAAACTTACCCTTACCTCTCTTTTCTCTTCTTGCGATCAGGGCCACAATTTCATCTAACTTCCTCTCTTCTTCCTATATCTTTTCCCAATCATCAACATATTCACCAAGCTCTTCTCACAAGTCACTTTTCATGGTTCTTGCAATACTTGATAAAGTCTTTTTATTATTATGCATAGTCACCTTGAATTTTGTTTCAACCTTCGGTAATGAATCTCCCAGCTCTGCGGCCTCAAAGGTAGTTAATTTTGCAATCAACGTCTCTCTATTGAAGTTCTTCATCAAAGGTATGCTCTTCTCTATTTCTTACAATTTAGTTTTGTAAACAGGTGTCAAAGATCTAAGAATATTTGTGATTTCTTCTTCTTCACTGTATGTGCTTCCAGAGTTTCTAATGCCAATAAAAACCTTAGTAAATCTTTTTACATAAGCTCTAACATTCTCATCATGTCTCATTTTTAGAATTTCCATTCTTGTCTTCGAGTTCTGTAACTTTTCCTGCTTAGTAAACTTATCTCCTTCATTTAATGCTTCTAATCTTAACCAAATTTTATGTGCAAAATCCAAATATTTAACCTCTGCAAATTCACCTTCAGAGAGAACACTAATCAGTGCTTCTCTTGCAACCATGTTACAATAAAAAAACTTCTTTTCATCATCAATAGCTTTATCCAATTTGTATCCAATCTTCATAGGCTCATGTTTCTTTGTAATCATCCAGTAGTCAATCCCCAAACACAACAAATGAGTCTCCTCTTGTTCTTCCAACTGTCAAAGTTTTTAGGATCAAACTTCATACTATCCTTCCTATAGTATGCCATCTTCAAGATCACCTCAAGTTGTTAAGCTTTCTCTCTAAGCACAAGAAGCTCTGATACCAATTGTTAGAAATAATAGTCCACTAGAGAAACTAGGGGGGGTGGGTGAATCAGTTGTATTCCAAATATAAAACTTTAACCTTTAACAATTAAAAGATAAATAAAAATATGAACACATTAACAAAAACACCATAACACAATCATTTGTTGTCGAGGAAACCCTATTAAGGGAAAAACCCCAATGGGAATTAACACCCACAAATAATGAACTGAAGGTATAGTATCCATATTAGGAGATTTATCCCTTCTAGGAGCTAATTATTACATATAGTACATAGTCCCTGTTAAAGGATAGACCCTATTGGGAGTCAAGAGAAACAACAACCTCACTACCTAAAGAAGGGTAAATCCACCTTTAGGACATACTATCTAAAATATATATATATATAAGATATACAATCCAATGAACTTACTGATAGAAAAAACTTTTCTTAAATATTTCCAATGAATTTCTTCAATCACAACCTCTACTCTACATCCATTAGAATTTCCAAATACAATCTCACAACTTCCACACTTTGCTGTCACCTTTCACACTCTCCACAAAAGAAAACAACTTTCCTTTATACAAGTTTACAATAAGTAATTAGGTCATCCAATTAAGACTTTTGGCTAATGGTCAATGCTCCCCTTGGGATTCATGACATGGTTTAACCACCTCTTGTGGATTCCATAAGTCTAGTGGTTGTATCAGGCATTAACAGGTCGATATTTTGGTGCAAGGACAACCACACTTGTAACAAGTGGTATCAGAGCTTGGTCATAGGTTTGAATCTCCTCAGGTAATGCTAAGGGGGATATTTTTGGCTAATGGTAAACGCTCCCCTTGGGATTCATGACATGGTTTAACCACCTCCCGTGGCTTCTATAAGTCTAGTAGTTTTATCGGGCATTAACATGTCGATCTTTTGGTGCAACGACAACCACACTTATAAGAAAGACTTCCCAAATGCATAAACAATTACATAGCCCCTTTCTAAGATACACACGATACCTTTAAAAATTAAACATAATTTTCAATCCATCAAATATAATCTAAGATCCAAAATCTATGTTCATTGTCCATAATACACGCTACATCTATGAAGTCGGCACCAAATAGGTCTTCTCCAAAACATACGCCACAACTGACATCACCAAGACTCTTGCAATGCAAGAATCATAAAGAACATTCCTCAAAATGTCTCTATACATTCCCAAGCTGGCATATCATGAATCGTACTCACACCAAATTTATCCTCAAAACTTAGAGACTAACTCTGTTATAGTTCATTGTCACTGTTATCCAAACAGTCTTCACCAAAATCATTATAACTCAAGCAAAAAAAACATAATCTCAAGCAACCTTAGATATAAGATCAAAGCTCATCCCTGTACATTTCCCTATCTTCACATACTCTAAAACATTTGTATAGATTCTGTACACTACTGTCAATCATCCATGCACCTGTGATAACCAGTCTATCTATCTTCATTAGAAACATATGTTGTCAGCAATGACAGAACATGAATGCCAAAAACTACAAAAAAATCCAATTAAACAATATCTTCAGCCAATTCCAAAAATCCCAACCTCAAAGGTACCTCAAAAGGCAACACATGGGGTGTCCCCTCAAATTCATATACTCTTAGGACTGTGCTGACATGGTATGATATTACATCATGCAAGTTATGTAAAATGTTCATCTCTAGCCTCATTTATTTAGGTCTCAAGAATGCATGGAGGTCTACAGGAATCCTAGTTATGTTTTCCTTCAATCTAGACCTAAGCCTAGATGCAAAAACATAGTAAAACTTCACAAATGTAGCCTCACTTCTTTCCCATGACAAATCCATTGTCCAAATTTTAAATGACACTTCTTCCGTAATTGTTCTCATCAATTTCATACTGTGAGAAAATAAATTTGTCTGCTTAAAAAAATCATATGCATTAACAATTAATAGTGGTAGAAAAAGCATCGCCCCCCCCTCTTTCTTCACTGACTGTAACCCCTCATGTATTTTATCTTCTAGATAGGATGCAAAATCATCACATTAGTGAATATTGGATGTTGTATCTAAATTACCATATGTATAAAACCCAGTGGCATCACATTTCTTGGGTTCTTACCAATTACCTAGCACAATGAGTAGAAGGTTGCCCTAACATGCAAATAGAATGCCTCAATATGAAAATGCTTTATTGGGTATATTTCTAGTTTTTATAAGTCTTGCTAAAAGTTTTGGTTCCCAGTGTCAGTAATGCCTAAAAATGTCAAGGTATGTCCCATTTCATGATCAAAATTTCCCACAAGTGTCTGTAATCCAAGAAATGCAATGCAAAATGGTTGAAAAATTTAAACCCTAGGTTACTTATCTCTTTTCGGTGTAAAAGCCCTAGATTTTCATAGCTTGGTTCTATTTTGAAGTTACTTTTTTTGACTAACTTAAGTGATCTATAAGCCATGTGCCTTTTAATTCATTACCTTTATCTCCTGATCTCGAAATTAGAACCAAATATTCTTTATGGTTTAGAGACTTGGTACAAGTTTGTATCTCTTAATCTCGAGAAGAAAGGAATATACTCTAAATCATTTAGAGATTAAGCATAGGAAGTTGATCTTGATCTAATGGTGTGGTTGACACATGATCTCCAAACAAATGAAAAGATCAAGCTTTTCTTTAGCGATTAAGCGATAACCGTAGATCTTGTTCTATCCTTGTCTTGATCGTGTGGTCTACATGTGATCTCCCAATTAACTCCTGAGTTAATGAATCTTTCAAAGACTTGGAGATAAATCTTGTCATGTAATCTCCAGAGAAACCTATGGTTGAGATCAAGCTTAGTAAATTTTATTCCAAGATTCAGAGATAACTTGGTCGCGTGATCTCAAAATGGAAGTGTGGTTAAGAAGATAGTCTTGAGATTCAGTGTAGGCCATTGGATCAAAGAAGAATCAAGGTTTGTCATATAATCTCGGGAAGAATTGGTAAATTAAAAAAAGATTATGATACTTAGTGGCGACCATTGATGTGATCAAAATATGAGGGCTAGCACGTGATCTCTAGA
The DNA here is from genome assembly GCA_018584345.1 of Thuja plicata. Lineage (NCBI taxonomy): Eukaryota > Viridiplantae > Streptophyta > Pinopsida > Cupressales > Cupressaceae > Thuja > Thuja plicata. Next base: position 2,515,547 of record MU228071.1, read on the forward strand.
TTTAACTTGAGTTAGAAGAAATATTCAGTGACTTAGAGTTTGCTTAGTCGCGTGATCTCTAAGTGACTTAAGATCAAGTTAAAGTTAAAAGCTGAGTTGACTAGAAAGATCTGAACCATTGAGATGAGTCAAATATTATAGTGTGCACATGATCTCTAAATAGATCCATGGTTAGTTCAAATGCTCAGTGATTTAGAGGCTTAGTTAGTCACTAAATCTCCAGATAAACTCAGAGTCAGAACAAGGTTATCCTCTTGCCTTGTCACGTGATCTCTGAAAAAACTCAAGGTTAAGATAAAAGCTCAATGACTCAGTGAGGATCATATTTCTCATATCAAATTCATAGCTAGTGCTAGATCTCCAGATGATACTTAGGTTAAGAGTTTTTTTTAGCGACTTGGCAATTTTCTTTATCTCTGAATCTCTAGATGTGATCGTGATTAAAGCATAAGCCTAGTAAAGTTTATTCAGTGATTCAAAGATAAGAAGAAAAGAGTTACTCAATGTTAAGAAGTAAACCAGAAGTGGGGTAGATTTAAAATTATTGGCCATCACATAATCTCAGAATATAATCAGAGTTAAGTAGATTTTCTAGCGACTTAGCGAGAACTATTGATGAAGAAGAAGATCTATGGCTGGTGCTAGATCTTGTGATGTAACCAGGGTTAGAACAAACTCTCAACAACTTAGAGATAAAGAAGTCGCGTGATCACCAGATAAATTGTGGTCTAAGTATGGTAAAATCTTAAGAGTTTGTTCTCGCACGATGTCAAGGAAAGAAATATAAAAAGAAATGCTATTAAAGAAAAAAATTCTGACACGGTACAAGTAATCTGCTGAGATGTGAAAAGCAAGAAAAGATAGCCAATTAGATCGCATGTCAAGAATTTTTTCATATAATAAGGTTTTAAAACTAAAAAAACACTCATGACTTGTCCAACTAGGCTTTTCAAATTTGATTTCCTATCAATCTCAAGCACCACGGCTAGGAAAGAATTGATGTCAAGACACACAGAGTTATTGCAGAAGTTCTCGAATAGATTGGTGTATTTAATTTTAAATGATAAATAGATGCATCCTTTAAACATTGTGCTTACAAAATTTTTCAAAGTGCAGAGCAGAGAAGTTGCATAAGTTTTCAAAGTTTTCAGAGTGAAGAAATTGCTTAAGTTTCAGAGAAAATTGCGAGAAAAGGCTTGTGTTTGAGAAAAGATAGTCTAGAATCAGTGAAGATGAGTCAAGCAAGGCTGAGTGGAGCTTCAACTAGTGGAGGTAGCAAGGATGCAAAGGAGGATAAAAAAAGAAAGAGGAATTTCTCAGATGAGTTTGTTGCTCTTCTACAGGAACAAACCAAAACAAGAAGGTAGATCAGGAATCCTTCATTGATGCTATGTCAAATTGTAGGGATCCCATCACTCCTAGGTGATCTAGTTTCCATTTAATTAAATTACTTATATATTAATATGGATAGATATATCCCATTCTCAAATCCTTGGACATTAGGTCTTGCCAAGCCAGTTGCCCCTGATGTCTTCGTAGATGTTGACCTCTTAATAATGTTAGCCATAAGATATGATTCTACCTCTAAAAGAATCACAAAAGGCAATGAAAAAACATTAGTAACCTTAGATAGGTCATCATTAATGAAAGAATTTGGCATCTACCATGCCTCTGCCACAAAGATTGACCTGAAAAAATTACAGAACAAATACACCAGAGAGCTCAACATAGTCAGCGAATTGGTTCAGACTCATGTGCCTAGGTCTAACAGGAATTATGTGGCCCCAATGCGTATTTTGAAGGGTGCACCTTATGAGTTTAAAGAACTCTATTTTTACATGAAGTATATAGCCTATGGGTTGTGTAGGGTACTAGGCATAGATGTGTTAGAATACTTCAGGGATAACTGAGAGGGGGGGGGGGGCGGTGAATCAGTTATCAGCAACTTTAAATCTTTATCTTAAACTTATTAATCCAGATTGATAAAAAGTAAATGTACATACAGATAACACATTACAAAACACATCAATTTGGTTACGGGGAAACCAAATGGTAAAAACCCCGGTGGGAATTAGTACGCACAAAGAACTATACTGTTTATAGTGATCCCTGTTAAAATATCTTTCAACCCTGTTAGGAGTTGTACATTACAATGCAGTAGTATAGTAACCTGGTTAAGGGTCAAACCCTGTTAGGAGTCTTTTACAATAACCCTGTTAGGGGTGGTGGACTCACTATCCAAGGACTCACTGTCTAAGTGGCGAAGGTTGCAACCTTCTGGTCATTTGATACACACTGTATAAACAAGGTGAACTGCTATTTGTGACACTGCTTGTCTGATCAGTTCCTTTTCTGCGCCAATGCTTTAACCTCTTGTAAAGCACTACAAAAATATTCTCTATGTTCTAAAAGCTTTCACTTTAATATCTATAATATCAACATATGATAAATATAGATATGCTGCTTTAACACTCTGCTATGCTTTTCTAATCTCTGGCTTCCGCAACTCTTCTCATCACAAATGACCTTCTATAAGTACATAAACCAAGTATGAGATCATGGGACCTGTAGGAAAACTCTTCGTAATATCCTTGTCAGCTCTACTAAGCGTGCAAGCATAATTACAACCGTGCAAGTATAAACTGAATAGACACATCTCTTCAGTAAGTCGGCTTCACCAATTTAATCATATTTTGCAATCTTCTTGAAATACGTTTGGCACCTTTAGATTAATATCAAAAAATCATAACTCATCATGAATATACACACGCATATCCTAAAGATAGGCACAAATCATTAGACACATTACATACATCGCCCTTAAACCATTATTCCTCCAGAACTGTAACCGTCAATAACAAAATTACATATCTTTACTGAAACATCATATCTGGGTCTGCGTGTATGAACATAGCATATTAAATATGTCAAAAACATGTATCTATCCACAAAAGTCTTCATGTCATCATATGGATAAGTACATACAAAAGTACTGTTGTGTATTATATGTTTCCATCAATGACAAACATACAATCAATCAACTGTTCAGAATCAAATCTCCAACAATCTCCCCCTTTGGCATTGATGGAAACATATGATAAAACCAAATTCTATTCATGGTGTCTTCTTTCTTTTACAATCTTCTCAATATCCTCATCAAAGATTCATCTACACTACTGCAGTTACATAGACTGTGTTTTATATGTATACTCCCCCAGAGTATAAGCTCCTTGTATGTGTTCCTTGTTTAGCTCTTTGTTTGTGTTCCTTGTTTTTAGTACATACTCCCCCATTGACATCAATGGAAAAGGGTTCCATAAACCATTATGCACAGGTACTACTCTAGAAGTAGAGTATTCAACCATTCATCAGTCACACAAGACTGATGTACTTGCTACTTTTTCTAATCAGACTTAGGAGAGGGAATGACTCCCAACTTCTCCCTTAGATACTCAAAATTATCCTTTGCTAAAGGCTTCGTGAA
>MU228071.1:2538858-2557813 GCA_018584345.1 Thuja plicata
TTATCACGAGACCACGCGACTGAAAAGAAAGCTTAACTGTTTGTCACGGCTGGATCAAGCGATCATGCGACATGAAGTAGATCGCGAAGTCGGAAGACTTTTCTTTGACTATTGAATTCTTCTCGCGATCACCCGACTGAAGTGGGTCCCGTTCATTTCAAAGCTTATAATGTGGATCTGGCGATTATGCAACCAAAGAACAAATGCTAAGTCAGGAGACACTTAGGGAATATTCCAATATGTTAAGAGACTACGCGACAAAGCAAAAAGCAAAGTCGGGAGATAAAAGGGAATATTCGTTGAGGGTCACACGATCACCCGACTGACTGAGAGGGTCCCACTTGTCACAGGGCTTATGACATGGATCTGGTGATCATGTGACTGAAGAGAGGAGCTAAGTCGAAAGACGCAGAAGGAATATTCCAATATGTTAAGAGACTATGCGACAAAGCAAAAAGCAAAGTCGGGAAAGAAAAGAGAATATTTGCTGAGGCTCTTGCGATTAAGCGACCTTGGAAAAATAAGCACATGCCATAAGTGACTTAAAAAAAGTAACGATGAAATATAACGTGCCAAAGCCTAAGGGTTTATTACTTCTTTCAAACCTGAAAGACTTAGGGTTTAAGTAGAGCCAAGACCTGGGAACCATGACAGAGAAATGCCAGACAGGGCAGACTAGGCCAATTTGCACAGAATGGAAAATTTGGGTAACAATATTATTAAGAACATTGATGTTTATCAATTGTATTGAAAGATACAGTTCTTTTTATTGATTCCTTGAAAAGAGAATCACTAGGTTAGCCTTCCTGAGTCTAGAACTCTAAAAAGAAGAAGGATGAGAATCCTTATCTCACTGTTATTTTCCCTTGCCAAGTTCATGGTCTAGATTGTTAAGCTCTACATAAGATTGGTTTTGTTCATTGTAAGATGTGCTATCAATTGTTGCAGTAAAAGGAAAGAGACAAATCAATGTAACCCTTGATCCACTGTTAAAGTTACTGAGAAGCAATAAACTATGAAAGGTACACTCACCTGAGTTTGTGGAGCTCAAAGAAGGAGGATAAATACTCATCAATTAGACTTTTACTTGTATGAATCAAGAGTTTGGAATCTAAGAGTCAAGCATTTGATGCTTCAATAGATTCTGCAAGAAAAATTTCTAACAAGATCTAAGGAAATAGGCCCAACATAATATTTTTAATCCTTGACACTCGCTAGATGATGTGACAATAGAGATCCTCTCACATAATCTCTCATCTTCTTGTAATCTTGAGTAATGACATCCATATGAATTAGTTCTAACTGCATTGATGGTTCACTTAACCCAAAACCCCCCTCACTTCATCACTAGTGATCCTTATGATAACCTCACCGTTCACATCTCTAAAAACTCTTAGAATGAGATTATATTGGTCTGCAATAGTGTATAGTAATCCACATCCATAAAAAATCCCAGAGAAAACGACCCTACCTAGGTCAAATTTCCAAGCATTAGACTATGAGTTTTCTAAATTTCTTTATCCTATCCACATTCTAAACAAATCAAGACCTCTCATTGGAATCCTTTTTAGGAATAATAAAACTAAGAGGGGGGGGGGCAGGGTGAATCAGTTGTATTCCAAATAATTAAACTTTAAACTTTAAACCAATTACTTAATGCAAATCTGAACTTTAAGAACAACACCATAGCACAAGATTTGTTTTTCAAGGAAGACCATGTTAAGGGAAAAAACCTGGTGGGAATTAGAACCCAAAAATAATACACTAGAAATTTTGCATCCTTGTTGGGAGATCTAGCCCTATTAGGAGATGATTATTACATCTAGTACAAGTCCCTGTTAAAGCAAAAACCTTGTTAGGAGCCTTCTCAAACCTATTAGTATTTGAATGAAATGATGAGCTCACTACGCTAGCACACTGTCCAAATTGAATGTTAAATTCACCTTCTAAAGGTTAAACCCCCTTTTGGATCCACTATCCAAAGAGAAGTATAAGAGTATACTTATTATAGTGAACTGAATGATAGAAACTTAGTTTCCCTATATAGTTCCAACGAAGTGCATTATAAACATAATCAATACTCTACATCTAGTAGAACTCACATCCACATTCTCACAACATCCAATACATCCAATCCATACTTTAAATATAAAGATGCTACTTTCCTTTATACAAGTTACAATAAACAATTAGATCAACATGTAAAGACTTCTCCAATGCACAAAAAATTACACAGAGCCTTGCTAAGATACACATGGTAGCATAAAAAAGTAATTAATAAATACAAATCATCAGTTACATGCCAATCATTAAGAATGTTACATCTCTGTGGTCGGCCCCAAATAGGTCTTCACTAGTCCACATGCCTCAGCTGACATCATCAAGAATCCAGCGATCCAATAATCACAAATTTTTTTTCTTCCATTTATCTTCTATCATGCCTTAAGCTAGTGTATAATAGCTCATGCTTGCATCCAAGTTATCCCAAAAAAATCAGAGACCATCTCTGTCATAATCCTCAGTCATTTCACTATAACGAGTCTTTAAAAAAAAACCTATAACTCATGCAAAAAACAATATAAAATCTAGTGACCTTAGATATAAGGTGTACATACTTCCATCTACACAAATCCATGCTTGCATATATTGAAATCACCATACACTGTCTATACATAACTGTCAATTTTTCATGTACCTGAAATAACCAATCTTTTTAAAACTTCTAATGCATCCAACTGAAGCATATGTTGACATCAATAATAAAAAATAAATGTGAGAACATCAAATAGAAACAATTCCAACAATCTCCCCTTTGGATTTGATGGCAATATATGTGAAAATCCGTCAACCCAAAAGTAGATTTCTTAATATAATCTTCTCAATATCGTCTTCATAGCTCCCCCTAAGACAGTAGGGATTTTTCACTTATATATCTCCCCCTTTTACATCAATGAAAATGTGTGTCATATCTCTTTTCCTTCTCTGTACATCCAACCTCTGCAAGGTGTATCTCTTTCAACTCTTCATACCTGCAACAAACTAGGTGCTTGATCACCCAATATGTTATGTTGTGTTCCCACGATCACTCCCCCTAAGGAGTAGATCCAAGCATCAAGTCCAGAGAATAATGTAGCTCTAATAACTTATGGATTGATGCATTCCTACATCATTTAGTTCTCACAAGGAGGGGTTCTTACCCTAAGAATACAACTGAGATACTCAAATCCATCTTTTAACAAAGGTTTAGTGAATATATATGCTATTTTCTCCTTTGTACTAATGTACTCCAATCTTACTTCCTTTTTTGCAACCTTGTCTCTCAAAAGTGATACTTGATTGAAATATGTTTAGTCTTTGAATGCATAACATGATTCTCTTGTTAGGAATAACAGTCAACAAGAAAACTAAGAGGGGGGGGGGGGGGGGAATCAGNGGGGGGGGGGGGGGTGAATCAGTTGTAGTATAGATTATTAAACTTTAAACTTTATAAACCAAATATGCAAATGTAAATGATAACATAGTAAATGCCAACACCATAAAACAATATTTTTTGTTGAGGAAACCCTGTTAAAGGTAAAACCGCGGTGGGAATTAACACCCATAAATAATGTACTGAGAGTATAGTATCCCTGTTAAATATATTAACCCTGTTAGGAACTATTTACAACATTACAGTACACAGTCCCTGTTAGGAGACAGACCCTGTTAGGAGTCAAAGAAAATAGTAGGCTCACTCCCAAGGCACACTGCCCAAAGAAGGTTAAATCCACCCTCAAGGATTTACAATCCGAATCAAGTGTATAAAGAAAATACACAATCCAATGAACTGTCTGATAGAAACTGTCTTTGCTTGGTCCATTCCAATGAAGTATCAACTTTTCTCTGTATCCAACAGTCAACAAGCTTTTCACTTTCCACACATCTCTATCCTTTTGTCTCTACCACACCTTCTCTAAAAGAAAAGATCACTCATATATACCATCTTACAATAATTCATTAGGTTGGCCAGTTAAGCTTTCCTAATACACAAATAATTAATTAGGTCGGCCAATTAAGGCTTTCCAATACAAAAATAATTATTTTACCCCTTCTAAGATACAAATAGTACCTATATTAAGTAAACATCAACTATAATCCAATACATATACTTCTAGATCCACAATCCATGCTCACAGTTAATTTTACACGCTACATGTCTGAAGTCGGCCAGGAATTGGGTCTTTTCCAGAATACATGCCACAGCTGATGTCACCAGTATCCAAACAACAATAAAAATCAACCCATTATTCCAACATATGTTGGCTGTCCACCATTAAGCTTGCATCATCTAAAATATCTTCGCCAAAAAGTTATACCCAAAACATAGAGACCTGCTCTGTCTAGAATCACAGTTACAGTCCAGAAAACCAGTCTTCACCAAATCAACTATAGCATCCACAATATGCAACATAAAGCCAAGAGACCTTAGAAATAAGTTCAAAACACATCCTTCTACATAAATCCAAATTTGATCATTTTGAAACATCCATACAGGGTTCGTACACTCCTTCTAGTCAAGTAACCAATCTATCTTCTCCACAGAAATATATGTTGACATCAGTGACAAAACATGAATATCAACAACATGATTAGTAACCAAAAATGATATCATTTAACAATCTCCCCCTTTGGCATTGATGGCAGCATATGGGAAAATCCATACGCATCAACCCAAAAGTACTTTCTCTCAATACAATCTTCTCAATATCCTCGACACAAATCTCCCATAAATAGTAGGGATTTTCACATAGATTCCTTCCCCCAAAATAGTCTTCTATAAGATGTAGCTTTTTTCAAATCTTCATGTCCAATCAGATAGGTGCAAGATCACCCAAATGTACTCCATAGTATTCTCCTATGATCACTCCCCCTAAGGAGTAGATCCATACATCAAGTCCAAAGAATGATATAGCTCTTAGATCCACTAGACTGATGCACATCTGCATCATTTTAGTTATCACTAGGAGGGGCCATCACCCCAAGCATGCCTCTGAGATATTCAAAATAATATTTTTGCAAAGGTTTAGTAAATATATCTGCTATCTATTCCTTGGTGCTAATATACTCCAGTTTAATCTCTTTATCTGCTACCTTCTCCCTCAAGAAATGATACTTAATAGAAATATGTTTAGTATTTGAATGCATTATAGGATTCTTTGACATATTCACTGTGCTGGTGTTATCACAATAGATAATCACTGGTTCTTTGAAAATTATTCCAATGTCCTTCAGCATTTGTTTCATCCAAATGACTTGTGTACAGTTTATTTCAGAAACAACATACTTTGACTTAGTAGTAGATTGAGCAATATAGTTCTTCTTCTTAGTCAACCAAGAAACCATCCTTTTCCCAAGAAAAAATGCACCACCACTTGTACTCTTCCTGTCATCCAAATTACCTACCCAATCAGCGTCAGTAAAATCCTGCAATGTAAAATTATCAAATTTTTCATACCATAATCCATGTTCTACTGTCCCTTTCAAATATCTGAAAATTCTTTTTAATGCAGCAAAGTGTGTCTCTTTAGGATTTTCCTGATACCTAGCCACAATTCCAACTGCATTGGTAATATCTGGTCTAGTGTATGTTAGTGTAAAGAAGAAAATGTGGATGGCCTCCTAGATATAGTTTGCACCATAGATATTCATATATAAAAGAGACCAATGCCATAATTTAACCCTTACATTTAATTTTTGTATCTGAGATCGGATCTAGAATGGAAATGCAAAGACCAACAAAACCCAGAAATCTTTTTTCATTCTGACATAGTTTCAATTTGTACCCTCAAGTCAATGTCACCATTGGCCAGAATTTCTGATTGCACCTTAGGGAAGAATTGACCTAAAAAGTCTCAAACTAAAATTTTGTTTTTGAATCCCAGAAGTTTGCTGAAAAGGGTATCTGGATCTACACTTTGTTCCACTATTCTCGAACATGTAACTCCTGAAATAGCACCTGCAAATATCTAAAAAAGAGGGGTTTTGGGGTGGCTATATAGGTTTTTGCCTTATTCAAACCCTCATTTTGGTGATCTCCACCTCCATGGATAGCCGAATATAATATAATTTATGTGTGTGTGTGTGTTTCTCTTGGAAAGAGCTTCGAATGTTTAATGTCAAGATCTAATCCTCTAGATTAAAAACCCTAACATGAATTAAAAATAAGAAAGCAATGCATAGATTTGAATATGATAAAGAAAGCATACCAAGCCCCCAAGGCTAAAGTATTCCTACCAAATTCACAATCCATAATTGCTACCCCATGATAATATCATTTTAATGCTTGAAAGTTGAAAATGGTGGATCCAAGAAGAAGGAAGGAAGGAAGATGTCTCTCTTGCTCCAAAGAAGATCCACAATGACTTGTCCACAAAAGTGCTTGAATGTCTTAATGCATCATCATGTCTTTTCCTTCTATATCATCCTCTTTCTTTCTTTCCTCATCATCATATCATAATCATAATTGCATCATATCATCTCACGATTCTTTTTCATGTCCAAATGAAGGCAAAAGAGAGTGTTTATATAGATATCTCAATATAGACCTCCTAGGGAAATGCAAGGGACCAAATTCAAATTTCACCTTTAATTATGGTCCAATCACAATCACCAACCAAGGAGGGGATGTATTAACAAAATATCAGGGAAAAAACTTTCGCATCTAGACCCAGGGACCTATTTTAAGTTTTAGAACCCCGATAAGCTCTAGATTTGAAAGCGGGGACCATCACCTGACAGAGGTCAAGGTCGACCTCAACCTTTACATAGGTCAAGGATGACCTCAACCTTGACCTAGGTCAAGGTCAAAATTTATTTTGACCTAGGTCAAAATCGACCTCAACCCAGAACTGAGGTTTTAGGCTGGTCTCCTTGGGAAATCTGCAGGATTCCCAAGAAGGTGAGAAAACACTCTACTATGTTGGATAGAGTCACAAAGGCCAAAGATTAAGTGTGATGAATATTTAGGAGAGCCAATACATAGGCTCTACCCAAAAATGGAGTCATAGAAAGGGAGATTAAGGAGGACCCGAAGGACCCTAACCCTAATTTCACGTAGAAATGCATAATCAAGTGTATGTGCATCCTAAATGAAAATCTAATATGAAAATGTACTAAAAAAGGGTGCTAAAACTACCAAAATGGAATTTATTCCATTTTAAGATGATACATTTAGCCCCCACTTTAGCTTAGGTATGAAACTATGTGAATATGCAAGCTAAAGTAAGAAAACATTGTAAAGTAAAAAGGATATAGCCAAGTCCTTAATGTGGAGATCCTGCAAGAAACCATTAGTATCCACAACCTGGAATACACAAGGTTAATTAAAATACATAAACCACCTAAGTCTTACTAAGATGGTTTTTAGAAATGCATAGATCCCCTTATGCCCCCATGTTTCGGCTTACTAATTCTGAAAGCTAAAACAGGGTGATAAAGTTAGATCTATTCACTAGATATGTAATTTATTGAAAATTCCTCTCCTGAACCATTTAAAAGGATTCAATATCTCACTAAACCTATTTAATAGGTTAGGTATCTAAATCATGATTCCAACACCACTAATGGCACTGAAAATAGAGCTACCAAACTAAAGTTATGATGAAAAGAGTGAATGCCTATCTAAATGCATGTAAAGGGAAATTCGAATTTGACCTAAGTAAATTCAAATGAAACTCTAATAAAAACCTAATAAAACCATAATTTGAATCTATAAATAAGATAAAGAACACTTACCTTCTCATTCTTACAATTTGTAGAGCTTAGAATCAAGGAGCAAGATGCCAAAGAGAGAAGAACTTCGAGTGAGTCGCGTGGAGGTCCTGAGAGAGTGCTTGGCTAGCAGATAGCCACTGCCTAAGGTAGGTGCCTTGTTTTGATGTTTTTAATTGATAAATTCATATTTTTATAGGGAAGGTTTACCTTGACCCAAAAATTTTGACCCTAACCCAGTTATGTCGAGCTTGACCTTTACAGGTAAACCATAACTGGGAAGGTCCTATCCTTTTTGGGGATAAAGTTGACCTTGACCCAAAAAGGTCGACCCTGACCGAGAAAGTTTGACCTTGACCCAAAAAGGTTTACCTTGACTAGGTAAAATGAGAATTGCATTTTTTTGATGATAGATTACCGATATGATGTTGTTTGTGCTGACAGGATCTTGTCTGTCTCTGAGAGCACCCCATTAGAGGGCTTCTACTAACTGTTAAAGAGAACTTGTCTGAGCTACAATAGGATGAGATACATCTATTGAGAGATGTGGGATTGTATTGGGTAGAAATCCTACCATAGATAAGGTTCCATTGGTCCATAATATCAGCCATGATAAAGAGGTGAGATGAGGACACTTGTTCCTTCCATCTTCCATCAGGAGAGTTCACGATCACATTGGAGGATGTGTATAGGATCCTACGACTTCCATTCCAAGGTGAGCCTATTAGACCAAGAGTATAATGGGGTCCTCTTGAGGTGTTTTCAGATTGATAGTATTGTTTAGGATGAGTACCACAGATGAGGACCCAATCAGATCAGATTTCTCTATCAGCCATACTAGCAGGTCTGACACCCTTGGTACAGAGAGTGATGCTATGTATACTCTCTTTGGTTGTAATACCCAACACAAAGGGTACAGTTTTCTTAGCACCATCCACCCTTCTCATACACAGGATGGAGAATGATAGGATTGTTTTCTCATGGGGCCACAACATGTTAGCCCATCTTTACCACGAGTTGAGTTAGTGAGATTTCAGCGGGAGAGTCTTACTGTATGCACCTTGTTATAGGTTTGGATGTTTGAGAATTACACATGTACTCGACCATAGGGTGTTCTAGTGATAGTAGATGTGAGCACACCAATAGCCTTTGCATATCCGCTAGGAGATGTCTGACAGTACAGAGATATCCTCTTTTGGAGGGTACACTTTGACCGTATACCAAGTGTGGATGTGATATAGAGACCATACTATCAGATGATAGGATAGCCAGATACTCGATACCAGTTGAGACACTCCCAAAAATGCAAGCTACTAGAGGGTCCTACCAATCATGCAGTGATGCCATATTATTATGATAGAGTTATGAGACAATTTGGTTTGACACAGGGAGTCCCCCAGACAGTACCTCGGTATGGATACATGATGATATATTATCAGAGACCCGATGCCATACGCCGACCTATAGTAGCAGATATTATAGATAGTGATACAAATGAGACCAAGGATATAGAGGTGGATCCTACTGTATCCCACCCAGGGTTGAGCAAAGAGTATATTAGATACTGGAGTCTACAAGGGACCCATCCCATCTTCCTTGATGACTACCCTATAGGTGATCTGGGTCTTTCAGACAAGATACACCGAGGTGGTGATACACCAGAGGAGGAGGAGGAGGATCATAGAGATGAGGAGGAGCCCATTCTTGAGTGAGATCCCATGGAGGAGGAGAGAGTAGAGGAGAGAGCAGAGGAGAGAGAGGATGAGGGAACATGTAAGAGAGGAGAGGATATGCCCCTAGGTGGTAGTACAAATGTAGATGATCAAGTGATCCATGTTGTACCATTGAGATCATGAAAACCTCCCCATGCACATACAAAGACACCACCACCTAGACCTAGACACAATGAGCAAGGAGAGGGTAGTCACTCCATGCCCCACCATCTAGATCCTTTGGTGATACTCAGGAGGGAGATCCAGGTATGATTTATGTAATTGATTAAAATATTTGAAGTAAATGTTTTTCTAGAAGAAGTACTAAAAGATAGATATGTTTGAATTCTGCAGATAGCGTAATGGAGTGGAGGAGATTTGTATCTGAGGTTTTGAAGGGTACTTGTTTATCCTACTGACTAGCAGCTAGTGAGCGAGAGTCCCTTATTGGGTAGAGAGATCCCGGCCAACATGCAGATAGTTTTGCATGCATCCACCAAGAGCTGAGGTTGTACAAAGAAAGGGAAGAGAGATTGATGGCTAACCTACATAGATCTCAAGAGAACAACTATGAGATGAGCATATCGAGGATTCACACACAGACTACCATACCAAGATCTTGAGCCTCACACCACATAGAAGAAAGAGGTGGGAGCCACTGACCCTTAGAGCATAGAGATAGAGATTTATAGCCATGGCATATGTGCCATATATGTACCAACTCATAAATATTTATATATGAATTTTTTTCTTGACCAGTTAGTTCTATGATTGATTACTTGTTCTTTTCATCAATACATAAAAACTTAACATGAAGAAAGAAATGAAATTAATATATAAATGTATTCAAATCACATAACCTACAAAACATACATAACTATTCTATAGGGAATAAATAAATACATGAAGAAAAGTTGATGTATTAGGGATAATAACATTTGAGATGCATAATATTAATAGGTTCCTTAAGGGGAACACCATTCATATCAACAATCTTATAAGCACCTGAAGTAAAATCCTCAATAACCAAAAAAGGTCCAAGGCAATTAGGGCTAAATTTCCCTTTTTCACCAGGTAAAGCATTCACATTCCTTTGATTTTGATATAAGACTAAATCGCCTACCAAAAATGACCATTTAATCACCTTATGATTGTACTATTTTTGAAGTGATTTATGATAAGCCTTAATATGCTCCAAAGCATTTATTCATTGTTCATCCAACATCTCTAATTATTGTAATCATTGTTCCCGAAAAGTGTCTTTATCAATTATCCCATGGAATGAAACACGTAAAGAAGGTATTTCTAATTCTAATAGCATAATAGCATCAGTACCATAAACAAGATTATAAGGAGAAGTACCTGTGGTAGTGTGGACACTAGTCCTATAAGCCCATAAAGCATAAGTAAGTTGAGTATGCCAATATTTCACATGCTTATAGACTATTTTCCTTAGGATTTGTTCAATAACTTTGTTTGATGCTTCAGCTTGACCATTAGATTGAGGATAGTAGGGAGTAGAAAATCTATGTTGAATAGGATATTTATCCAAGAATTTTGTGACTTCTTTATTCTTGAAAGAAGTACCATTATCCAAAACTATCATTGAAGGAATACCAAATCGTGCTATAATATGATTAAGAATAAAATCACAAATAACATCTGCAGTAGTAGAACGGAGAGTAATAGCCTCTACCAACTTTGTAAAGTAATCTATACATGTGAGAATGTATGTATTCCTTGAGAAGAAGCTGGTGAAATTTTTGCAATAAGATCAAATCCCCAAATGCTAAAAGGCCACAGAGCAACTTGATTACGAAGCTCACAAGCAGGAGCATGAATTAAATTACCATGTTTTAGACACTGAGGACACTTCTTAACAAATGTAAAGGAATCTTGTTCCATTGTTTTCCAATAATATCCAATTCTAAAAAGTTTATTAACTAAATATTTCCCACCAAAATGTCCTCCACAAGAACCAGAATGAGATTCTGCTAAAGCTATCAGAACTTCGGTTCTACCAAGACATCTTAATAGAAAACCATTATAAGAATATTTGTAAAGGGTATCACCCAAAATGATATAATGTGCTGCAAGCTTCCTAATATGGTTACGCATGTTCCTTGTTGTTGATTCAGGAAATGTATTGTCTTTCAAAAAATGAAAGATATACGAATAACATTCATCCAAATTCAAGTTAAAACAATCACCATTAACCTTATTATAAATTGCAGGTTGTTTAAGAGTGTGTATAGTAAATTGAAAGTCTTAAGCATTATTCTTGAGACACACCAAGGAAGCTGCTTTTGCCATGGCGTCTGAGTGTCGATTATCTTTCCTAGGTAAAGTCTAAATTGTATAAGAAGAAAATCGTGAAAGGATATCAAGAGCCAATTATTTATATTGTGACATTTTATCATTCTTAGTCTGATAACCCCCTTTGATTTGTTCAACAATCAATTATGAATCCCCGTATATTTCCAAGTTTTTAATATGAAGGGATGAAGCTTCTCGTAAGCCAGCTATAAGAGCTTCATATTCTGCAATATTATTAGTACAAGGAAAGGTCAATTTATATGACATAGGGATTGGTTTCTTTGTATGAGGGACCAAGATGATTCCTACACAAGAACCTGTCTTACATAATTCCCAAACATCTTCTTGCTTAGTAGCTAAAATTTTCTCATCAGGGAATTCTATTGAGGTGATGTTCATATGAGAATGAGGACAAGGAGCTTTAGCTAGATAATCAGTTAAAGCTTGTCCTTTAATTGACTTTTTAACATTAAAATTAAGATCGAATTCTGTAAGTAACATCACCCATTTAGCCAGACGACCAGAGACATCATTTTTTAAGAAAAGGTGTTTGAGAGGATCAAATTTAACAATCACATTAACCTCAACATTCAATAGATAATGCTTGAGTTTTTGACAAGAATAAACTAAAGCCAAGCATTGTCTTTCTAAATATGTATATCTTGTTTCATATTCAAGTAAAGTCTGACTGATGTAATATATCGGTCTTTCCTTACTTTCGCTATCATGTTGAGCCAATAATACACTCACAGCATGGGAAGTGGTATAAGTATATAGATAGAAGGGTTTATTGAATTGAGTCAGTTGCAAAATAGGAGGATTAGCAAGATACTCCTTAAATTTCTCAAATGATTGTTTACATTCCTGGTTCCAAGAAAAAGTGGTATCTTTTCTAAGCAAAGGGGTGAAAGGAATAGTTCTATCAGCTAAGTTAGAAACAAAGCGACGAATAGATTATATTTTTCCTTGTAAACTACATAATTGAGAAATATTCTTAGGAGGAGGCATATTAACGATAGCATAAATCTTTTCAGTATCAACCTCTATGCCTCACTTAGAGATTATAAATCCTAACAATTTACCAGAATCAACTCCAAAAGAACATTTCTTAGGATTTAATATCATATTATAACTCCTAATCCTTTCAAATATTTCTCTTAAAATAAACACATAGTCCTCTCTTTGTATAGATTTCACCAAGATGTAATCTACATAATCTTCTAGAATCTTATGGATGTAATCATGGAAAATCAAGGTCATAGCACGTTGATAGGTTGCTCCTGCATTTCTTAATCCAAAAGGCATCATGACCCAACATAATGTTCCCGAAGGTGTGATAAATGCATTTTAAAGTTCATCTTCAATAGGAATAAAGATTTGATTATAACCTAAAAACCCATCCATAAAAGATAATAAAGCATGTCCCGCTGTCAAAGCCACAATCATATCGATATTGGGTAAGGGAAATCATCTTTTAAGGGTGCTTTATTTAAATCTCCAAAATTAGTGCACATCCTTATCTTATTCTCTCCTTTAGAAACAACCACAATATTAGAAATCCATTTAGAGTAATCGATAGAATGGATGAATCCAACACCTAATAAATTTTCAATTTCAGCTTTCACTAGCAAGGCAATACCCAGATTCATCTTTCAGATTTTTTGTTTCACAGGATTGACATTAGGTTTAAGAACAATATTGTGAGTAACAACCTTAGGATTGATACCTGACATATCCGAGTATGTCCAAGTGAATATATCCTTATATTCAAGCAAAAGGGAAACCAATTGATCATGTTCATCTTGGTTCAAACATTTTCCCACTTTGATTATTTTTTCAGAGTCATTCTCATCCATTTAAACTTCCGTAGTCTCAATTATTAATAAATTACTTTGTATGGGAGAGTCCATTGGAAAAGGAGAAATATCTTGCTCATCACGTTCTCCAAAATAGGCTTCATTATTCAGACAATAAATCTTTCTTCTTTTATGATGAAACGTAGGTAAATCTTGATAAGCTCCTAAAAAATCAGCTAGGGCTTCATCCTCAGGAAAAATATCCAAACTAGGTTTTTGATCCATGTCAATGAGAAGCAGATTAACCAATTTTAATTGTCCACCATAGATATGATTAATATTAAGAGGAAAAGCTGATGGTTTTTTATAAGGATTGAATCCTAGCCCATAAGTATAATCATAAACTTCATTGTCCAAGGGAACTTGTATACCTTGCTCATGTTTTCCACATCCTTTCCAATTGAATCCTGATTTCCTAAGTAGATGATAACCAGAACCATATCTATTGACCATATCTGATTGAGTTAAAGGAGCAGCATATGTCACAATGTCATAAAAATTTGGTTTTATTATCTCAATTGTTCCTTCAAGGGAAGCAACAACAAAGTTACTTTTCAGTTCCCTAGAAAGTAGAGAAGGAATAAAGACTTATTTTTCAAACCCATTTTGTTCCTTCATGAACTCTATATCAGAAAATTTGTATTCTCCTATAAAAGAAGGATTAAAATCCAATGTTCCAAAATCATCTTCAGTCAAAGAAGAGGATAAGGATTCAACTTTTTTAACTTCAGGAGGTTTCTCAGGTTCCTTACTTGGTTGTATGGGTTCAAAAATATTAGCATATTCTACATTCAAGCAAGGGTTTGGTGCATCATCCGCATGTAATGTATACATTATATTATTATGAATGAACCTAACCTTATGATGTAGAGTAGAAGGAATCACATGAATAGGATGTAACAAAGGCCTTCCTAATAACAGGTTATAATTCAAAGGTCTAGGCATGCCATGAATAGGTGTGTGAAGAAGGACTAGACCAACCTTGATAGGTAGCGTAATAATACCCAAAGTTTTCTTTGCAATGTTATCAAATCCATGAATAGGGATATTATCTGGTTGAATGGTTGTAAGATCAACTTTAATAGCCTTGAGCATATCCATGCTACAAACATTAAGCCCAGACCCATTGTCAATTAATGTTCTACGAATGATACTCTGATTAATAGAAACAACAACCATAAGAGCATCATATTGATTCTGCACCTCAACAGAAGGTAAATCATCATTAGTGAACACAATAGGAAGTATAGAAGGCATAGTATGCATGCACTCCAAAAATGAATTAATGTTCTCTTGATTAAGAGGTGGAACCGGAAGAGTAGATAAAGGTTTTTGTAATGCCTCATGATATGTAGTATAAATTTGAAGCGATTGTCATAAAGATATCTTGGCTAGAGTAGTGCGTAATTTCTCAACTAAGTCATACTCCTTAAGGCCCCATTTTTTTGGGGAATTGGAATTTGACTCAAAACCTTATTATCACAAAATCAGGTTTTGAAATCCCATTTTTGCATCTTGGGGAATTGGAATTTGACTCAAAACCTTATTATCACAAAACCAGGATATGATTTCTAATTCCACCTATTCAGTGGGGAGATGATGCCACTCATTTTGGTGTCTAAACCTAGTTTTGCTTGACGAATCCAAAATTGCAATTTAGAGAAACAAACGTCGGATTCGCAAAAATGGGAAGTGTCACTCCCAATTCCACCCCAATTCCACGAAACAAACAGGGCCTAAAGGAAGAAGGTAACCTAGGTTCTTGAGGAAGCACATGTTGAGAAGGAGGTAAAGAGGCTGGAACAGTAGGTTGAGGATTTTTCTGTGTATGATAAGCATGTGAAACGGAATCCGTATTATCAAATAAATCCAAAAGATCTTTAGGTTTAACCTTAATAGTTATTCGAGGACATCCTTTTACCATCATCAAAGGTTTAGGAAATAACATTCTAGATGCTTCAATGTTGCAAATAGTGGAACATGAAGGTAACCATGCACACATCCTATGGTAAAGGTCAATTGGAGAAGTTTTGGAGGAGGATGAAATAGGAATAGGATCCATGGAGATCTCATTCAAACCATTTTCATTCTCACTTCCATGTACCTCATTAAGGGATCTATTCTCTTGTACAATAAAATTTTCATAAAAGTATTCAAAAGATGATTCATACATATTCAACACACAATAAAATTACAAGCATGTAAATTTTTTTGTTTTTAAAGAAATTTTATATTTTTTTATGTATTTTTGGAATATAAATGCAAGAGCATAAAAGAAAACCTACTTCTATATACATGCAAGATCTTAATATGAAATGTAAATCTAAAACCAAAGAGAAAGAGTTATCTATCACGGGTTCACCAAAATGTAAAAAGGAAAATGTGGATGACCTCCTAGATATAGTTTGCACCATAGATATTCATATATAAAACAGACCAATGCCATAATTTAACCCTTTAAATTTAATTTTTGTATTTGATAATGGATATAGACTCAAAATTGAAAGCAAAGATTAATAAAATACCTACCTCACATCATAGAAGATCTGAAAATGCCATTTTCTGAAGCCTGTGTTGACTTTCTGGAAAATATGAGATCGGATCTGGAATGGAAATGCAGAGACAAACAAAACCCATAAATATTTTTTCATTCTGACACAGTTCCAATTTGTACCCTCAAGTCAATGTCACCATTGGCTAGAATTTACGATTGCACCCTAGGGCAGAATCGACCTAAAAAGTCTCGGACTGAAATTCTATTTTTGGATCGCGGAAGTTTGATGAAAAGGATATCCAGATTTGCACTCTGTTCCACTGTTCCCAAACCTGTAACTCCTGAAACAACACCTACAAATATCTGAAAAGAGGGGTTTTAGGGTGGCTATATAGGGTTTTTTCTTAGTCAAACCCCCATTTTGGTGACCTCCACCTCCACGAATAGCCAAATATAATATAATGTATGTGTGTGTGTTTCTCTTGGAAAGATCTTTGAATGTTTAATGTCAAGATCTAATCCTCTAGATTAAAAACCCTAACATGAATTAAAAATAAGAAAACAATGCATAGATTTGAATGTGATAAAGAAAGCATACCAAGCTCCCAAGTCTAAAGTATTCCTACCAAACTCACAATCCGTAATTGCTACCCCATGATAATATCTTTTGAATGCTTGAAGGTTGAAAATGGTGGATCTAAGAAGAAGGAAGGAAGGAAGATGTCTCTCTTGCTCCAAAGAAGATCCACAATGACTTATCCACAAAAGTGCTTGAATGTCTTAATGCATCATCATGTCTTGTCCTTCTATATCATCCTCTTTATTAATTGCCTCATCATTATGTCATAATCATAATTGCATCATATCATCTCATGATTCTTTTTCATGTCTAAATAAAGGCAAAAGAGAGTGTTTATATAGAGATCTCAATATAGACCTCCTAGGGCAATGCAAGGGACCCAAATTCAAATTTCACCTTGAATTATTGTCCAATCACAATCACCAACTAGGGAGGGGATGTATTAATCCAAATATTGGGGAAAACACTTCCGCATTTGGACCCGTGGACCTATTTTAAGTTTTAGAACCGTGATAGGCTCCAGATTTAAATGCAGGGACCATTACCTAACAAAGGTCAAGGTTGACCTCGACCTTGACCTAGGTCAGAATCGACCTCAACCCAGAACTGAGGTTTTAGGCTGGTCTCCTTGAGAAATTTGTAGGATTCCCATGTCAACCAGGGACCCAGGAAGGTGAGAAAACACACCAGTATGTTGGATAGAGGAACAAAGGCCAAAGAGTAAGTGTGATGAAGATTTAGGAGAGCCAATACATAGGTTCTACCCAAAAATTGAGTCATAGAAAGGGAGATTAAGGAGGACCCAAAGGACCCTAACCCTAATTTCACCTAGAAATATAGAATCAAGTGTATGTGCATCCTAAATGCAAATCTAATATGAAAATGTACTAAACAAGGGTGCTAAACCTACCAAAATGGAAGTGCTTCCATTTTAAAATGATACAGTTAGATATTGTAGACCTCCAATCATTGATCTATACTTAGTCTGAACAACACTTTGAGTCTCATTACTATTATTTAGTTTGTTTCCTATCACCATAGGTGTTCCTACAAGTTTACAATCTTCCATTCCAAATTCCTTCAACATTTCCTTAAGATACTTGGTCTACGATATAAAAATGCCATTCTTACTCTGATTAATTTGCAAATTAAGAAAAAATTTCATCTCACCAATCATTGACATTTCAAACTCATTCTCTATTTCTTTAGCAAAATTCTTACTCATTTTATCATTGCCTCCAAAAATGATATCATCAACAAAAATGTCTATAATTAAGATTCCATCTTCATCAGTTCTCAAATACAAATTACTTTCTGCATTACCTTTTGTGAAACCAAGATGAAGTAGATATTTTTCTAGTCTTGCATACCATTCCCTTGGTGCTTGTTTCAATCCACACAATGCCTTATTTAGTTGGCAAGCCATGTTTTCATCATCTTCTCTTATCTGAATTATGTTCAACATGTATACAGCAGTGCCAACTGCTTCTCTCCAGTGAATATGTGACACATTTCCTTCCAGCAACATAGTCCTTGCAACATCTAATATGGCTCTATTTCTTCACTCTGCTATCCCATTCTGTTATGGAGTTCTAGGGGCTGAAGACTGTCTGTGTATTCCATTTTTTTCACAGTATGTATTAAATAGCTCTGATAAAAACTCTCCTCCTATATCTGATCTCAAACACTTCATCTTTAAACCAGATTCATTCTCAACTTTTTCCTTGAATAACTTGAACTTGTCAAATGCTTTAGATTTCTCTCTCAAATATGTAACCCACATCATTCTAGAAAATTCATAGTATGATCTTGTTCTTGTAGGACCACACAGATCTGTATGCACCAGATCCAACTTCCCTTTTGCTGAATAAGATTTTCTTTTGAAAGTGCTTCTAGTCTGTTTCCCCATAACACATTCTCTACACATAGTGTTAGATGGATTTACAATTCTAGGTAGATCTCTTACTTCTTTTTTCATACTTTCCTTCACAATGTTATCAAATTTAACATGAAAAAATATTCTATGTCATAACCAACTGTCATTGTCATGCCCCGCAAGGGAACTGGAGAAGAGAAAAAAAATTCTCTTTGTAAAAGAAAACCTAAGTAGAGATTTATGATCAATTTTGAATTTTTAAAAGAATTAAATAAACAAGACATAGATTAACTTAGATTCCTCCTAGGTTCCCTTCTTATTAAATGCATGATTCATTTAAGTCCATTAAGTAAGCTAACAACAAGATTTACT
>MU228071.1:2560854-2581574 GCA_018584345.1 Thuja plicata
CAAATAAATAATGACTCACATCAATAATCAAAGTTGAGCATACCAAGAAGACAAGAACTAGCTACAAGATCCACAAATCCAACAAACTAAGAGATCACATAATACATCCACACAAGGGACTAACTCGAGAACTCACCACCTAAGGATAGAAGGATCAGAGGCAGAGTTTCTTCCTGTGGAACCTGGTGATATCTCCATAAAAACAACAATGATCGAGGATTTTGAGGGATAGCTCAGACCTATGAAGCCAGGTGGAGACAATACCCGGTACCTGCAATCCTACATCACCAAGAAGGGATACATATATATACATATGGATATTCATACAAATCAGATATATGCAAATAGATGACTAGGATCGATACATCGTGTGGACCTCAACTAAGTGAGTAACTATGACTTCGTCCTAAGCCATGAAAACACATCAGACACATATCCATGAAACATAAAACATCATGATAATGGTTAGATTCAAATCCTTGGGTTAGATCCATAAAACATATAAAATAGATGGTTTTCTAATGTCATAAACATATAAATGATAACTATAAATGAGCATATCAATCATATCATCATCCACAAAATATAAATGTAAACGCATAGTTTTAACCATCATAATAAAATGTCCAAGTCAAAATTCCAAGTATCACCATAGGAGAGGGTATTACAGTCATCAACCTTCACAATAAAACAAGAAGCTTCAGATGTTTTAAGTTAAAATACATTACCTCTAGATTTAGTACCTGATGCTACCAATTATCCTATTTTACTCTTGATAGAATATTTCCCATTAATGAATTTTAGTTGATAACCCTTGTCCACTAGCTATCCAACACTCAACAAATTATGCTTTAGTACATCAACAAGTAATACATTATCAGTGTTAGTCTTTCCATCCAAAGAAATAGATCCAACTCCAACAATAAGTTTAGGAGTATTGTCACCAAATATAACAACACCACTATGATGTCTTTTCAAACTCACAAATTTTTTTTTATCTCCAGACATATGATGTGAACAACCACTATCTATGACCCATTCAGATTTCTTTTCAACTTGGGATACTAAGGATTTTTCTTCATGCATAGGTTCATCATCCTTAATAGCAATAAATCCAATTTCATCATAGTCATCATCTTCATCATCATAAATACCCTCACTAGCATAATAAAATTCCTTGTCCTTTGAGTACTTAGACATGAACAACTTAGCTTTGTGCTTAGGAATTCTTGTAGGACATCTAGATGCAAAATGACCAATTTTGTTACATGAAAAACATTTCAAAGGTAATTTGCCTTCAAATTTACCCTTACCTCTCTTTTCTCTTCTAGAAATCAGTGCCACAACTTCATCTAGCTTCCTTTCTTCTTCCTATATTTGTTCCCATTCATCAGCATCGGCTCCAAGTTCTTCTCTTAGATCAATACTGCTCATGCTTGCATTTACATGTAAGATTCTTTTGTTTTTGTGCACGATTGCCTTGAATTCAAACTCAACTTTAGCTAAAGTGTCTCCCAATTCCGCGGCCTCAAAAATGTAGTTAGCTTGCCAATCAACATCTCTTTGTTGAAGTTCGGTGTCAAAGGTATGATCTCCTCTATGGCCTGAACTTTAGTTCTATATGGAGGTGTCAAAGATCTAAGTATCTTTGCAATCAATTCTTCCTCACTGTAAATTCCTCCAGAGTTCCTAATACCAATAACCACTTCAGTAATTCTCTGTGCATATGCTCTGATGTTATCATCTTCTCTCATCTTCAGTGATTCCATCTTTGTCTTCCAGTTTTGTAACTTTGCTTGCTTTGTAAACTTGTCTCCAACATATAGTGCTTCCAGTCTTGTCCAAATTTCATGTGCAGAGTCCAAGACATTTACTTCAGTAAATTCTCCTTCTGATAGTGCACTGATCAAATATTCCCTTACAACCATATTATATGAAAATATATTTTTTTCATCTTCAGTGGCTTTCTCTAATTCATCCTCAGTTGCTACCTTTTTTTTTCTTCTTTGTTATCATCCAGTAATCAATTCCCAGACATAGCAAATGTGTTCTCATCTTGTTCTGCCAACTGTCAAAGTTTTTAGGATGAAACTGTGGACTATCCTTCTTGTATTAAGTCATCTTTAGGATCACCTCAAGTTGTTAAAATTTCTCTCCGGGGACCAGTAGCTTTGCTACCAATTGTTAGGAATAATAGTCCACAAGACAATTGAGAGGGTGGGTGAATCAGTTGTAGTATAGATTATTAAAATTTAAACTTTATAACCCAAATCTGCAAATGTAAATGATAACATAGTAAATGCCAACACCACAACAAAATATTTTTTGTTGAGGAAACCCTATTAAAGGTAAAACCCTGGTGGGAGCTAACACCCACAAATAATGTACTGAGAGTATAGTTTCCATGTTAAAAGATATTAGCCCTGTTAGTAGCTTGTTACAACATTACAGTACACAGTCCATGTTAGGAGACAAACCCTATTAGGAGTCAAATAAAATAGTAGGATCATTGCCAAGGCACAATGCCCAAAGAAGGTTAAAGCCACCCTCAAGGATTTACAATCTGAATCAAGTGTATAAAGCAAATACATAATCCAGTGAACTTTCTAATAAAAAATGTCTTTGCTTGTTCAGTTCCAATGAAGTATCAACTTTGCTCTGTATCCAGCAGTCAACAAGCTTCACAACTTCCATAAATCTCTATCCTTTTGTCTCTACCACACCTTCTCCAAAAGAAAAGATCACTCATATATACCCTCTTACAATAATTCATTAGGTCGGCTAGTTAAGCTTTCCTAATACACAAATAATTAATTAGGTCGGTCAATTAAGGCTTTCCAATACACAAATAATTATTTGACCCCTTTCTAAGATACACACAATACCTATATTAATTAAACATCAACTATAATCCATTACATATACTTCCAGATCCGCAATCCATGCTCACAATTAATTTTATACGCTACATGTATGAAGTCGGCCAGGAACTAGGTCTTCTCCATAATACACGCCACAACTAACATCACCCGTATCCAAACAACAATCTAACTCAACCCATTATTCCAACATATGTCAGCTTTCCACCAGTAAGCTTGCATCATCTAAAATATCTTTGCGAGAAAGTTATACCCAAAACACAGAGACCTGCTCTGTCCAGAATCATAGTTACAGTCCATAAAATGAGTTCACCAAATCAATTGTAACATCCATAGTATGCAAAATAAATCCAAGGGACCTTAGGCATAAGGTCACAACACATCCTTTTGCATAACTCCAACTTCAATCATTCGAAAACATCCTTACAGTGTTTGTACACTCCTTCCAATCAGGTAGCCAGTATGTCTTCTCCACAGAAATATATGTTGACATCAGTGACAAAACATGAATATCAATAGCATGATCAACAACCAAAACTGATATCAAACAACATCTTTGACATGTTCACTGTGCTTGTATTATCATAATTTATAACCACTGGCTCTTCAAATGTTATCCCAATATCCTTTAGCATATGTTTCATCCACGCAATCTGTGTGCAATTTATAGTAGCATCTACATATTTTGATTCAATTGTAGATTGAGATATACAGTTGTACTTCTTACTTAACCATGAAACCAACCTATTTCCAAGTAAAAATTCTCCACTACTAGTGATTTTTATATCATCAACACTTCCTGCCCAATCAACATCAATTTAAGCATGTAATGTAAAATCATCAGAATTTTCATACCATAAACCATATTCTAATGTTCCTTTCAAATATCTGAATATCCTTTTAACTGCAACAAGATGAGTCTCCTTAGGAACATCTTGAAACCTCACAACAATCCCAACTATACTAGCTATGTTTGATCTAGTCTGAGTTGAATACTACAAACCTCCATTCATGGACCTATATTTTTTTTCAAAAATACTTTGAGATTCATCAGTAGTAGTTATCTTGCATCAAGTAACCATAGGTGTTCCAATAGGTTTACAATCTTCCATCCACAACTTCTTTAGAAAATCCTTAAGATACTTTTTTTGAGAAATAAAAATACCATGTTTACTTTGAGTAATTTTCAAACCAAGGAAGAACATCATTTCACCAATCATAGACATTTCAAATTCCCTTTTCATTTCCTCAGAGAATTTTTTACTCATTTCAGCATTGCCTCAAAAGATTATATCATCCACAAAGGCTTCAACAATCAAGATTCCATCTTCACAAGTTCTCAATTATAGATTACTATCTGCATTACCTTTTCTAAAACCAAGATGTAATAAATACTTGTTTAACTGAGCATACTAAGCTTTGTGGTCTTGTTTCAAACCATACAATGCCTTCTTCAATCTGCAAACTGTGTCCCCATTATCTGTCAAAGGAAAACCATTAGGTTTCTCAATTCAGACCTCTTCCTCTAGATCACCATTCAAAAATGAAGACTTCACATCCATCTGATAGACCTTAAAGTATTTATGTGTTGTATAATAAAGGATCACTATCACTACCTCTAAGCTTGCAAAACGTGTAAATATTTCTTCAAATTCTATACATTTCTATTGTGAATACATCTTGCAAACTAATCTAGACTTATTTCCATACAACCATGGTATCTTCATCCATTTTTTTTTTTTTTCTGAAAACCCATTTAGTTCCAGTTACCTTCTTGTCCTTAGGTCTAGGAACTAATTCCAAAGTGTTTTTTTCTCTATCTTGTATAATTATTCATGCATTTCCTTAATTCAAGATTCATCTTTATATGCCTCATCACCAGTCTTAGGTTCTACTTGAAAAATCAATCAAATCTCATTTCTAACTTTAGACCTTGTCATCATGCCCTTATTAAAATCACAATAATCTGAGTCTCAAGACGATTCATCTTAACATACCTTGGTGTCTTTGGTGCTTCTATAGGATCATCCAATCATGTCTGAATCTCAATAATTTTTTTGTCTCTTTATTTTTAGTATTCTTCTCATTCTCTAGGATTTCAATCCGAAACCTCTCATCGATTTTCACATTAGCACTTTCAACTATTTTTCTCAATCTCAGATTGAAACATTTACAAGCCTTACTTCTAGTAGAATTTCCAAGTAAAATTCCTTCATCACTTCTAGCATCAAAATTTCCAATTTCATCATCTCTTTTGATATAACACTTGCTACCAAATATTCTTAAGTATTTTACAGTAGGAGCATAACCAAACCAAAGTTCATAGGGTGTCATATCAGTACCATGTTTGATCTGAATTCTATTCAAAGTGTAGACAACAATATTGACTGCTTCTATCCAATTCATATAGGATACATTACCTTCAAGAAACATAGTCTTTGCCACATCTAGTATATTTCTTCTTTCTCTTACCCCATTTTGTTGAGGAGTCGTAGGAGCAGAAGTTTGGTTGTATATCCCATGCTTTTCATTGTAAGCATTGAAAAAATCTGATGTAAAATCTCCACCTCTATCTGACCTCAGACATTTTATCTTCATTCTCAACTTTTTCTTTCAAAATATTGAACTTATCAAATGATTCAGATTTTTCTTTGAGAAATGAAACCCACATCATCCTAGAATAGTCATAAACAAAATGTATAAAGTACCTTTCACTATAGTAGGATCTATTCCTTGTAGGACCACAAATATTTCTATGTACTAGATCCAAATTTCCTCTTTCTGAAAATTATTTTCTCTAAAAGCCACTCTTATTTTATTTTCCCATCACATACTCTCTGCACATAGTGTTAGTAGGCTTCACAATTTTTGGGAAATATCTGATTGCATTAGTGTTACTCTCCGTTACAATATTATTAAAATCTATGTGACAAAACCTTATAAGCCATAGCCAACTATCATCTACGTTTATAATAAAACAAGTTGCCTTTGTAGTATTCAGCTCAAACACATTACCTCTTGACTTAGTACCTGATGCGATCAAGTTTCTAGATTGACCTATGATAGTAAAATTATCCATCCATGAACTGTAAGTGATATCCCTTGTCTACAAGCTATACAACACTCAACAAGTTGTTCCTAATTCCATCAACAAGTAAGACATCATAAATATTAGTTTTACCATCAAGAGAGATTGAACCTACTCCAATGATCAACTTAGGAGTATTATCACCAAATCTAACTAAACCACCATCATAGCTATTCATTTGAACAAATTTATCTTTATCACCAATCATATGATGTGAAAAACAACTTCAATGATCCATTCAGATTTCTTTTCAACTTGCAAGACTAGGGATTTTTCTTCATGAATAGGTTTATCATCTTTAATAGCAATAAATTCAATTTCATTCCCATCATTCACAGAATCATCATTAGACACACCTTCACTAGCATAGTAGCATTCCTCATCCTTGGAGTAATTAGACTTGTAAAACTTAGGCTTATACTTAGGAACCTTTGTAGGAAATCTAAATGCACATTGACCAATCTTATTACAAGAAAACAATTTCAGGGCCAATTTTTCTTCAAACTTACCGTCACCTTTCTTTTCCCTTTTGGCTATTAGAGCCACAAGTTTGTCCAGTTTCCTTTCTTATTCTTCAATCTATCCCCAATCATCAACATATTTTCCAAGATCTTCATGTTTATTTCTTCTGCTAGAGATCACAATGCTTGATAAAGTCCTTTTGTCATTATGAACGATAGCCTTGAACGCAGACTCTACTTTGGGTAATGCATCATGTAACTCTGTAGTCTCAAAGGTGGTCACCTTAGAAACCATGACTTATCTATTGAATTTTTTTTTTCATTGGTATGATATCCTCTATCTCTTGCACTTTAGTCTTGTATTAAAGTGTCAAGGATATAAGAAAATATTTGTAATCACTTTATATTCAGTATATGTGCCTCCCAAGTTTTTGATTCCAATAACAACCTCTATAACCCTATGTACATATGCTATGACATTATCATCATATCGTAACCTTAGATTATCAATGTTAGCCTTATAGTTTTGCCTACTTAGTGTAGTGATATCCATATAGAGCCTCTAGCCTTGTCTAGATATTGTGAGATGAATCAAGATCTTTAACGTCTATAAATTCCATCTCAGAGAGTGTTCTTATTAGTGCTTTTATTGCAACCATATTGCAAGAAAAAAAAAATGTTTTCTTCCTTAGTATAATTTCTTAATTGATATTCTACCTTGATCTATTCATCCTTCTTTTCAATCATATAGTAATCAGTTCCCAAGTAGTTCATATGAGTTCTCATCTTGTTCTTCCAACTGTCAAAAAGTTCAGCATCAAAGTTTGAACTCTCCTTCCTAGAGTAAGCCATCTATGGATCACCTCAAGCTATTAAGATTTCTCTCAGAGGACCAAAATCCAATTATTAGGAATAATGCAATTGAGAGGGGGGGGGGGGAATCAGTTGTATGCCAAATAATTAAACTTTAAACATTAAACCAATTACTTAATGCAAATCTTAACAATTCAAGAACAACCCCATAACACAAGTATTTTTTGTCAAGGAAAACCTTGTTAAGGGAAAAACCCTAGTTGGAATTAGCACCCACAAATAATGCAATAGAAATATTGTATCCCTATTAGGAGATCTATCCATATTAGGAGCTAATTATTGCATCTAGTACAATTCCGTATTAAAGGACATACCTTGTTAGGAGCCTTCTCAACCATGTTAGGAGTTGAATTAAATGATGAGCTCGTTGCCTAAGAACACTTGCCAAAGTGAAGGTTAAACCCACCTTCAAGATCTATTGTCCAAAGAAAATTATAAGAGTATACTTATAATAGTGAACTTTTTATGCCCTGCATACCCATCCCTACATTTTGTGTGAAAAATGTTGGGTCCCATTTTGTTTTTTTCCTTGGCTTTGTTTTGATTTTTTTTTTCTTTTGGGCCCTTACCCTTGCCCTTGTCTTTTATTTTCTCTTATCTTTTTTCCTCTTCAAGTTTTGGATCTTGGAGTGTAGTTTCTGGGAGCTGATAATTTCTAGACCTTTAAGACCTACCAATCATCCCTCTTTCTTTTGAAGATGAATGATCATGAGGTGCCCTGAGGCCCGAACTCATGTGGCCAGCTTTTCTCTCCAAGTAAATTTTGGTAGGTAATCCATTCTCCTAGGAATTATTTAAGGCCTTTCACCTTGTAATTTTTACACTTACCATGAACTTATTACCTTTTGATGAACTATCTTCAGAGTGAAGAAATTTGTTTTCTGAGATGAGGCATTTAAGCTAGAAGGTGCAGAGGTGTGTTCAACAATTCTCATGGAGTGTTTAGGTGGCACAGTGAGGCTATTTGCAGTACCCCCTTTCAACATTTTGAGTTTTAGGTAGGCCCTTGGGCTTCTTTTATTTTTGTTGAGTTTGTTTTCCTTTTCGTTTCCATTCATTGTTTGTTTTTTGGTTTGTTTTCTCTTGGTGTTGTTTGATTCCCTTTCTTCACTTTTGTCTATTTTTTTCTATTTCATTTAGCTTCTATTTGTTTGGGGTTTCTGTATTTTGGGCGTTCATCTACCCTTGTCATCTAGGTTATGCTTGTCATTTAGAATGTTGTCTTTCCTAGGCCTGGTGCGTCTCTCTTTCTTTGTAGTCATCTAACTCAAAGGCGAGGCATCTATTTTCCTTGGTTGTAAATCCTCTATAGGTAGTGTTTTGCGTCTAGCTCTATAATATATAAATTCTATAAATATGGGGCCGTGGCTCCTTCTGAGTCCCTTGTAAATACTCATTTGAGTCCTGCGGGCTAGAGTTGGGTTCTCTAAATTTTTGAGCGCTCTATGCCTTGTTAATATTTTTGGGCACTGAGGAGACGTTGTGTCTCTGAGAGTCATTTTTAGTGCAGGTCTTATGGAGGAAACTCCTAGGGACACCTTTTTTCATAATTATTTATGAGGTCTGAGGAAATGTCTACCCAATAATCGCATCCACCCTTCTGGTTGATGCAACTTTGAGTGTTGAGGTGACAAGTATGCTAGTTTAAGAGGCTAGCTCATTAGTAGGTTGTTAATATTTCTCTCTCCTCCATCATTTCCATCTTAATGGAAAAATTAATTCCCACGTGCAAGCATGTAAAATTTGTTCCAAGTGGCATTCATGCCACTCACACCAAAACACCTGTTCATTATTTGTCATTACTTAGCCGAGTGGGCATGTGCATGTTAGGGTACGATAGTAAGGTCACCTATCTTGTTGCTGATGTTACTATCCTTTCATGTTAATTTAGTGTGTCTTGGTGAATTTGGACATATTTACCCCGTCTGACATTTTAGTCATTGTTTCTAGTCTTTTATGCGCACGAATGGTTTCATATGTGTTGATTTGCATGTATCAAATATAAGCTCTGGACACATGATTTATTTTAAGATATCTAACATTTTCTATTTTAGGTGGGTAAGTAAAATCATGCTTGAGGCCTCCAAAACCTGAAATATTTTTAATATGTATGTACTGACAGTTGTCCAGCTTGTAGGTACAGGTTAAGGAAGAAAGAAATGGCTTCAGATTTGTCACCTCCCGGTAGGCCTGAACTTCAGAGTACCTCTATAGGCACTATCAAGAAGAATAAGGTAGAATAGGTACTCGCAAATCTCCCATTGACCTAGAATTATAATAAAGGAAAAATGATTCAGGGGTCCTGAATTGAGTCCACCCTTAGAGAGATCACCGAGATGAATGTCGGTACCTAGGCTGAATTGAAGGGCCTTATTTAAGTAATTCATCAATAGTGATAGGCCAATGAACCTATTTCAATCAACTTAGCGACATCTGGTATCGTTCAAGCGGCTGGTTTTCCCTACTCAATGAAAGCACTAGAGTTAGTATTTCTCTTGGCTAAATGTTACAATCTAGGTAGTGGATCTGTTGTGTTGGTCTTGCCCTACCCCCTTGGCTACCTAGTGCCCATCATCTCCATGGACTGTGATTCCACCACCACAAAGTGGCGCATACTATTATTTCCAGATTCTTTACTCTCACCAAGGACGCTTCGCTCACATAGTTCAAGGGATCAGTTGATCCAGCCCGACGCCACCTCAGCTTTGAGTGGATAAAGAGCCCATGTCGAGACTTTAAGATGTGGTTGGGTATCCCGTACTCTGACTTCAAGGAGTCCATCCATGCCAGAATTGTATTTCTATGCAAGATATTTTTGGAACCCCATGCTCAAGAATTCTCCCCTTGGATATATTACTTTTTATATGGTATGACCACCAACAATGCATGCTTTGACTGGTCCAACATCATTTTCAAGCATGTAGATGTCCAGATGAGGAAGGTTGGGATAGAGCATAAATTATACATGACCTCCTACATCCTTTGGCCTCTTGTCCGATAGTGCCCAGGAATTAAAGGATTAACCACAGTTGGTTTCCTCGGGGATGGAGCTGTGCAAGCCACCCTATGGGACCATTTTCCCTAGATTCAGTGGGATGAGAGCTTCCCCAATTTTTGTAGAGTCAACGACACCTTTGAACTGCCTCACAATAGGTGCTTAGTAATTGTGCCCAAAGCCTCTCTTAGGAATAGTTTATTCAATCTAAGGATCACTTCTCCCACCATGAGGTGCATTTATTTTGTCAACCCAGGGATGTATACTTGAAATGGTATGACACAGTATGTGCACTAAGTTCCTTAAGGAGCCATTCTACCTATGCTGCAGGAAAGTAAAATACGTGAAAGGAATTTATACTAGGGATGCAGAAAAGGAAACACACTTAGCCCTTACTAAAATGAATTCTACAACTTGAAAACTCTACTAAAATCTATTCTTTCAACCTAGAGCATTCACTATAGCTATCCTTGCAGGTGCTGCAGGAACATTCACGAAGTACAATGTTGCAGGAAGAAACTGTAATCTTATATCTAGAATGCTAGAAATGTAGAAAGTAAATCTATTCTACTTCTACTTTAATCCACCTACCAAGTGGCCCCCCTTGGTCGGCTTCTGCTAATCTATGAACACATAATATGAACCAAAAGTTACTTCATTATCTTTCAAAACTGATTACATGAGAATAAGACATGAAGCTGAAAATGAACTTGCTGAGAAAGATACGATCAGAACATTGTTTTTCTTCCAAAAATCCAAACTTACAAAAAAAAATTCTCCTCCCTATAAATAGAGGATTGAATTCTTTATTCTGAAATAGAAAAGAAACTAACTAACTAAAACTGCACCAAAGAGAGAAAATAGGAGGTGCAACGGCCCATGATGTGTACAATGAAGTTTGGGCGATCAAGTCAACATGCTAGTAATACAGAGGGAATACAGCAGAGCTACATTTATGCATCTCTAAAATAGTGGTTCCTAATTTGTGATAGCCGTATCTTCTGATGCCATGATGGATTATCTACTTGAAGATGGTCTTTATGTCCTCCTTCAATGCTGTCGACCACTCCCAGCGACTCCTACTTCCTGGCAAGATTAGTTAATATGCAAAAGATATTCATGCAAGCAACTTATCAAATTAATCCAGATGTTAGAACACACATTCTAATTATTATATGAAATACTACAACATATATATAATATTGGCATAATATGACATATCTATTCCACCCATGGTTTAATGGTTCTATCTATACTTAAGAAAAGTTCAACTGACTAAAAGTTCACAATTTTTCTGATAATACTTTAAAATAGAGTGTAAGGGTTAATATAATAAAGACAGTAAAACAAGCTCATCATTTTCCCCTTGGTAAGCTGAATGCTTGTCCTCTAGCATTACATCTTCTAGTATTTGCTCTAAAATCTCCAACCTATGTTCTTCCTCTCCTTTGGATTTTAAATGTTTAATAAAGCCCTCTTGTTTTCTCCCAAACATCCACTCTGTGATCTTCCTGAAGTTAGTCAAGTCTGTCAGTGTTGATGTCATATAGGGGCCAGAGGAGCATTGGTGGCTACATGGTGAGTGGACACCAGAGTTCCTGTCTAGTTTGCCTTCCTAGTTGTATGTATTTTGGTGCTCTTTGAATAGCTTCTTGGAGGTTAACAGGACTGTGGGGTTCTGATCTCTTCAATTCCTTAGATAACCTACCCCATATGCTTCTAGCTCCAGCTAGGGCTATTTGAAAGACAAAGTAAGTTAAACTATCATAATCTGCATAAACCTTTGTTTGAATCCCAAAAATTGTGTCCCTTGTTTCTTCCTTAATTTTTCCATAAGTCAAATTGAGCCAATCTCTGAGGAGTGTAGTTGGCTTGTTGCTCTTTGCTCTTAATGGTAATGGCTCTATTTTCTCTTGTTCCCTATAATTTTCCAATTTTCTATCATAGTTGGCTTCATTGTGCATCCAAGACATCAATTCCCTTAGGTGTATATCCCCTATGTAGAGAAAATGATTCTACTCAGTCTCAATTGGGATAATGAAGTTATGCATGTATAGTTCAAAAAGTAGATTTTGCTGCCATGAGGGAAGAGTCTGATAAAGGCCATAAAATTCTTGGGCTAACTTGAACTTAGAATCAATATCTTTGATGGTCATCATTAGTTGGAACAAGAGGAACTATTCTTTCAAACAGATGGTATAAACCCTAGGAGGTGGCCTACACGCAATGATCTGATCAACCAATTTGAGGGCATGATCCATCTTATGTTTTTTTTTGGCCAGTTGTTCTTTCAATTCTGCAATTTCTTCTCCTTGCTCTATTATGACCTTCTTTAGTTTCTTCTTTTCTTCTCCCCATAAATTTTTTGTTAAAACATACTTATTATGCAATCCAAAGAGAAGCGTTTGCAATGTGATTGGGCCACAATCTTCTGCCTGGTTTCTTTGCCTCCTCTGTTCCTTCCAAGACTGCTCTAAGAAACTTATCAACCAAGTTATGTTGTAGGGCACTAAGGTAGTTTCTGCATAGGTTGATTGATGGATTACTGAGGCATTCTCCTAGTTAATGATTGGACTATCTTGATGGATTTCCTGGGAATTGTTTTGAAAAACACCAAGTTCAGCTTGATAAGTTTCTACGAAGTGCGGAGGAAAGTATGGGACTGCAGACTGATTTGGGGAATCATCTGGAATTATTTGTACATTGGGTTGTTCATCAAATCGCAAAGGAGAAGCAGGTTGGATTATGGAGGATGCCCTAGGGAGCTGTCCTCTCATTCTAGGACTCCTTCGCATAGGGGTCTCCACAATTTCTACAACCTTTTCTTTAGTAGCCTTCTTCGGCTTCTCTGCTGCAGGAGTAGCTGCTGCAGGAACCGACTTCCTTTTCTTCCCCT
This sequence comes from Thuja plicata, assembly GCA_018584345.1. Classification (NCBI taxonomy): domain Eukaryota; kingdom Viridiplantae; phylum Streptophyta; class Pinopsida; order Cupressales; family Cupressaceae; genus Thuja; species Thuja plicata. Next base: position 2,574,047 of record MU228071.1, read on the forward strand.
TTGAAGAAGTAGGGATTTGTGGTTTGGCTGCAGGAAGTGAAGGTTCTTCCTATAATTTTCATTTTCCTTTGGTTCGGGAAGAAGTAGGTACATTTCTCTTATGAGCAGGTAAGGACACATTTTCTTGAAGATTTATGGTTTCTGCCCCTTGGGTATCTTTTTCAAAGGTTGGGTCTGTTGGTATTACATTATCATGACCAATTTTTTCATTAGGGTTAACCTGTGGTTGTAGGGTTTTGCACTGGAAAAACTCTGACCATGCCATAGGAGAGGCATCCCTAAGAGATCTTTCTATTAACAGTTTGATTAGGGCATGGTGGGTAACATAATTTGCATTCCCTTTTTGGGTCTCTTCAGCACTAATGCATAGCATATTATACAAAAATTTGGAACATTTACTGTTAGATTATGCCTTACATAACTCAGTAATTTGAAATGATGTGCGTGCAAATTGGAAAATCTCCCCTCACATGTAAAATACTTGATAATATGCGTAGCCAACTCATTATACGATGGAGGCATAGACATTCTCTTGCAACCCTGTCTGGTAATCTCCAAAGAAGGATCACTTGGTAGGGTGAACTGAGCCCTTGCTGATCTAGCATCATGAACATTAGGGTAATTCTCTCCAACCATTGGTAATCTAGAAAATTATGCAATCTTCTCCTCTATTGTGACCACTATCAATCCCCACAAAGTTGCGTGACCTTCTTCAAATGTACTCACAAATTCTACTACTGAGTCCTCATCAAATTCTGTTAACCTTAGGAAATACCCTAACCAGCCGCATGTATTGAATCTTCTCACCACTTCAACATCTGAGAGTAACACACCATGCATGACTGGCTCGTGTCTTTGTAGCTAGCCTCCCATATATTCTTGCTAATTTCAATTTGTCTTCTCAGCAGTAGGTAGATGCCTTATTCCTTATTTGAATTTTAGTCTACCCGTTTTTAAAAAGGACTGAGCTTTCTCCTGAATTTCTCTATTTTACTTGGCATGAACAATGGTGATGAATTAAATTAGGAGAAATCATAATATTTACTTCGGTTTGTCACATAACTTAATTATAAGTGACATCAAGTCTGACAATCATGGAGGATTTGGGAATAAAGGTACGACAGTTGTGCGATATAGCACTAGAAATTTTAATGAGACAAGGCTAAGTACAGATTTGAGGTGACATAAAATCTTTCAAGTGTAAATAGAAATGATAGTTTGGAATTAATACACTTCCCTCCCCACTATGTAACATTGACAAGTGTCCACACTTGGCAGACGTGGCATGAGGGATGGAACTGGCATAATGACGTAATGATATATTTATTTCAATACTAGATACAATCATAGAAATCTGTGCGCTAAAAATGGAATAAATTTGAAAAGTGTGTACCTGCTATTTGATCTTTGCACATGCTAGAAAATGTGGCAAGAGTGGAATGAAAGTGGTGGTGGCTTACGTCAGCATACCCGGTTGCTTATTGAAAGAATTCAAAGGAAAAATAATGATGATGTGGAAGGTGGGTGGGTGGTAGATTATAGACATCAGATGAGTTGGAAAGAAGAAATAGGAAGTGAATGGAGGAATGTACTTCATGTAAACACAAAGCATTTATTATGGACATGCTCGATGGATTTTTTTTGAAGAGCTGCAAGAAGAAGGTTTGCACCCTTTGCTGCAGGAAGTTTTACATGTTTCTCATTTGATATTTGTTGTTGGAATTGCTGCAGGAAGTCTTCTTTTGTTTGAGGTTGGTGATACAACTTGAGCCAATGCCCATTGACTAGTAGCTTGAAGTGTACCGGATCAATTATTGTCAACTGGACGGCTTCGTTGGTGAAAACATGGCTTATTTCATATGGCCCCAGCCATCTTGTCTGCAACTTGCCTTGTATTTATTTGAATCTTGAATCATATAGCAATGCCCAATCTCTAACTTGAAATTGTTTTCTCTTGATATGTGAGTCATGCCATTTATTCATTTGTTTCTGGACTATTTTAGTTTTCTCCAGTTTTGATTTGCGCATTTCATCTAAGGAATTGAGATGCAGTAATTGCTCCTTCTATGCTGTAGGAAGATCGATATTTAACTCTAGTGCTGTCCGCAGTGTTTTGTGTTCAAATTCAACTGGTAGCATAGCTATTTTTCCATACAATAGTTCAAATGGCATGAATCCAGTAGTTATCTTCCAAGTTGTTCTATATGCCTAGACAACTTCTAATAGCCTGCTACTCTAGTCCCGATGATGCAAATGAACTATCTTTGTTAAGCTTGCTTCTATTTCTTGATTTGTAACTTTAGCTTGTCCATTGACCTGAGGGTGATAAGGGCTTGACTTCTGATGTCTGATGTTATATTCTTTCATGAGATTTTTTATTAGATTGGAAGTTAATTAGGCACCTTGGTCAGTTACAAGTTCTCTCGGTACTCCATATCTGGTGAAAATCTCATCATACAAAAATTATTCAACCTTATGGTCCCGAGCATGTTTCATAGCTTTTACCTCGACCCATTTTTTTCAGATAATCAGTGCACACTAGGATGTAAGACTTCCCATTGGATGGAGGGTCTATTGGACCAATGAAGTCCATACCCATTTTTCAAATGGAGTGACCACCACTTGTGGATTTAATGGCATTTCATTAGATTTAGTCGGTCGGCCCATTCTTTGACATTTGTCACATTTTCTCGTGTAGCTGGCTACATCTTTGTGAAGTGTAGGCCAATAATATTCGGTTGTTAGAATCTTTTGGGCTGTTCTTTTTTCTAAAAAGTGTCCCCCACATGGTTCATTATGATAGGCATGGAGAATGTCATATGTCTCATCTTCTCTCATAGATATGCGCATTACTTGATCAGGTCCAGTGTAAAACAACATGTTATCAATCCAAGAGAATTTAAAACTTTTTTCAACCAGTAGTCTTCTTTCTTTGTAAGAAAAATTTGTTGGAATTTTGTTAGCTGCAAGGTAATTAGCTATATCAGCATACCATAGAATTTGGACAACAATATGAAACCAATTATCATCTGTAAATGCATCATCTATCAGAGTAGTATCTTCGTCAATATGGTGGATTCTTGACAGATAATCATCTACTACATTTGCCTTGCCAGACTTGTCAACTATAGTAATGTCAAATTCCTGCAAAAGAAGAAGCCATATTGCTAACCTGCCTATGATAGAAGGTTTTTTCATGAGATATTTTATTGCTGTATGGTCAGTATGAACAAAAATAGGATAGCTAGTTATGTAATGACATAATTTTTTTAGAGAATATACTACTACTAGTAATTCTTTCTCGGTCATTGTGTAGTTTAACTCTGGTCCATGGAGGCTTTTGCTAATGTAGTAAATTGTATTTTCCAGGTTACTAGACTTTTTTCCTAGGACAACACCTACTATGTAGTCTGAAGCATCTATGTGAATATGAAATGGCAAAGTCCAATCAGGACCCCTAAGTATGGCTGCAGTGGTTAATAGTTTCTTAAGCTGCAGGAAGGATTCATCACATTCTTTTGTCTAGTTGAATTCAACCTCTTTTGTAAGAAAAGTATATAGAGGACTAGCTATTTGAATAAAATTTTGGATAAATCTTCTATAGTAGCTAGCATTTCCTAGGAAAGACCTAAAATATTTCTACTTTGTAGGAATAGGCAATGTTAGAATTACCTCTATTTTCGTAGGATCTACCGGGACTCTAGCTTCAAATATAAAATGTCGCAGCACTATGCCTTCTTGCATCATCATGAAATATTTGTCACTATTGAGAGACAAATTATGTTCCTGATATTTGATTAGCACTCTTTCCAAATTCTTTATGGCTTCCTCAAAGGTGACTCCAAATGTACTAAACTCATCCATATATATTTCCATACAATCATGTGATATATCAGCAAAAATGCTGATTACAGCTCTCTGGAAAGTAGCTGGTGCATTGCATAAGCCAAATGGCAATACAAAATAAGAATATGTACCCCAGGGGCATGAGAATGTAGTCTTCTCTTGATATTTTCGAGCAATGCTGATTTGATTGTAACCACTGTATCCATCCAGAAAAGAGAAATATTTCTTACCAGCCAGAGTGTCCAGGACTTGATCAATAAAGGGTAAAGGAAAATAATCCTTCTTTGTGGAATTATTCAACTCTCTGTAATCCACAAATATTTTCCATTTCCCCCTTTTTTAGGTACAATGACCAAAGGTGATACCCACTTGGTACCAAAGATTGGATAGATGAAACTAGTATCTAGTAATTTTTGTAATTCACTTTTGACTATTTCTCTCAATGCTGGATTTATCCTTCTTTGAGGCTGGCGTAGTGGTAAGCTGCCATCATTAATATAGATCCTATGGGTATAGAGCTTGGGGTTTAGACCTAGCATGTCTCCATAATTCCAATCAAAGGCTTTCTCATGCTTACACAAGAGTTTAGTTAACAATGCCATTTGTTGAGGTGGCAACTTGTTGTTTACATGGAGATTATGACCAGGGGAAATTTCCACAGTAGTTGTTAGCTCTACCATTGACATCTTAGGTATTGGGTTTGTAGCTACTTCACATGGTAACAATTGGCTAATTATCTCAGGGCTTGCTGGAAGGACATAGTCTTCATAGGTACATAGCTGCAGAATAACACTCTTAGAAACATCTTTTGCTACTATACACTCATTGGTAAGAATACTCTATATTACATCATCTTCATCTTGCATTTTCAGAAAAGACTATCTATGAATCATCATAAGCTGAGCAATAGAGTTGACCTCTTCTTCCTCATCTCCTAGTTTTGGCCAAATGGGATCCTTCAAATTTGGATGAGGCTGGGCAAGAGGATAGAGTGCTATTTTCTTTTCTGCCTGGCCATTTGAAATTGTCATACTTTGTGATCTGCAACTAATTTTTGCATCAGTGGTGGCTAACCAAGGTCTCCCTAGGATGAATGGATATCCATCAATGTTTACTTCTGGTGATAAGATGAGAAAATTAGCAGGGTATTCCCATGAGTCTAGGGTAACTACCACATCTTCTACAAGACCATCTACAGTGTCTGTTGAACTATAAGCAAGTTGTAATACTGTTGGTGTTGTTCTTAAGCCTTCTATACTTAGTTTGTGCATTGTATCTTTGGTAATCACATTAATGGCTGCCCCCAAATCAACTAAAGAATTTTTAACAGATTGTCCATTAATTACCAAGTCAACTACTAGACTTCCAGGGTCTGAATACTTGGGTATAACTACCTTTCCCAACATGATATCTGCAAGTTGCCCTATGACATGAACTATTTGAGGGTCCTTCTTCTTCCTCCCAGGCTTTTTAAGGCATGCATCCTTAATAGCTTTCCCATAGATAGGAACATCTTTGATAGCTTGAAACAGAGGTATTTGGATGTGCATATTTTTTAGCTTCTCAAGAATATCAAAAGGCATTTCCTCTTGGGATATAGGATTTTCTATTGTGATCCTTTGTGGAAAAGGAGGTTCAACTGAGGTTTCATCATCTGTTTTGCTAGATTTTTGAGTTGATTGGGTGGTATTTTGCAATATAGCCTCTGGAAGAGGTGCTGATGCTGCAGGAGTGTCTGCAACTTCTATGATAATAGGATGTTCAGGTGCAGGCAGAGTAGTACCTAACCTCAGATGTATGTCAGATATCTCTAGAGCGTAAGCATGATACTGCTGTGTATCAGTAGTATACATTGGCTGCTGCTATTTCTTGCTATTTGGATTTGGTTGCGGCTGAGTAGGCAATTGCATTTGCTTTATATTGGCGCTAGTGGCTGCAGGAGGTAGCATTATTGCAGGAGGTGGAGCGAGCGGTGGCAGTTGTGGAAAAATGGGATTTTGATTAGGCTACTGTGGAGGCACCCTCCATTGATTATTTTTCTGCCAATTTCCTTGTGGTGTTTGCCATTGGTTTTGCTGGTTAGGCCACTGGTTATTCCAGGTTGGCTGAGAGTAATAAGGAATATTTTGATAACTTTGGTTTTGCCATTGACTATTGTAAGGATTTGAAAATTGTAATTGGTCTTGAGGCATACCTTGTCATGGTTCCCATGGGCAATGTTGAGAAATGAAGAACACTTTCTCATCATCTCCTTTTATCTTCATGTACTCAGTAGGCAAATGTTGATTTTCTAGGTTCACCACCAGGTTGCATCCATAGTCTTTCTTTTGTTTATGGTAATGAGGACAATACTCAGCCAACTGCAATTTAGCGCCTGCATGTTTCTTCTTGGAAGTCATGGTGTCAAGGTGTGTGGAAACATCATTAATGATGTCTTGCTTGAAATCTGCTATAAAATTAGATATCTCCAACTTAGAAACACCTAAATTGCTACCTTTAATTGTTGTAGATCGATATCCTCTGCTTTTCTTCCTAGTTGATCTAGAGTAGTTGAGATAGATTTTCTTGAGATCATCCAAAGAAGATTGGGATATGTCCCCACCATCCATGAGGTGCAATGCTTCCAGATAGTTGTCGTTCACTCCTCTCAAGAAGACTAGTTTCTGTGAATCCTCTACTAGAACATGTTTAGGGTTCTTCTGCATAGTATACAGGAAACATGAAACATATTTCTCCAAGGTTTCATCCTCTTTATGTGACATTCTAAAAATTTCATCTCCCCTTGGGTCACTCCCCTTGCAATATTCTTTGTATTTATGTAGAAACAGGGTTTGCATCTCATCCCATGTGCCTGCTACATTTGCTCCTAATCCCATGAACCATCGTAAGGCTGACTCTTTCAGTGTTGCTGGAAACAACTTGAGTTTGTGGGCATCAGTGTTATAGTCAAAGATACGATCGAGGATGTCAAACTCAAATAAAAAGGTGTCAGGATCTTCAATTATCAGCTCATAAAATTTTGGAAGTGCAGCTGAGGGTAAATTCTTGAGGTTAGCATTGTTTATAAGGCTTGGTAGAGGAAATGGGAAAGTAGGGTGTGCCATTACTGGAGGTATCAGGGGTGGAACTTGCTGTTGTAACCACCTGAATTTGGTCTATTCCAACTATGGACCCTATTTTCCCTAAGTGTGATCATACCCTCGATTATGTCCAAATGACCCTGTTACTGCTTGGTATAATTCTTCGAATCAATTTAATGTCTTAGGTGATTTTTATCACTAAATTATATTAACTATTATAGCCATATGATTTAAATTAATTCAGACCATTTAAATCAAACCAAAATCAAACATGGCTATAGTATTTAATTATAAAGGAATTAAATAAATCCTTAAATCAATTATCCACTTGCAAATAACCCATTCTCCTAGCCTATTTAATTTAATTAAAATGGCTATAGTGCCCTAATTATTAAAAAGAAATTTCATTGTTTAAATAATTAATTCCTATATTTTTAAATGAATTAAAGAAGTTTAATTCATTTATTAATATTCCCCTAAACCCCAACCTAACCTATCTCAACCACTTCTACCCTGGGTTCTAACCCTTCTCAACCCATTCACCCTTGCTAATCTAATCCTAATCCTGATTCTACCCTAACCCACCTCCTAATGTTGTCACA